>JAJEJO010000759.1:371185-613582 GCA_020662805.1 Glaucomys volans | reverse complement strand
CCTTCCTTCCTTCCTTCCTTCCTTCTTTCTTTCTTTCTTTCTTTTTTAACTTTTTGTTGGTACTAGGGATTGAACCCAGAGGCACTTAACCACTGAGACACATCCCCAGCCCTTTAATTTTTTATTTGGAGATAGGGTCTCTCTAAGTTTTCTTGGGCCTCTCAAAGTTGCTGAAGCTGGCTTTGAACTTGCAATCCTCCTGCGTCTTCATCCCAAGCCACTGGGATCACGGACATGCATCATGGCAACTGGCTGTATTTTCTTTCTTCAAACACTGTTCTGTTAACAATATTCCTTCTTCGAAATGAGTTCATAGTTCCTTATTATTTTTAAATCAATCACAAACATCAGAGTATGAGAACATTCTATTTCTCTGTAATCTTGCTCAAACCTGTCCTATACATACCTGCACCTTTATCTGACCATGCTGGACTCAACCACTTCCTAAACGTAGCTGATCCATGTGGGCATGTTGTTACCATACTAGGAACTTCTCCATTCTAAATTAATTCCTATATATTGAGATCCTTCTATTTCTTAAGTCAAATTTCTAATTCATCTTATTCCATGAAGCCATTGATCATTTCACAGGCAAAGGTGTTATTCAAGTATTAGAATTTCTACAAATCTTATCGACTAAGTTCTGTGGTAACCACTGGCCAGATCCTACACAGGACCTAATTCTTGCTTATTTTCTATTTCCATTAACAATTACAAGGGGCACCGTCTCCTTTCTAGAATCGGTGGAGTTCTTAGTCCACAGCTGGTATGCAGAAAGTATTCAATAAAATCTACTGAGTGAAAGAATATGAAATCAGATTTTTACTGTGTATTATTTTGTTCTTAACATCTGAAAAGCTTCCACCAGATAATTATTCTTCTCTGATTCTTCTCTCATACACTCACAAATACTTAAAATACAGACATTTAAGGGAGAGACAATGAATTAAGTTTCTTATATTTTGTATTTATCAGGATCCCTGTCTTTGACAAAAACTGAGGTTCCCCCAATGGGAAAGCCTTCAGGGGAATATGAGTGGGGTCTGTTTTGACAGCAAGTGGAGGGCAGGCTCTAGGACAATTGTCTCTCAGTTTCAAGACTAAATGATCATAAAAGGAGAAAGGGAAGGAAGAAATGTGACCCTTGAAGGAAGGTATGTGTAACTTCCATGGATGCTCCACTAGGGGAGCAACTTGAAGAAAAAAGCTCTTCAAAAAAAGTTCTTCCCCAAAGATATTAAAGAAATGGAAATTTAAAGAGAGTTAATGTTTATTACATTCAGATGAAATGCTTACATCCATTATCTTATTTGATGCTCATTTTGAACATGGAAGGTTGATGTCATTTCTCTCACTATACAGAGACAATGATGTTGATATATTGGTAAAAGAACATGCTGTTAAAAATGATGTGTCTAGAATTTGAAGCCAGTTCTGTCTTCTCTTAATCCTTGCCTATTTCAGCACACCATATTTCTCTAGGGCGGGTCATTTTCCAGGATCGTTTATTTAAACAATGGCCAGATATGGGCACATTATTGTCCCCCTTTCCTAGTCCTAGACTCAGCATTTGATCACAACTCTTCAAGTCCAGTTCTGCATCAACATCTCTTTCCTCACAATGATCTTGGAGGCCACTGGGAATCAGAGTTCTTCATCAGAGTTGAAAATTATAGAAGTTCGTTTCCATACATGCTAAATGTTGACAACTGTATCAGTCTCTTAAATTAAAATATATCATCCCTAATAAAATTGAGTAAGTCTAATTGCAGAACTTGCCACTCCCAGATTCCTACATCATCATCATTCTCTGATTCTTCTCTCATACACTCACAAATGACAGACTGTTGACAGACTGTTTTGACTATGAAAGTGTTTCATCTCTCCATAATTTGTCTTAGTGTATATCTTTCTAAATCTGCATATTTTTCTTGAAGAGATCTTTCTCAAGTATAGAATAGTTCTCTGGTCAAAACTACATGTAATTCACCAGACTTCCATAGAGGTTCAAGTTCATTTGTAAGCCCCATGGGACCCAGTGCAGGTACTTGGACCAACTGAATTGCCATCCCAGATTAAATAGATATTTGGCAAACAGGGAATACATGGTGACTAAAAACTGCTTCTTTTCTTTTTTTGGTACCAGAGATTGAACTCAAAGGCACTTAACCACTGAGCCACATCCCCAGCCTCTTTTAGTTTTTATCTTGAGACAGGATCTCATTAGGTTGCTTACAACCTAAATTACCAAGACTGGCCTTGAACCTGTGATTCTCCTGCCTCAGCCTCCTGAGCCCCCAGGATTATAGGCATGCGCCACCATGCCTGGAAATTATTTGACTAATCTGTTTTCCCCTTAATTTCCCTTTCATTGGAATGTTAATCAAATCTGGCAAACCACATTGCTTAAAATATTTCTCTGACTTCCTAGGTCTCTTATAATACCAAAAAATGTGAAATGTTTTCCTGCTTTAGCATCAGCCTGTTTTGTCCACTTTACTCTGACCTTACTTTCACCATCCTTCTCCTTGTACACACTGGACTCAGTGAGTTGTTTAATCTCTGTTATTGCTGGGCTAGGATTCTTCACTTCTTTCCTCTGCCTGGAATGCTGTGTCTACACTGCTCTTCAGGAGTGGCTTATTCTTTTACCCTAGGTCTCAGCTCAAATGACACTAGTCCTACCTATCAGTTATTCTCTACTTCACCTCTCTGCTTATTATTAGAAAGATATCAGCTCATACCTTGGATTTTAAATTTGCTTCTTGGATTTCTCTCACAATACTAACTTATTGTGGGTCTTTTTTTTCTACAGTGGAATTATCTTTCTGTCATTGCATCATTAAATATTTATTGAGCACCTATCACATAATCATTTTTCTGAGCATTGAATATACAGAAGTAAACACAAATTCCTGGTTCTCATCCATTTATATTCAATAAGGTTGGAGTGGGGGGATAAAAAATAGAAAAAAATACAAAAAAATTCTCTTCATGGTAATTATGTTTTCAAAAACTCACACACACATGCACACACACAAAAAAACTGTATTGTTGAGTTCTGAATAACTACTCCTAAAGCAAATATAGATTATGTTCTATAGTCTGATCACATTTTTATCAAGCACTCAATTAATAACCTCCTATTTTAAGACACATTATCTAATTTAGATTATTGATTTATTAATATTGAACTCATACCCAATAGCACTTTAACTCGGGTTTGGCCAAACTTATCTAACATGTCCAATTTCTCTGTAAGGCCTTTATCACCTTCTTGAACTTAGGAAATTTAGACAGCTCTTAAGAATCACACTTGAGGGTCCTTTTAAACTGATGAATCACCAACAAAAAGCACAAAATAAAACACTAATGTCACTAAATAGATTGCAAAAAGGACATTTTGTAATATAAGAGCTGAAGTAAGACAGAGTGGCCCTGCTAGTTCTCAGCTGGGAATGTACAGTTTAAGCTACTCAAACTGTCCCTGCTCTGCTCTCATCTAAGTGACCATGAAAGTGCCACACATAATGATTTTGGAGTTACAAATAAATTTGAGCATGTAGGATAATTCACAAATATTGAATTGTTGAATAATGAGAATCCACTGTAATGACACATGATCAAAAGTATAAGAAATCATAAGAAGAAAGATGTAAGGGCAAAGCAAGGAAGGCAAATGCATTATTTTGGATGACTTGGCCAGGAAAGGCCACTCTGGAAAGGTGAAATTACATATAGAGATAAACAAAATAGAAAGTGAGTAGTGCAGGAATTTGTGAGAAGAGCCTACCAAGCAAAGTGAAGATCAAACACAAAATCTTGGGAACATGCAGTGGAAGAGGTGGACAGAAAAGTATGAGATGATGCAACTGAGTCAGGGTAAGGTGGGCAGACCATGTAGCACCTTGAGGCTCATCCTTGGAGCTTTTGTTTTTACCTAGAGCAAGATGGAACATCATTGGAGACTTTTGGGTGGAGGAGTTTCAAAACCTAACATCGAGAATAAGTTCTTTCTAAGCTGCTCATGGAAAACAGAACATAAGGATCAGCATGGGAAGCTAAGAGACTAGTGGGGGATGATTATACACTCTAGATGAGAAAACTTTGTGCATTACAGTAGAATAATCTAGAGAAAGTATTTAAAAGTCATGGAATTGGGAACAGATTTCAGGGTTAACATTAACAGGATTTGTCATAGGTGAAATATGGCTAAGTACATGAGATAGATGATAGGTAGGTAGGTAGATAGGTAGGTAGATGATAGATAGATAGATAGATAGATAGATAGATAGATAGATAGATGATAGAAAGAAGACAGTGGACAGGGTACAGAGGGAGATTACAGGTGACTAATTTTTAAGCCAGTTTACTAGAAGAATGATTTTAGCATTTGTGAGCAGGAGAAGGAAAGAGAAGTAACAGGTGGCCAGAGTCATGGGTGAGAAGGAAGAACAAGAGTTCCATTTGGGACAGCTCATCTTAGGTACCACACAATCATCCCAGTGAAAATGTCAGGAATCAGATATATGAATCTGAACTTCAAGGGACAGGTCCAGGCTAAAGTAATTTGGGAGTTAACAGTTTATCATTGATATTAAACCCTGAGACTGATATTATTGACTAGGGAGAAACTAAAAGGGGAGATGTGAAGAGATTTGAGAACAATGAAATGAACATTTCAAGAAGGAAGGAATCATATCTGTCTTACTGATCCTTGGAAACCTTGTATCATCTTCAGTGTATGAGCAATAACATCCTCAATAAACAATGCTGAATTCTTTTTGAGAATATATTAAAATTTTTTTACTGATAAATGATGTACCACAGATTTTCTGTTTTATCAATTAATTTTTAAATATGTTTCCATGTGTCTAAGGAATCAGAAAGAATATTTTTAATAGGCAAATACTCCAGATTAGGTTTGATTTTTTTCTGTACTTCAATTTATTTAAACAGAAACTGCACCTTCTTGGAACTTGTTTATGAATTTTCAGATTTTTGTACATCTAAGATAATGATTAGGGTAAAAATGAATTGGTCCCAAAATGTCAATCAAGTAGAGGAAGTTTATTCTTGGGTTTGACTTTCCACACCCACTTGGAGACTCACAGCTTTCTGAAATAACAAGGATAATTACTGTTGTTGTTACTGATGCTGTGAGCTGGTACAGAAGCAATTTTTAAATGTTAATTCCTATGTCGGCTCATCAGCATTTCATCTTTCTCTTTCAAAGGTTACCGTATCCTCCTAATTGAGCAGCCTTCTCAGGAGAATGAGCCCATCCAATTCATCATTAGACTACAGTCTCAGAGACATCAAAAGGAAAAATAAAAGAGACGAGGCAGAACAAGGCCCTGTTGTAAGTTTTTTCCCCATTGTATTGTACATATCAGAGACCTAAATTCTCAAAAAAATAAAAGTAGATATTGTCTTGAAGATTTTGAACCCAAACTGAAACGAATGGATCTCCCTGTCCTGGTCTCTAATTTGAGCATCTGGGAACTTCACAGCATAATCCAGATTTTAATTCAATACCCACATTTTCAATTCAGATATCCTGAAGTCAGTGAATTATTTCTCTAGGCCCACTCCATCTGAAGAAACGCTCCCGTTTGGTACGGCAAAGTTAATCCAAAAATTTATTAGTCTCAATGTAGATGTAGAAGTGCAGACTCTATTTTTTTAAATCATATGCTTTTTGATATATGATGTGAATTTTGTAAGTTTATAAGAGGTCTTACAGAGCATTCCCAAAAGCATAGTCAAAGGCATGTACCTTCAAACCACATATAGGTTGAACCTCCTGTATCAGAAATGCCTAGAACCAGAAGTGTTTTTATTTATTTTTAAATTTTTATTTGTTCTTTTAGTTATACATGACAGGAGAATCCATTTTGGTACATTTATGCAACACTGGGATACATCTATTCTAATTAGGATCCCCATCTTATGGATGTATATGATGGTGAGATTCACTTTGGTATATATATATATGAAAGTTATGTCAGATTCATTCCGCTCTTTCCCATTCCTAACTTCCCTCCTTTCCCCTTTGTCCAATACACTGAACTCCACAGTGTTATACATTTCAGAGTTTTTGTAATTCTTTAACATTTGCATAGACTTTATTGGTCAATCATACCTAATCCAAAAATCCCAAATCCAAAGAGGTTGAGATTTGTGATGGGAACAAAAATCAAAAAAGGGAAACCCTATTCCTGTCTAACTAACTATAACAACAAATTCACTTTCTTTATTCTCCTTCTGAATATACTCAACCAAAATCCAGGAGAAGAGAATCCAGAAATAATTTTTTAAGGTATGCCAAGAAAATATTGAGGTTACTAAAAGTTGATCCTTCTGCCCAAGGGGAAGTAAAAACTCAAGTGTTACCTTCTTAATTATTCCTTTCTACCTAGAGTCTCATTACAGATTCTCTTCTGCCAAGAACTCTAGATTCAATGCTTTCTTTACAAAAACAGATTTATTATTCTCTTATGAGATTTGTCATTGTACTTTAATTTAATGATATTCCTCAAGTAGTGGGAGGTCACTCTAACATTCAGAGAAGTAATCTGTACAACTTGTTACCATGCCAATGTCCCTTTATTTTTTAATAGTCAACTCAAGAGCAACTTCTCATGGAATCTTTCCCTTATTCTCCAGTCCACTCCAGTCCAAATTAAGTGTCCATATTTGATGTTTCTAGAATACTCTATATTTAGTTCTGTTATAAAATCATTTATTTACAAGTTTGTTTCTTTAAGCAAAGTTCCTTCAAAATCAGATTTTGCATTATTTGTCATTCATATTTTTCAGCATATCCACTAACATATAGAATATGATAACTGCTCAATAAAGATTAATTGAAAATAGATCTTCATTCAGCCAGATGTGGTGGCACATGCCTGTAATCCCAGCAACTCAGGAGACTGAGGCAGAAGCATCACAATTACGAGACGAGCCTCAGCAACGTAGTGAGGCCCTAAGCAACTTAGCAAGACCCTGTCTCAAAATAAAAAATAAAAAGGACTGGGGATATGGCTCAGTGGTTAAGCACCCTGGGTTCAATCCCCAGTACCAAAAAAAGAAAAAGAAAAGGAAAAGAAAACAAACATTTATGCATAAATAAATGCATTAAAATATGGTTACAAAAAGCATTGAATCAAGCAATCATTAGACTACAACTTTAGGGACTAGACTTTCATTTTTGAACTGACATTTAAGCACACAGACTGACTAACATGGGAAGTAATTCAGATTACCTGAGTTGTAGAACCTTGAGAAAATGAAATGATAATTATCCTGCCATCACATCTATTTCCCAAAGCAACTAAAGAAGCAGCCAAACTTATTTTACTTTGCTTTGGTTCCACAATGTCGAATGTCCTCAGCATTTTAAGAGGAGCAGCAACTGACAGCTTTTCTTTGACTGACTGGGTCTCCTATTTGCCATGTAATATATAGACTAAAAATACAATAAGCCAACTTAAAACTTATAGAGTAACGAAAGAAAAAAAAAGCAGAGGAATAAGCTATTTTTCTTCCTCTGGAATTATTACTATCCTATAAGGCCCATTGTGCTCTTGGATTATGATTTCTTCCCAAGATGGGCAGATATTTTCTCACCACGTAAAGCAAATGTCACAGTCTTCATAGACACATATACTACAGCCATATATACAACTACACACAGAAAAAGACATTTAAGAGAAGTAAAGTACTTGCCCTAGATTTTTAATTTGCTTTCACATGGCCTGAGGTTAGATTGTGCTGTGAGAGCAAGTTGGTGATGGACCACAAGTTCCTCAGCTCGTTTCCAATGATTGGACTTTGAGTCACCCGATCAGTTGCTGATGAGCTCTAGTTTAGTTTCTTTTCCAGAAATCATTAATTAAACATAGCCTTTAATTGGTCTGGGTATAGAAGAAGAAAACAAGATTCCCAGCATTCGTGTGTCAGTTGGATATAGATTGGCTCACACTGTCCCCTTGAACAAACCCAGAAAGAAAGGATGTTTATGGAGGATAAAGATGAGAAGAATGGCTGAACTTAGTCAGCTAGCTAGGAATTGAACTGTCAAGACTCTAATTTTTATGCCCCACGTTAGTGCAAACAGGAATGTTCAGAGGTGAAATCACTGGATTGTGAGACCTGTACCCTAATCAGTCCACCCTAGTTTGAACGGACAGACTGGGTGGTTACTATAGGCAGGTGGGGCATGGCTGGTGGAGGTGGGGCACTGGGGATGTGCTCTTCCTGCAAGAGTTCCTCTTCCCTGCAGCTCCTTCCCCCTCTTCTCTCTGCTTCCTGGCTGCCATGAGTACAGCATTCCTCCTCCATCATGCCCTTCCACCATTGATGTTCTGCCTCACCTTGGTCCAGAGCAATGAATTTAGCTGACCCTGGACTGAACTTCTGAAACCGTGAGCCAAAATAAACTTTTCCTTCTCCAACTTTTTGTCACATTGACTGAAAACTCACAGACACCCTCATCTCTGCTTTCAAATTCACATATTCTCCCTATGCACCTCCCTCTCTGTTCAAATTTCCTCTTTTTATAAAGAAACCAGCCATATTGGATTTGGGTTCATTCCAATGAACTCACTTTAATTTGATTACCTCTGTAATGACCCATGTGTCATATTCCAAACAGGTCAGGACTGCAACATACTTGTTTGATGGCACAGTTCAACCCACAGTAGTGAATTACCTTATGTAATTCTTACTACAGTTAAGGACTACTGCTGTATACCACCCATACCCCAAAATAAATAACTGAATGACTAATTGCTGAATCTGAGAGGTAGTGCAACAAAACCAAGGTCACACGATGACATGTGGTCGGACTAGGATTTATACCCAGAGCATCTGAATCCACAGTCCCATGTTCTCCATAAAACCTCTTCATCATTTCAGAGTCACCTCTGATGTTTTGTTAACAGAATCAAATGTCCAGTCTGCCAGTGGTTCAAATAGCAGTATTCAAAAGACAAGTGTTGGTAGGAAAGAGTCAGAATTATTCAAGGCAGGTCTTGGGACATGAAGGGTTTTAATAGGGAAGTAGGAGGCAGTGAGGCTGTAGGCTAGGCAGGATCTTCATGATTGAAGGTTTGTGTCTTATCAGAATGGACAAGGACCTTCTGTGGCCGGTTACTAAAGAAGGATGTTCCAAAGGCCCTCTGAGTTTTGTGAATCTAAAGAAAGGTTTCAGGTGAGGTTTCACCTCAGAATTTATTGATTGATTTTGAAGTATTGAGGATTGAACCCAGAGACACTCTACCCATGAGCTTACATCCCCAGTCCTTTTTGCTTGAGACAGGATCAAGATAAATTGCCAAGGCTGACCTTGAACTTACCATCCTCCTGCCTCAGCCTCCTGAATCATTGCTATTACAGGCATAAGCCACCAGACCCAGCTTCTCCTCAGAACTTAGATTATTCAGCATGATCTCTCTTTGAAGTTTAGGATGCCAGGTAAAGGGGAGGTGCTATCACAGAATTAGGAAGAAAAAGTGAAAGTCATACTGCTAGGGGCAACTTCCAGAAGGGCTGCACTGTACATTATTGCATCCTGAATGCACTTTCTGAGCCTTCACATAGCACTGAAACTAGGCCTGGTACCCTACCCCAGAGCCTGATCTAAGCACCAATCTCAGGCATATTAACTAGGGTGCAAATAGTATTCAATCACATGCAACTTGAGGGAAGGGTCCATGTGTAGACCTGAGGGTCAGGTGTTCTGTCCCTGGCAGGAAGTCAGGGCTCAATAAAAGCTCTAAAAACTGGACTGAACTTAAGTTCCTATTGGCCCTATCATCTCTGAAGATACCAGAATGAATTCATAAGGTTGGAGGTCAGCTAGCTCAGTGATGCAGCACCTGCCTAACTTGCAGGAGGCCTTTGGTTCAAACCAACACCACCAGAAAACAAAAAGTAGTCTGATGGACAAAATGGGAGGTGACTTGACTCTAGTTATAACACAAGTAAATTTGACAACAGGGATAAACGGGGGGATACTTTATGCCAGCTAATCTCAAACTTCACTGTGCATAAAATTTAGATTCCTCATGTGGTAGTTCTAGGTGGACAAAGAAATCTGCCACTTTAATAGATACAAGAATGATTCTTAAGAACACTCAAACCTGAGAATAATGTCTGCAGGTCTTACAATAGAATCAATAAAATAATAAAGTAACAAAACTGCTGGCTGTTTTCTTTTTCCCACTCCTTTTCAGGACATAATGTTATAATTTAAAACAAGAGCTAGTTCATTACTCAGTCTATCTATACAGCTGTCTTCCTGTTACACATCTTCACTTCTCTTTGATTGCAGCCTGGATAAGTCATTCTCCCACCTCTAATTCAACACAAAGCCCTCCTGGAAAATCTGAGTCTCATTACTTAATCACGTCACGGGGCTGTGACTGAGAAATTCGTGTAAGGTCACTGCTGTAAGTCTTCCTAAAATAAAGCCACAGTCAACACAAACTCCATGACTCATGATTGAAAATTCAGAATATTAATGCCAGCTTATACCTCCCATTTCTAAAAAGCTATAAAAAAGTATCTTTCTTGAGGGTGATTGTAGTTAAGAAATTAAAGAAAATAATAAACTATTCTCAGCCTCAGTACAAAAGAACCAGAGAATGGGTAAGAGTATTTGTTCACAGAGGACTATATCAAAAAGGAAACTGACCTTGTCTTCATCAAACTGCCTGTTTGCATCTCTTAAATGCCCTCCACATTCTCTATCTTTAAAGGATAACCAAATTAATTCCATGGGTGAAAGAGTGGTTAAGTGAAAGTGCTGTGAAGAATCCCAGCTTCCAGAGGGCTCCCCTATCTCCCGGGGTTTGCTAGTTTTACCAAGTTAACAAATCATCTAGTACTTATTCCAGGTCATGGATATTGCCTAAGGAATTTCACATCCAGAGAATTTAAAAGAATTAGAAACTATTGCCATGTCTCTGGCTGTATGTCCACAATAAAATGAGTAATCTTTCAGGGACTGAAAATGTGTTCTGAAATGACTAGAGCCCTGATGTGAGATTCAGGTCTATCAAGGAATGCATTGGCTTGGTACCCACAGACTTCACAGCTGCTTCAGGAACTCCCGTCAAACTCTAGTGCAGAAAACTGCTCTTCTCACCCTCTCGAGGCAGCCTACTCTGTCCTGATAGGGAATGCTGAAGAGCTCTCCACAGGGCATCTGTGGGCTCCTTCCCACTTAAGTCTGAAATGTCATCAAGATTGTTAAGAAGCACGCCTTGATGATGTGAGTAGTTCTAAAGAATGTGACCTATGAACAACAAAAATCAAAGAGATAAAATCGTGAGTTAGCAGAGTGGAGCAAAGGGATTTCACAGCAATGAAGAAAATCAATGGAGTCACTTTCTGATTCTGAGCATTTACCATGTACAAGGCACTGTCCTTGTACTAACTTTCTTAACCCTAATAGAAACCCTAGAAATTGGGCATTTTCACCAGTCTTCTTTTGCTCCCAGGCTCAAAGGTTGGAGCATCCTGCCCAATGACACACTCCCATTAGCAGAAGAACTGGAACCCAGCCTGATGCTGAAACCTGTATTGGTAACCACCTCTGGCTACTTCTGTGGGCACCTCACTCTCCCCACCTTTTTTGAAGTGAAAGAATGATGGAACGTCTGTCTTGCTGAAGATGAAATCAATTTTAATAGAAGTTAAAACTATATCCAACCTATTCACAAAAGATCCTGAAGAGACTCTTCTGAGGGATGGGTAGGAAAAAACGGTCTTCCTCCAAAGTCACTATGAGCTATTTTGAGCTTTGAACTCATTTTCACTCTTGAAGTTCCCCCTCACCTCCCATCTTCAGAGCAGGATCTACAGTTCTGAGTTTTGATAGAAGCTCTATGAGCCAAAATCTTAAGGCATGTTCTTAAGGCATTTCTAGACTGACAGAGGTACTGAATGTAACCTGTTCCTATCCATAAACACTGGAAATGAAACTGTTGTTTAAAAATTTACCAGGGTTAACACACAGATGGTTTATTTCTAGGTTCTCTGAGTCTGTGTCCTTGAATTGAAATTTACTAGAACCTCTACAAATACTAATAGCAGCTGGCAATTCTAAAATACAATATTAAAAAAAGGAATATTTGTTATTATCACCATGTGATCCAAAGAGTGCTACAAACCTCTCCAGTTTAAACCTTTAATGAGGAATGGATTCATTAAATTATAACCATCTCTTTTGAAGATCTGGTATCAGGACTGTGACTATGGAATTGAAAGGTTGCTTTTTTCTCTTGCTTTGGGGTTTTTATCTGGCTATCTTGTAACTGAATAAATGAAATCCAAAGCTTGCTGATATAGATCAGTTTTTCAAATTACAATCTGAGTTCATCTTTAATATTTATTTTATTTCATTATTATTTAAATGAATTTAATTTACTTATCCTTTATAGTCTTTGTGAATTCTTTGCTCATTAAGGCACTATTAAATTCATGTTTAGCCTCCCATTTCCATTAAACATATCTTTCTTTATTTCAGAATTAAAAGCTGCAGCACTGCCGTTTACTTCAAAAGATATTTGGGAGAGATTCCAGATGAAAGACGTAGGGCTTGATCTCTACCATGTATTTTGGTGGAGTAGATCAGAATTTTAAAACTTAAAGAAACATGAAAGTACAACTTGTTCAAAAGTTATTAAATCATGTTCAGTAGAAATCATGTTGTTTTGGGAGTAGCCTCAAGTACAAAGCTAACTTGCTGAGAAATGCAGAACCAAAAGACAGAAAGAACTTGAGACATTCATGATGTCATGGAACCTACTCCCCATCTCTGAATTTTGTCTCCATTTTCAGTAGCTTCTTCTGAGACCCCATGAAAAGCATCTTAACTGATATGCCCACTAAACTTTGCATTGTCCAATGGAGTCCACATTCCCTGAATGTGAACAAAGTCAGGCCAAAAACCTAAATTCACCTAGGTAAAGAGAGCTCCACTTCTTCCTGAAGTGCGGCAGCCTATCACACACACTTGGACACACACACAGGTGATGAATTCAATTTCTTTATTCCCTTTCTTTGCCAAGGAATCAACCAAAGTTTTAAAGGGGGTTCATCTGAGTTCAACATCAAGCTCATGAACTTTATAAATAAAATTGAAGGAATTTAAAGTTTTCTCCATTCCTGATTCAAGGGCTGTCTCTTAGTGCTTGTGACTTGTACCTGATGTCAAAACTTAACATGTTTTGTTTTTCCCTTCTTTACCCTAGATGGGTAATATGTGGTTGCTGTTCTGGAGTTTCTAACATAAATCTGATGGAATCTGGTGCTTTCCATATGCATCCTCTATTGGTATATGTCTAAGGATACCTGTTGATCCCTCCATGAACTCTTGGAGTTTATCAAGAGTCTAGTTCATTTGTAATTAAATTCAACCCGTGATTACTTCTAATCACCTTGTTCAGTTTGCATCAAGATGGGGCATCATTTTGTGACAATTTCTAATTTGCCCTACTTGTCCAGGTGAAAGCAATCTCAGAAGGATTAATAATAGGTGCATGTATGTGCCAAGCTCCATCTTATTATAATAAAGCATATGGGAAACCCATACTAAAATTCCTGGTATCTGAGTCTGAGAACAGTTCCACGAGCCAGGCAAAATTGAACATACCTGTAATTCAAGTTACTCAGAAGGTTGAAACAGGAGGATGACACATTTGAGACCAACATGGGCACCTCAGATAGATCCTGTCTCAAAATAAAATGAAATGGGCTCAGGATGTAGCTCCATGGGGCAGTGCTTGCCTAACATGCCCTGGGTTCAATCCAAAAAAAAAAAAAGTTCAAATAATTGGTTAAAATCTTGAGGTTTTTAAAAGCTTATTATTTAGTGTTTTCAGTTTTGTATACTCATTCAACTTTGACCCCTTTGCTGATATCTCTACGTATTAAACCTTCTTCGAGGCAGTGACCACATTCAACGTTTGGTTCAATTCCTGACACATGGTTTAAATAATACCAGTTAATGTTCCTCTCATACTTTATCTTTGGAGAATTGTTTTGTACATTTCCTCATTTACGAATTGTGCCTGAGAAGCTAAGTATGTCATCAAAAAATGACAGAACTATTTTTCTTTGCTTTTAGTTCTCTGAAAATGCAAAATATTCTCTGGACCACTGCTGAAATGATCCCCATGATGTAGACTTTCATATTTACCTTTTATCTTAGAAACTCCCTAAGCATATCTTATTGTGATTTTGAAGAGACAATGAAAATAGATGATCAGTTGAAACATTTTGACTGAGTAACAAAAAATCCAGCTCATAATGTCCTTATTACTAAGAAACATAATTCCAAAGGAAAGCCATCTCTAAAGGTCACATGGTATTTGTAAAGGTTCTCCAGAGAAACAGAACAAATAAGAGAGGTATATAGATGCACAGAAAAAATTATTATGAGATGCTGGCTCAATGGACTGTGGAGACTGAGAAATCCCATGATCTGCCTTCTGCAAATTGAAGGCCCAGGAAAGCCAGCGGCAGAAGTCCCAGCCTAGTCTACAGGCAGGAGCACAAGGAGTTCTGTTGTTCAAAGGTAAAGGAAACTGGAGGTTGCAGCTCAGGCAGAGAGGGAGCTAATTTACCCTTCCTCTGTCTTTTTTTCCTTTCAGATCCTCAACAAGTTGAATGGGGCTGACCACATTGGGTGGTCTTCTCTACTAGTATAGAGATTTCAAGTGCTAATCCCTTCTAGAAACACCCTTCCAGACACACTTTGAAATAGCTTTTTACCAGCTATCTAGTGACCTGTTAGTCCTGTCAAACTGACACAAAAGTAATCATCGTAGGCAGGTAACATCTTTCATTCCTTTTAACCTTTTTTAGATTGCTGATTCTGCCTTTGTGGTTATAAAATGGTTTCGGCCATTTTAGATACAACTTTCAGAAGTAAAAGTTTCCAGTAAAATAAGAGGGACAACTTCTTTCTTATGTCTCTTATTATAACTAGGGTATACTTTCCTGGAAGTCTCCCCAGATTTTCTTGTACCTGCCTTTAACCAGAATTGTATCATACTTCTGTTCCCAAATCAGTTACAGGGAGAAGGGGTTGTGTTTCTGGGCTTGTGTTAAAGAGACACCTGACCATGCTTAGGAGAGTGGATCACCCAAATATGAATATCATTCTTTTAGAATCTACTGGGGATGCAATCAGCCTTGTCTGCATGCCTATTACATTCGTGAAGTGAAGTTGGGCATTGTGCTTTCACTGAACAGGTTTTATTGCAAACTCCAGGAAAACAAACAAACAAACAAATGAACAAACAACAGAATTCCAGCAGCAACAAATAAAGATACTGACTTTTTAATCTCACAAAATAAATGCTTCTGTTTTAATTAGCAGAAGATCAAGGCAGGATAAGAAGGGTGAGAGAGAAAGTATTAATTATAGACCTGCTGGGATTATAGTCAATATTCTCTTAATGCTACTGTGAATGAAATCTGGATAACCAAGTGGTCAAGGGCCCAGAATTGATCTAAGGAAGAGGCAACGGGTAGTGATTTCCCTCATGATCTAAGGGAGAGGGCATATCTCCCTCACAGAGAGCACTGTTCCTAAATTATTGACCATCAGGGATCAAGAGTTCTAATAAAATGAAAATATGGTATTTGCAAATGTAAGTATCATCAGGTTGAGAAAAGAGCCTCACTCTTTATTTTGTGTCTGTCTAACATTTTAACATCCTCTGCTCCTGAATTTTTAATAAATTTTTCAACATAGCTTTTAATACAATACTAAAGGACAAAGGGAAAATATGTTTTTCACAAATGTTACTGAACCATCTAAAGTGCGTTTGCAGTATTAGGGTTTATTAGTTCTTGGACAGTGCAATAATTTTAGGAAAATGGAAAATTTAAACAAAGTACAAATTCTACTACCATCTCGTGGAGCTATCTACCAACTCCATACCTACCTGTTGCAAAGATAGTTCATATTCCTAGCTTCTCAGGATCTGCCATTAGCGAAAAAATAAGACAGTGCAAAACTACACCTCTACTGTAATTTTCCTTCCCTAGAAGAGAGAGATGAGCAATAAATTAATAATCTGTGACACAAAGAAACACTTGCACAGCCTTCGGCTCCTTTCAATTTGTCTTCTGACTTATCAGAAATAGGACATCTTTAAAGGTTGTGAGAGTTAACTGAGCAATTGTGAGAGGTCCAAATCCTTTTGGAGTTGGAAGTATGAGAATAATGACATTTTTTAAAATATAATCTAGGTGATCTGAGTGGGCTCTAAGTCAGAACTGATCAAAAGTGACAAAAACCTCTAGAGTTCATGCTTATTCATTTACTCAAATGGCCCTAATGTATTTGCTAAGGGCCATAGTGTGACCTAGACAACTAGGTCTAGGTCCTCAATTTCTGCTATTTATCATTCTCAAGGCATATCACAGAGTAGCTCATCACAGCTCATTTTTTTCTAGTTTCAAATATCATTAATATCCTAAGTGCTATTGATTTTCCTCCTATTTGCTAAACCAGATTTTTCATGTTTTCCTAATGACTGTAAGGACAGGGCAGATTCTGGGGTTCTGGGTTCAGTTCCTAAACTTAAAAAAACTATTCCTAAATCTCCCTAAAATTGAAATTTTCAGCTAAACTTCTTCAGCCTTGGGTCTCATAACTGTTATAATCATATTACTTAACTACTATAGGAGTCACTTTTATTTAGGAAAAAAAGAACAGCAACATTTACCCCATGAGACATTACTTACTGCTGTAGATATACAGGGTGACTTCACACATTGTGAGGTAGTAGAGGTCTAACGTTGCTGTTCAGACAAGAGGTCCAAGCCATAATGCAACCTTTTACTTATACATTACTGCTTATTCATTATTTCCATCCTTAGCAGAATCAACTGGGGAACTTGGGAAAATTCCTTAACCCTTACAGGCTGGTTTTCTAATCTCTGCAAGAAGAAAGGTACACTTTAAGTAACCTCAAAGTCTCATTTGCCTCTAAATTGTTATTACCTTCTAACTAAATGACCAATGACATTTTTACCTGCTAACCAAATGAATCAAAGCATGGTTCTACAAATGATGACAGAAATAATTTAGAATAGTGAGGATACAGGAAATAACAGAATACATCCAGGAAAGTCTCTGTAGTTGACTTCCTCTTAGCCTCCAGAGACAATCAGCATTTAAACACCTGCATCACAAGTAGAAAGAACAATAACTCCTAGATTTTTAAAAAATTTTTACCAAGTACTTTTTCATTTATTACAGTGATGGAATTTCAGTAAAGCCTGGAGGTAGATGACTGTTATTCCCACTTGACAGATGAGTAAACTGAGCCAAAATAAATAATTGACTCAAAGGCTGAAGCTGAAACCATGAAACCAGGACTTATGACTTTGCCATTCTAGGACATTCATCAGATCAGATTTTCCCTTAACCTCCTTATGGTGGTGGAGTCTGCACAGCTATTTCCCTAGAAACCTTTGGTGGTTTGTTTTTTGGTACTGGGGTTTGGATTCAGGGGCATTTAACCACTGAGTCACATCTCCTGCCCTCTTTTTTTATTTTAATTAATTAACTTATTTATTTATTTATTTATTTTGAAACAGGATCTCACTAAGTAGTTGAGGCTGATCTCGAACTTGGGATCCTCCTAGTTCAGCCTCCTGAGCTACTGGTATTACAGGGATGGGCCACAGCACCAGCCTCCCTGGAGGACTTCTGACTTTTCTAGGAACCCTGCTGTTTGTTAAACCATTATGCAATTTGAGGGATTTGGCATTTAATATGGCATCTCTCCATCAAATACTATAGCCTATGTTTCCTTTTTTTCTTGTCACTCGGAAATTTTATATTTTTCTCCATGTAGATACAACATATTAATTGATTATTAACATTTTAGAAAATGTTATGGGGTCCCTCCATTATATTTTCTAACATTACAAATATGTGAAAATTCATGTGTTTTTGCTTATTCATTTATACTTGATAATTTTGGTGAAATATCTTTTGTTCTTATCTGTTTAATTTACCTCATGGCTAATTTTTTGAAAACATTGGCTTTATTTTTCAACTGAAAATGTAATAAAACAAATTCCATGTTATGAATAAATATGTGCTATTGTTTTAAGAGAATATGCTAAAATCAGATAAAATGAAAGGAAATTTAAATCCCACCATTCAAATAGAGTTAAACTTGAAAACCATTGTAGTATGTCATGAAATAAATTCATTTATTTTTTAAAATGTGTGGTGTATGGGATGTTTATTTTCATTCTTTTTCTTTATCTCTTTATGTAAAATTGGACTTGTGTAACATACACAACTATATCTTCCTATAGTTATTTAGCATTTTAGGGGTTCATTTTCTCATGCCACTTAAATGTGATTTTGCTGGCTGCACATTATAACCTATGGATATTTCAAACATAATATGTATGCAAGTGTTCCCCAGTGTGCAACAGGATGACATCACAATAAACCCATCATAAGTTGGAAATACATTGATTTAGCTAGTCTATAAAACATGAAAGATTAGCAACACAGTATACCACAGAGTATCTGCCACTGCCCAGCATCACAAGAGAATGTCATACCACATATCACTAGCCCAAGGAATATGGAACCAACCTAGATGCCCTTCAACAGATGAATGGATAAAGAAAATGTGGTAAATATCCGTATATATACTCAGTTTTAAAGAACAATGAAATTATGCCATTTGCTGTTAAATGGATGGCGTTAGAGAATATCATGCTAAGTGAAATAAGCCAAACCCAAAAAACCAAAGGTCAAATGTTTTTTCTGATATGCCAATGCTAATTCACAATAAGTGGGAAGGATAGAGTTACTTTATATTAGGTAGAGGGGAGTGATGGGGGTAGGAATGACAGTAGAGTGAAACAGACATTATTACCTCATACACATATGTGACTGCTTGACCTATGTCATCTTACAATATGTAAGCAGAAAAATGAGAGATTATATTCCATTTATGTCTGATCTATCAAAATTTATAATGCATTCTACTGTCATATGCAACAAATTAGAGCAAATAAAAAAGACAAAAAGTCACACAAAAGGAAAGATCAAAATTTGAAATTCAAAGTATAGTTTCTGTTGAAATCATATTGTTTTATCACCATCATAAATTTGAAAAATCTTGAAGTTGAACTATCATGTAAGGAACCATCTGTAGTAGGTTGCACAGTGGCCCTCAAAATTTCAAGTCCAAATCTGAATCTCTGAAACCCATGAATGCTACTTTTTGAATAGGGGGCCTTTAAATATGAAATTCAGTTAAAGATTTTGAGAAAACAAGATCATCCTGGGCCCTAATCCAACGATGAGTGTCTTGTAAGAGGCACGAAGAGGAGACGGCCCAGCAGGGGACCAGGTAATAAGATGAGAAAGACAGAAATTGGAATAATGCAGTCACATGTTAGGGATGCTGAAAGCCAATAGAAGCTGGGAAAGCAAAGTGCAGAGGCTTCCCAGAGCCTCTAGAGGGGCGGAGACACTGTCAACCTTGATATAAGATTTCTGTCCTCCAAGTGTGAGAGAATAGATTTCTCTTGTTTCAAGCCATGGAATTTGTAGCAATTTGTTACAGCAGCCCTCGAAAACTTACACAAGAGCCACTCTAATATTATATATAGTACCCTTTCTCTGTAGCCTTGCTCATAATATATATGGCTTAACATAATCTTACATGCTTAATTGGAAACAAACACTATGACATTTGAATTTGAACTCTTTGAATTAGTGGCATGCTTGGATATATTTTCATAAGCTTATCAAATGGTTAGATTTTTCCTTTGAAATCACATTTAAATTTACCATTTTGTATTTGGGCTGTTTATGCAAGAGCTCTATATTAATGTCTTAGTGTATATGGGCCTTTAAAATGTTTGCAAATTTGATTTTGCTGGTATTTCATCTGCCTTTTCACTTTATCATGTTTCATAACGCAAAGTACTTTTTTAAATATTATCAAATAATATATTCCCCACTTTCTGTCGATGTAGATATTTAGCTCATATTTGATAATTGCATTTTGCTATCCTATCTTATTATCAAAAAGTGAGAATAAACCATAGGAAAATGGATTAATGGGCTGAAAATCATCCATTTGCATAGTAAGCTTTGATTGGGCTGAACAAAAAAGGGGGAGGAAGTTTACAGGTATTTGGAGAGCTGTGTTACGTGGAGAGTTTCGCTAAGCCGTGGATAGTGTGCTATATCAAGGAAGTCACCTGAGTCTGAGCCCTGTGAAGCACTGCAAGTGACAGCTGAATGCTGCGTTTATAAGCAGGTCTTGTCATGAGATGCACCAGCACAGGGGAAATTGCCCATAGAGAACAGAACTCTCCTTCCCTTGCTGCATGCATTTTTTTGCAGCCTCTGGCTCCCGAGGAGCCAGCATCTCAGGACCACAAGGAGACCGCTCTCTAGACAGATATGCTGGGAAGAAGAGTGACATTGCTGTCATACTCCAGCAAGTTCTTGGGGAACAGACATCATTTGTGAGGACATAGGGGAGGAAAATCAGAGGACACTTCATGGGGTCTGCAACTGAACAATGGGCTTGCACATACCCAGGCTGGTGATTCTCAAGGAAGGGCAGGGAAGGTTTTATAGGAGCTGTTTTAGTCCATTTTTTCACTGCTGTGACTAAAAGATCTAACCAGGCTGGACACAGGGGTGCACGCCTGTAATCCCAGTGGCTTGGGAAACTGAGGCAAGAGGATCATGAGATCAAAGCCAGGCTCAGCAAAAGCAATATACTATGCAATTCAGTGAGACCCTGTCTCTAAATAAAATACAAAATAGGGCTGAAGATGTAGCTTAGTGGTCTAATGCCCCTGAGTTCTATCCCCAGTACAAAAAAAAAAAAATCTGACCAGAACAACTGTAGAGGAGAAAAAGTTTATTTTTGGGCTCATGGTTTCGGAGGTCTCAGTCCATAGACAGCCAACTATGTTCCTCGAGGCTACTAGAGGTGAGGTCAAACATTATGGTGGAAGAGCGTAGTGGAGGGAAGCAACTCATGATGATCAGAAAGCAGAGATTCCACTTGCCAGTTACAAAATGTATACCCCAAATCCAAACCCCCCAATAACCCATCTCCTCCAGCCACACCCTACCCACCTACAGTTTCCTCTTAATTAATTCCATCATGGAATTAATTCACTGACTGTATTAAGGTTTTCATACTCCAATCATTTCTCCTCAAAACCTTCTTGCATTTCCTCATATGGGAGCTTTTTGGGGACACCTCACATCCAAACTATAATAGGAGCTGTATCTCTTCTGTGTGGACAGTGTGGGACAAGGGGCTTAAAAGTTTGAATAAGCATATTCCCATTTGAAGCTATGGCTGCTGAGCTCTAGGACGACTCAGTCTATTGGTCCTGTATGATGTGCCCTTTCAAACCCCACTCATTTGGGAAGAGAAAGAAATCCTCCTGCATTGGCTGATGCTCTTCAGTGCTGACAGAAGAAACATTTATTAAACTGTGAGGGTCTCTAACTCTTCTGGTCAAAAAATAAAAGAAGGAACATGACAGATCCAAACGTAGGAAATTAAGGTCCTGACACAAAATTTACACACATAAATCAGTGCTATGTCAACTTGCAGAATCTTTTGGGATGTAAAGAGAGATAATGCCAGTTATTTTCATCAAAACAAATATAAATCTATAGTTAATACATAATTGGTATTATATAATATATATATATACCTCCATATATGCATGTGCATATATAAACATATACACACACATACACATGCATATGATATACATCAAAATTAGGCACAAATAAAATAAAAGCTAGATAAATGATTCCTTAGCGCTCAGTAGCCACAGTTCCCTAATTTTAATTTTTGTTCTAGAGTCAATCAATCAAAATGTGTGTATGGTTCTGGGAGAATAAATGGTTCTCTGGAGTTTTTTACAACTTTGGGGGAGTTGTGTGCTTTCTCAGTAGTCAGGAATAAGCAGATTAAGAATCAAGTTTTTTACACAGCAGAAATATTTGACAAACATGAACCTGTGACACACTGCACATACACTGCTGCATTTCAAAGAGTTATTTCCAGGGAAAGGATCACTATCTCTCTCTGGCGGCTGAAAAATGCTTTTCAGGAAACCTCTATGAGGGGGAGGGAGTTTCCAAAAAGTCCAAGGAAAAGGAAACTAATTTCCACCTCCTCAGAATTTCCTGGGTAATCTAGGTATTTTTGAAGCCAAGAGACATTTGTGCATTAGGACCTCTTGTTAGTAGATGACATTTAGGCTTTTTTTTTTTTTTTAACAAATAAAGAGCACAGTTAAAAATACAGGATCTTAGGGTTTCTGCAATACGCAGATCATAAAGCACTTGAGGTTTTTTTTTTCTTTTTTTTTCATCTATTCAAGGAAATTGGTTTCTGGTCACCTTCTAATCCTTGTTGAGGACTTGAATAAATTAATCTTTCGGTGGCACAAATAAATCATTTTTGATCACTTCTGTCTAGAAATCCCTCTTCATTTTGGTGGCACTGAAATTTCCTCCTGTCTCTTCTATGACTTTTGTTACTCTTTCTTCATTTTCTTCATTCAGTAAGCAATATTCTTGCTTTTATTTGCAAGTCACAGATACTTCTTCAAAGTTTTTTTGTTTTAATCTCTCTTTTTCTCCCTCCATGTATCAGTCCAAATTTCCCTTATTGGTCTTTTCTGTCTCCAAACTTTGCTTTTCATCTTTATTCAGATAGCTGCCAAATCTGTATCACCAGCCCAGATTGTCATATTCCCAACTGCCTGATAGACAACTCCTCTCAGAAAGCTTCCAGATGAACTTTAATCTTTTGCTCATGCATTTTATTTTCTATTTCAGTTAATAGCACTACCTTCCTCTAATCACTGATGCTTGAAATCACAACCATCCCTCACCCCTTTCTCCTCCCTTAATTTCCATTCTAATTACTCAGCGGCCAAAGTCTTTTGGACTTGAATCCCAAGGACTTGTGTTTCTGTCCATTCCTACCTGTATTTACTTGGAAAAAGAAAGTTTATATCATATTGAAAGGTCACAGACTATTTCCATAATCTGTAAACAAATTTGTATGTCCTGAAATTTCTACCAAAAATCATGGGCAGCTGATAAGCAATCACTTATCCTAAGATGTAATTCTGACATCATGACTACTCCCTGCTAAAGTAGTTCCCTGTCACCTTTATCCTGGCATATAAAGCTTTCCAATTTCAAACTTCAATTTATCTGTCCAGGCTTATTTTATTTGAATAGGACTAATTTCTTTATGTACCACCTGTGGTTGGCAAAATGATAAAGAAATCCTCCGTTCACCCCAGAGATTCTTGCACCCTTATTATTCAATCAAGCACTAATCTAGGTACTGCTGTGAAAGACTTTACAGATGTAATTAAAATTACTAATCAGATGGCTTTAAAATAGGAAGATTATCTTGGATTATCTAGTGGGTACAGTGTAATCAAGTGAGCTCTTCAAAGGAGAAAGTGAGGGCAAAAGAGGCTATGAGAGAAAGATGATGGAAAAGGAAGGAAAAATTCAAAGCCTAAGACACATTCAATGCATCAACCCACCCTTGCTGGAGGAAGTCCACATGGAAGGCCTGAGAAGAATGCAATTGGCCACCAGGAGCAAAGATCAGCCTCAGCTGACAGTCAACAAGGGATGATGTACCCATCAAACATCTGCAAGGAACTCAATCTGACCAACAGCCTGAGCAAGCCTGGAAGTATACACATGCCCAGCCCCTCCAGAAGAGCACAGCCTTGCCAACACCTTCCTACGGGCCTTTTACGACACTAACCAGGGTATCTGATTAATTGATAGTGTACCTGGACTTCTGACATATGCAACTGTGAAATGATGAATGGGGATTGTTTAGATCACAAAATCTGGGGTCATTACTCTTCATTATGTTTCCAGCATACTCCACTTTCTAAAACAGGGATGCCTCTCCATCTTCTCTTCATCTCTCCAGAATCTACTTAAATCCTACCTTTCCCTTCAAGGCACTACCATTGCTATCTGATTCATAACATCTTTATTAAACTTATACTTCTCATCTCCTGTGTCCCCTGCTCTCCAGAATACTTTATACTTCTCATAAAATATTTATCCTATTTGCTGAGTAGTATAGTTATACTATAGTTTTCAAGCACAAACTATTGTCTCTCTTCTAGATTAAAATGTATAGAAAGCACCCTTACTTTCTCTATCAGGAAACATTTGCTGTAAAGCCAGAAACTCCAATACATTTGTAGCTTATAAAAATAACCATTTATTCTCCCGCTCCTGATCCACAGGTTAAGCACAAATTAGCTTATCTAGTTAGAAGGGTGCTGGGCAGGTAGCCATAGGCTGTGAATTCAACTATGCTTTGGATGTAGTCTAAGGGTTGGGCTCAGGACTGCTCCATGTGTTCCTCCTTGGGTCTGTGCAGAAGGGGAAGTGTGTGGGCAACCTGCTTTACAGGGCAGATCAGAAGAAACAAGAGAGTGAACGAAACCACAAAAGCACATTATAAGCTTCTACTCCTATCCAGTAAATTAGCAAATCATTGCCAAAGAAAGTCACATGGTCAAGACCAAAGTGAAGACAGGGTGCAGGCATCACCATAGACCATGGCAAAAGTGTAATACTGTAACAAGAAAGTGAAAATTTGGAAGCCTTAATTTGATTTACCTAGGTGTCCCTGATTTACCTAGATTTACCTAGGTATCCTTATCCTTATTAGGATAAGGATAATTCCTTATCCTCCTGCTATCCATTATAAACAATAGTTTAGCACATTTTCTTCTCTGTGTGGGGTGATTAAGGATGGAGTTGACTTACTCTCTCCCCTAGACCACACTTGGTTCCTCCATATCAGCTGATCATTTTCTTATCATTTCAAACACTCATTTCCTTTATCATCCACATATGTGTACTTTCTTCAGATGCTCAATATAGCACTTTATTCATTTACGGTTTTTAAAAATTATTTCTATCACATATGCTTTACCTCCCTGGAGAAGTCAAGAAGACATTTTTCTTCATTTACGTTTTCTAGGGCTCCTTCAGGGTGTCTAGCTGAAGGCTGAATCAAGGAAATTCTCAATAAATACTGAATGACTGCGATTTTCCATTTAAAAATGATGGGTTTTCTGTGGAAATTTTCAGATCGTGTTACCTGTCTTCCTATAGAGAAAATATCAATGGTGCTCATCTCATTACAATCCTGAGTGCCAGTGTTAGCTGTACTTTATTTAAAGGTGAATAATGATGCATAAAAGCTCTCATAGAGCCTTGAGAAGTTGATGTGTGACATTTCCTGTCAATATGGGCTTGTTCTGTCAAGGTAACTGACAATGTTCTTGAAATTCCTACTGGTAGAGTGCACACCTGTGCCATTGAGAGAAATAAAGGAATCCTTCCTCATTTGCACCGCGTTATTCACACTAATCTAATGCTCCTATTGGGTTGGTTATTGGACACTGACACCAGCTTGTTAAGGGAATACAGGGCAGCAAGAAGACTTGGGGTTAGGAGGGCGCTAGGCAGCAAGAAGACTTGGGGTTAGGAGGGCGCTACAGCTGCATTTGATTACATTCTATAAGGGAAAACTGAGGGCAAGGAAAGCTCTCCAATACACTCTTAGCAGCAAGCTAATATTGTCTCTTTGACTTCATTCTTATTCATAGATATGCCCCTGACAGGTTAATAAACCATTGCAAAAGGCTTTGGCATTGTACTTCATGTTATTAAGAGGAACCATGACATTAGAAATTAGGTTGAACAGGTTTCTTAAGGATCTCCTGCTGGCTTTATCCCACACAGTTAAAAATAACTGAGGTGTCATCAGTGACTCTGGCTTCATCACAAGATCAGCTGAGACCAGCGTCATTGGCGAAATAATCACCTTGGCATATATACAAAAACAAGTGGCTCTCCACAAACCAGAGTAGTGGACTCACATGGGTCCAATGTTTTCTATAGTGCATCAAGGTCTCGTGCTCAAATTGACTTAAGTAGATTCTAACACAATAACACTATTATATAGTCCAGCTACTATGGAAACAGAGAGAGAGAGAGAGAGAGAGAGAGACCTTTAATGCCTGCTACCCGTCTGCTAACTTCATGGCTTCAACAAGACTGAAACTCTGTAAGCATCTTTTGTTTAGAGAGATTCTAGAAATCATGGTAGAAAGAGCACAGGACTTTATACCACACACATTGCATTTAAGTTGTGGAGATAGAGTGATGTGAGCAAGTCAATCTCTCTGACCTCTGATATTTCCCAGAAAATGTAAGATAATTTTACCTGGATTCTCTGCCTTCTCAGATTGTTTTAGAGGGTTGCATGATATCACCTTTTGAAAATGTCTTAAAACTTAAAAATAAACATACAGATTGATGGATAGCATTTTTATTTTATGAGACAAGAAACAATGGTTTAGAGGACCTACCTGATTTTACCAAATAGAAGATTTGTTATCTGTGAGTACTTATAGGATAATGGTATTATAGGATAATAGCCATTAAAATAACTAGCCCTTGGTGGGAATTCACTAAATGACCTCTCCAAGGAGTCTATGACATTATATGTAATCCTTTCAGAAACAAACTATAAAGGAGCTACTCTTATACACATTTTGCAGGTGAATAGTCTCAAATAGAGATTTTAGGCCACATGTCTGAGATTATAAAATTAGCAAATGATGAAGCCAGTATTTGAACCAAGAAGTTGAGATTCTGGGTCTATACTGCAGAACAAATTACAATGAGACTGTTTTTTACAGATGTGCAGGATCTGCTCTCAATCAATTTGCAACAGTGTATTGAGTCTCCATTATGAATGTTGAGGCAATATCTTCCACTTTCTAGAAGCCCCATAAGTAAAGTGACCAGTTTCTGACCCTGGCCTAGTTCTTCCTAGTCCAGTAAGTCTTTGCATGGAAAGTTGTTGAAGGTGGTTTGCTTTGCTTTGTTTTGTTTTGTTATTTTATTTTGTTTTGTTTATTTTGTTGTGTTTTATTTTCTCTATACTGGCTCCCTTAACCAGTTTATTCTTTCTCATACATAACACGTAAGGACACTGAGCAATTTTCTAATAGTCCTGGTATTTTATTAAAAGAATTGGGTTTAGTCCTGCCAACCAAAGTCTAGATTAGTTCTTCAACATTAAAAGTGTACCATGCTTCTTATTGAAAGGAACCCTTCTTGAAACCAGATATGGCGGTACACACCTATAAACCCAGAGATTTAGAAGGCTAAGTTGGGAGAATTCCAAAGACAGGGCCAGTCTTTGCAACTTAGTGAGACCCTCAACAACGTAGTGAGATCCTATCACAAAATAAAAATTAAAAAGGCTGAGGACGCTTGAGATGTAGCTCAGTGGTAAAGAACCCTGGTCTTCTATCCCCAGTACCAGAAAAAAAAAAAAGAAAAAGAAAAAAAAGAAAAGAAAAAAGAAAAAAGAAAGAAAGAAAGAAAAAACACCAACTTATCCTATTTACTGAGTAATACAGCTATTCAAAAAATGACAGTACATTACCAAAAAGAAATAATTCTGCACGTTGCTTATAAAATTGAAAATTGAAAATTGAATCATTGTAGGATTAAGTATCTGTTTTATACAAATGCAAACACATTATAGAGTAACCTACATGGTAATTGCTGCCCCTGCTACTGCGTCACTGGCCATTCTCCTCAGATACATGTTACATAACTATATAGAGAGAATTATATTATAAAAACATGATTGTTAATGTGTTATTTCTGTTTAACAAAAAACGAAAATGCATATATCAAAGTGACACCAACTGGCTGCTCTTCAGATTGCCTATGAGAATCCTAAGCAAAGAGCCTCACTTGTTTGAATACTCAAATCTGCAATTCTCTCATAGATGTTCTGTTTTTGTAGAAAATTGACATGTGCCAAAATTTCTAGGTAAGTATCACACCTGTTGTAAATTTATGTGCCCCATATGTTTCCCTATTCTTTATAGAACGGGATCACAGCTTTTATTTGAGGAATTGTCCCTCTGCAATTGTAAGGGGTGGTGTGGAGCAATTTCTTGAATGCTTTGTATGCCTTTTGGTGGCTCCGAGTCAGGCCAGGCTGACTCTCTGACCCTGGAATTTGTCCTTAAGAGCAATAATACAGTGACAGCAAATGCATACAGCTGATCAGTACCAACTGCGGAGATCTAAATGGACTTTCCATTATGTTTTGTTATCTCTATCTAGGCTTGCTCCTTTCTAAATACATTTGGTCTTTTAACTGTTTTATATCCCCTGTCTGCTCCATATCTTTTTTGACTACAGTATTGTTTGCATCAAATAAAATATGTATCCAGACTTAGTAAGGGAAAACTTTGTTCAAAAGGATTAATGCAATGGGCATAGAAGGGAGGGAAGGGGCTAATGCAGGCAAAGGGGGGTGGTCTATTTCCATAAGAAGACAGCTGTGACCATGAGATTTGCAAGTATGCTCAAAGGTTAGGCAAAGGAGTTGTTTATTCAGACAGTAGAAAACAAAGTTAGAAAGACCAAGATGCGTGAAAATGCAGAGAAAAGTTTGCTTAAAGCATTGTAGATCAGAGAATGTTCTGCCCTGAGGCCAGCCTCTTCACCTAGGACTATTGGGAGAAGTCTTTTGCTGCCTCAGGCTGAGGATGGGTCAATTGGTGGGCCTAGGGAAAGAAGAGAAACTTACACAAAATTGGGTTAACAAGAGTTTGGTTCAGGTTGATCAGTGGATCAACTAATCATCTATGAGAAATAAAACAGGTGGGGTGATTTCTGGGGTCTATATCTGGTGGTGTAACGGTAAATAAGGGAGATCTGTGAATCTTATCCAAGTCATATGGGGAAGGGTGGCTCTTTGCCGCAAGTTGTTCCTCAGAACATAAACGTGGTGGAGAATTCCCTAAAACCTTCTCAGTTTTTATGATCCCATGGCCTGAGTAAAGTTCAACATTCAGTTTCTATTGCTTGCAACAAAAGAATAAGAATAATGTATTACCTCAATACCCAGTTGATCCTATCTGTAAATGCCTGATGAATGATGCAAAAAGAAAGGAGAGGAGAAAGGGAAGAAGAAAAAAGTAGAAAGAGAAAACCCCACTCACAAGCATGGAAACTGGAGAGAATACAAGCCCACCCTTGGCTCCTGGAAGAGAAGAGCTTAGAGCTCATGATCTAAAAACAGCAAAGGTCATCAGGGGCTCCTATGGCCGCACTGTGTGTCTCATGCTGCCTGCAGAACCGTCAGGGATATTTGATCATCTCTCTACTGCATCACAGAACAAGTCACCAGCAGTCTGACCTGGGCATTCATTCTATGTATGACTTGCATACATATTCAAGATACAATGCATTGTCCCAAATGCTCATCCTCCACACACACAAAAAAGAAGGAACATGAAGTAGGAGACACATGTAGAATATAAAGAGCTATACTCTTGACTTCGTTTCCTAGTCTCTGCTGCCAAACCTGGCACAAGGATTATTACAAATTTCTCAGTATCATTTCAAATACAGTGAGTGCCAAGGAACTTCAAAGAGTACCTGAAGCATGTACTTTGCTCTAGGAACAAAATAAAGACCTCTTAACAGCTCCCCTTCTTTGAAACAGAATGCATCACAGTAAAACATTTTCATTCAAAAAAAAAAAAAAAAAAATCTCCGTCTCAGCACTTTGACCAACACTGTAGATGTCCTTATTATGCCAATTAGTCAGCAAAGAGGAAACTTGGTAAGAGTACTCAAAGAACCAACAGAAAGTCAGTTGTTTTTAAAATAAAGAAAAGTAATCATATTTGACTTGAATACCTATAAATTCCTCATTAAGACCTTAAAAACACATTATAAATCCCCATTTGTTTCCTAAGACATGACTCAATTGTTTCAGGATTGTAATTGATCATCACCTCTTTATGTCTGTATTATGGAGTCCCCTCATGAACAGCAATTGCTTCTCTTAATAGCACCTCCTTTACAGAGCACATCATTCCCATTTACCTGCTCTTGGACTGTGTTAAATCCAACTAAATCAATTTTAACAAGCCCCTTCTTCAATTGTGAAGAGGCAATTAGCACCCAGTGATGTCACCCAAATTCCCGTAATTGTGAAGCAAATGTCTTCCATCTTCCCCCATAGGTTTTAAATTCTGACAAGTTGGCATTGTTACTGATTCATTTGCAAATGGAATTGAATCTGTCTTTTTAAAAAGTCCTATTTTCTCTAAGTTGTCTGAGTTACATAAGAAAAGAAGATATCCTGCCACTCAGAGATGTGTCTGTGAAGTAGCCAAGCATTTGTGAGGGCTCCTCACATCTATTAAAGATGGGGCTTATTCCAAAAGAATATGGTGTCTGAATTGTTCCAGAGCAAGATCTGCCACTGGGGCCAAAGTGACTGTGGGGTCTATGATCAAAGGTTCTTGCAACCTTGCATGGAGTAATTCAAGTGAGTCACGCGTAGTAGCAGTCATGAGTTTATTAGATGGGATAGGGAAAGGAAAAAAGGGAACACTCTCAAGGAAGAAAAGGAGAGAGTGTATCCCCTCAGAGAGGAAAGAGACAGGGCACCCCTTCTGCCCTCCTGTTTTATGGAGGGTCCCAAGGAAGTTTCCAGAGAGTCCTGCTCAGGTCTGTCTCTTGGCTTTGACTGATAGCAGAATTGCATCAGACTTTCAGGTCCCCGCTGTTCCTGGTCTTACACCAAGAAGGGAAGATTTTACTTTTATACTTACAAGTGTGTACAACCAGAGAAACAATAGCTGTACTCCATTTGTGTTCAATGAATCAATAAGTAAATTAAAAAAAAAAAGATTAAAGGCAACTCTGGTCACCTGGGCCCATGTGGACCTGCTTCTAATTATCCTGAATCCTTGAGTCCTGGAATCTGGCTTGTGTAAAGGTCACTAGAGTCCCCGGTTCAGGGTAACTAGTATTCTTTTTATCAGCAGGGAGGTGCCTTTTGGCCTGCATTTCTCCTATAGATAAGGGTTGTTTGCTGAGGAATGAATCATATTCTATTGATTTAAGCCAGGGAGGTTTAAAGTGGTCTGAGTTAAATTGCTTTTTAAGAGAATGCAGGTGGGGGTCAGCACTATAGGCCCAATCCATAGAATTATCCCCTTAACCACAAGTTTCCACTGCTAATGTCTGCTATCTATCATAACTGTCCCATGACCTCTCTGCCTCAGTGTAGAGACTTTTTACTAGTTTCTTTTTCGTTTCCTGGTTCCTTAATTCTGGGGTCATTACATTATATTAATCCTCCTCTCGCTAAATTTGTTACTTACCAGACCACATACTGAATAATAAAATTTTCTCTGGGTTTCAGAGTTGTGGTCTTTTTATCTCTCTTTTTGCTGAATCCTTCTAGATTAGTTCAGGACACAGAGCTTCTCAATGTCTAGAAATCTCCTTTCCCATCCCAGTCTCTTCTATGTCAAATGCCAGGAGAATAACAGGGACCTCACTTTGAATTCTAATGTCCTTGATTATTCAAGAGACCTGTTCATAAATTTCTCTTTTTTTGAAGAGGAGACAAAATTGTTTTCAATTGAGGAATGGATTTTAAGTTGTCTCAATACCCCATCCAGGAAAGATGTGTTATAAAATCGGATCCCTGTGTTTCTATAAACTTTAATTGAAAGCTCCTAATTTTCTAATTATATGTAAAGGATAATATATCATGGCTTGCTATTTTTAGGAGGAAAACAAGCTGTTGTCATTTCTTTGAAAAATAATAACAATAAATATTTAAAAATTCCTTGGTTCTTAAGAAGTAAATAGAGAAAATTCATTATACATTTAAAGATTTTTGAATATCGAGCACTTAATTCCAGGTAGAGATGGCAAGATGGAAGATAAAAGAATATAAAAGCAACTGTCTTGCCTTGAAAGGGGGTAATGATCCATCAGACAAAAAAAAAAAAATAGAAAAGAAAAATTTAATAGCATAGAATTCTCTTGAAAACCTTAAAGATTTCAGAAACTTCATGGATGAAATCATGAAAGGCAACAGCAGCTAGTCTCCAAAAAGACTGTGAATAGTCTCCAAAAAGGTTGGTCTCTTTCAGAGACCACCAAACCTTGTGTCTTTCTTTCATATTTCTTGAATTTATTCACTTATCTTCAAAGCATCTGAAATTATGTTAATTAAATATACTCCAGATTATATAAAATGTTTTTCAAGGAATGGAAGTGCCTTTGGGAATGTTCTCATTCTATCAGTAACTGTGAATTTTGTTTGAATTATTTAGTTTACATTTCTTTTACAACAAATAGGTAAGAAGTACCAAGAATGGGCAGGAAAGGAAGATGTATTCGGGGGCATGAAGAACCTGGGGTGGTAGGTAGGCATGCATGGGGTCATTACAGTGGGACTTGTAAGGATGTAGAAGCTTCAGGGGAGAGGTTGACAGTACAAAGTGAGAAGGACACAGAACAAAGGAGGTGTGTAAGTTAGCTTTCATTGCTATGATCCAAACACCTGGCAAGACTAACTTAGAAGAAGAAAGACTAATTTTGGCTCACGGTTTCTGAGGTTTCAGTCTATCGTCACCTGACTTCATTGCTTTGGAGATGAGGTAAAGCAGAACATCATTGTAGAAGGGCATGTCAGAGGAAAGCTGCTCAGTTCATGGCACGGTGGAAGCTGAGAGGAAGGGAGGACCAGGGACACTCCCTCACTGACCTGGTTCTTCTAATCATGCCCCAACTACCTATGGTTTCCCCCACCTTCTAGTAGTCCATCAGTTATCAACAGATGAATCCACTAATGAGGTCAGAATCCTCATGATCCAATTCCTTCCTCAGAGCCCCAAATTGGACATTGCTGCATTAAGGACCAAGACTTCAACACAAGAGCTTTGGAGGTGGGTAGGGACGTTCCTTATCTAAACCACAGCAGAGGTGTCCAGGATAAATCTTATTCAACATTTGCCTAGATTCAGCCATCTCTTCTGGAATGGGGAAGACATCATTCCTCCTTCTTTTAATAACTTCTCCCTTCCTGTTTTCTTCCTTTGCTTCACCTTCCTCTCCTTCACTTTCACTTCAACTTTTCTTCTTACTCTTTCATTCCTTTCCCACTCTTGATTCTTGGATTCAATGTTGCAACTATTAAACCAATCCTACGTGTATTCAGTTATATTACAACGTAAATCAGTTGGGGGTCTTGGCCTGACAAAGGAACTGTCATTCTCAGAACAATGTATTAAGAATTTGCAAAAACCAAGTTACATATTTTGCAAAAAAAAGATTGAGTAAATTGGGTCCAGAATCCATCCGCAGTCTACAGCATAGATTGCACATCTGGCTATACTGATGCTCACTGAGTGATTGCCCAAGCAGAGCTGATTCTGAAGGTGTGGGCCTGCTTCAAGCCTCAGCTCCACGACAAACACTGGCAAGGGATAGAATACTGAAGACAACGCACATTTTTTTTCTTCCCACAATTAACACCGCTTTGACTGGGCTTCTGTTGATTACACCCATTCAGAAGTAATCATGCGAGTATCACTGTATCAGAAATGTTTCCTTGTTTTCGTTTTATTGAATTTGCTGGGAATGCATTCAAAATGCCTTCTATTTTTGATAACTTCATTAAAATCACAAAAGAATATGTTCTGCCTTTATAATGTTCTGTTCTGGGATTTTGTACATGAATATTATGGTCTCACTGTCTGGCCACAGGTAGTATAAATAGCTTTTTTTGCATTCAGAAGCTGAATTCAGTGGAATAGAATTCTTCCTTTTGGAAGAGGATGTTTCCACATACTGTTTGTGTACTTAATGGATGTGTAGTCTTATTTTGTGTGTTTATATTGGGTATTATCAGGGGCAATTTACCACTGAGCTACATGCTCAGTCTTTTTGTTTGTTTGTTTTTTAATTTTGAGGCATGGTCATGCTAAGTGGCCAAAGGTCTTCCTAAACTGCTGAAGCTGGCCTCAAACTTGTGATCCTCCTGCCTCAGCCTTTTGAGATTCTGAGATTACAGGTGTGTGCCTCCCATTAGATGTTTATTCTTGAGTTTACCACACATGTTGTTTAGATCATAACTAGCAACAATCCTCTAGCTTACCACCCAGACCACTGAATGTCTATTCATTCAAATCATGTCACACATAGCAAGGTATTATGAACCCCAGGGCCAAAAGCAGAAATAACTTTTACTCCAGTGGTGTGATGCCTGCTTATGGTGGATCCCTCCAGTAGAGCTCCCATTTCCGTTACAGGTGACCCCAGGAGGCCAAATTCCTATCCCAGCAGGTTGTTCCCTCTCCTCTTCATTCCGTCTTTCCCACCTCCACCGTGGCAAAGGTCCTGAGTTCCTGTAGTTGTAACTTTCATCGTCTTCTTGTTTTGTGTTCCTTCCTCTCGATTCCTGGAGACTTATTTCAGGTCATGATAATCTTGCTCCTTTCTTCTCAACTTCTATTCCCAAGAGTTGATTCAGGGTCAAGTCTCCTAACCACACATTTCTTTATTGATCTTATGGTAACATCACACAGCATTTAAAGCAATCATTGCCTCAAATAATAACTAATATTTATTGAACTTTTACTATGAAACCAGCACCCTTTTAAACATTTTATGTGGAGTCAACCCTTTGATCTTTGCAGTAACTATGGGGTAAGATACTCTGCATGTTTTAAAAATGAGGAAACTGAGACACAAGGCAACAAGAAAATGGAAGAATCGCATTTCAACCTAAACAGTCTAACACCAGACACTAGGTTCCTACCTACATTATTTTTATCATCATCATCATCATCATCATCATCATCATTATTACTATTATCTGTGGTAATGGGTATTGAACACAGGACCTCATGCATGCTAGGCAAATGCTCTACCTCTGATCTACATCCCCATCAATTTTAAAGTTTATTTTGAGTCCGGGACTCACTAAGTTGTTCAGCCTAGTCTCAAACCTGTGATTCTCCTTCCTCAGCATCCTGAGCATCTGGGTTTACAGGTGTGCCCCATCATCGCACCTGGCCTAGCGACACTATTTTAGTACAATTTAAGTGGTTTTGATTGGGTTGAATATATGTCAGCTCCATCACAAGATACTTTAGAAAAACAGCACTTTAAGCAAAACTAAGATTCAAATTAAAAGTTTGTGTCGAAATCATTTAATTAGCAATTTAAACTCCTAAAACATAATTGGATTATAATAGGTCTCAGTGGGAGGTCTTGGTTTCTTGCATCAGGGACAATAGTCATAATCTGTGGTGTGACACCTACAAAGGCACAGATTCATGTTGACTGGTGTGAGGTGAAGATGCTGTCTAGTTTTGGGGATAAGGATTTATCCCCAAGATTTGGGGATCTTGACTCTAAAGATACCTATGTGACCTTTAAAAATCCACATTTCCAAGCCTTTATTTCTTCTTGGGAAAATCTGGGAACTAACATTTTGCTGAACACCCACTCTGTCTCTGGCTGACGTTGTATGTAAATTGTCATATCATTCAGGTATTTAGTTATTTAGTATTATCTCCAATATGCAGGTTGGAAATATGAAGATCAAAGAACTTAAATACTCTGACCAGGGACAACATTTTTTTCATTTCCGTATTGGAATTTTTTTTTTTTTTGGTAGCATGGATTGAACTTTGACACATCCCCATTTCTTTTTATTTTTTTAGTTTGAGATAGGATCTCACTAAGTTGTTGAGACTGACCTTGAATTTGCAGTCCTCCTCAGCCTCCTGAGACTCCCAATCACAAGCCTGTGCCATGATGCCTGGCATAGTTGAATTTGAATCTAGTTCCAGCTGACTTCAAAATCTCTATGATTTCAGTTGGACCACACTGGCTTATAGAGATAATTCTGCCTCACTGAATTTTGAGTTTTGAATGCAGATATGTACAAATACATTAACTAACTTATAATCCATACCTGGTGAGCATTCAACTTGCTTTTACAAAATGTTTTCCAAATTGTATATATTGGTTCTTTTTTAAATTGTTATCCTTTTTTGACAGTGATAAATATTTTTAAAATTTTTTTCATACAAATTTATGGGTAATAACGTCTGCCTCATTCTATTGTCTTTCCCATCCCCACTACCTCCTCCCGCCTCCCCTCTGCACAATCCAAAGTTCCTTCACTCTTCCCTACCCACCCCCTTCTATAGATCAGCATTCATTTATCAGAGAAAACATTCAGTCTTTGGATCTTGGGGATTAGCTTATTTCACTTAGCATGATATTCTCTAACTCCATCCATTTACCTGCAAGTGCCATAATTTCATTTTTCTTTAAGGCTGAGTAATATTCCATTGTGTATATGTACTACATTTTCTTTATCCATTCATCCACTGAAGGGCATCTAGGTTGATTCCATAGTTTAGGTAGTGTGAATTGAGCTGCTATAAACATTGATGTGGCTGCATCACTATAGTATGCTGATTTTAAGTCCTTTGGGTATAAACTGAGTGGGATAGCTGGGTCAAGTGATGGTTCCATTCCAAGTTTTCTGAGGAATCTCCATATTGCTTTCCATAGCATTGGCTACACCAATCTGCAGTCCCACCAGCAATGTATTTTTGCCCACATCCTCACCAATACTTCTTATTGTTTGTATTCTTGATAATTGCCATTCTGACTAGAATGAGATGAAATCTTAGAGTAGTTTTGATTTTCATTTCTCTGATTCCAAGAGATGATGAAAACTTTTTCATATGTTTGTTGATTGATTGTATTTCTCCTTCTGTGAGGTGTCTATTCTGTTCCTTAGTCCATTTATTGACTGGGTTATTTATATTGATTCTTAAAAGCAGGTGCTTGGCATCATAATCTATTAAAAACTATATAACGGTCACATAAATAGCTTGTAGGAGATCTCAACATCAGAACTGTGGAGAGTCTGTTTTAATTGAGGGATGCTGTGCCGTGGCACAGTTTATGCTAATGAAGACTCATGTCCACTCTACAGGGGACACTCTCCAACCCTACACATAACTCCTCACCCTTACATTTTAGGCTAGAATTTCAGCTGCCAGCACATGAATACCTTTGCCATGCATCTCTCCCTCTGGTCTCCACAGCCTCTCTGACACTGTGCTCTGCAGTCTAGGACCAGGGGATTCATGATGCTCAAGATCATCCACCAGGAATGATGATACATAAATAGACTGATTCCATCCCCTGTTGGTTGGATAACTCAGGTCCTGCTGTTATTTCCCAGGGTTCATCAGAGGAGTAAAACTTCAACTGGCCACCCTGGAAAGTGCCTTATGAACTCACCTTTATCCATCTTCTTTTTCCTTTCTCACTTCCTTTATTTCTCTATTAAACGATCTGTATTCAAATCTTTGTCTCAGGGTCTCAGATACTGTAAAATAAGACAGGCCCTTTTAACCAATCACATGGGTAGAATTTGAGCATAACAAATGAATCTGTGCTCTTTCCCTGACAGAGTTCTGAATCCATTAGACAGTGTTTAAAGGGATAAACCATGCAGGGACCAGAAATATCTTTCTAATAAGTCTGATAAGTATCTATGAATAAGAGGCCCTTCAACAACAACTTTCAAAACTAAATTTATTCATTCAGTCGTAGGTAACCCTGGACTTGGCATCTTCTTCTCTCATGCGAGGGCTGAGTCATATAGGAAAAGTGGCACGGAGAGAAGAAAGGAAAGCAGGTGCCCCTAGTGTATCACCCTAATAGAGGAGAAAGGGACTGTTAACATACCAGGTTTTCCTTCAGCCTCACTAATCAGATGTCTCTCCATCTCCCTAGGGCAGAAGGACCAAAGAGGCAAAGAATTCAGATGAACTGTATAGTTAATAATGACCCACAAGGAAAGAAATATTAAGAGTGGAGAAAAAAAGCATTCCAAGCCCATGTGTTCAAAAATGTAGAATCCATTAACATGTTAAGGCAACACTCTGAAATTAGTAAATTTCAAAATGTCCTAAGATGTTGAACTCACAGTTAGGTATAGTGGGAAAGAAGACATTTATAGTAATTACACTTAAAAATCCCTGTTTTCAATAGATGTTCTCTGAAAAGAAAATGACCAATGTTAACTAATTTTAATTTTGCATGCATTTAATCTCAGGAGTTAACTATGATCAAAGTCACACTAAAAGGCACGCAGCACAGTTTGAAGTTCCCAAAATCAGATTTTCTATTAGAGACCATACAGGACCTATTGTGCATCCTCTAATCTACATTTGTCCACTAATAAACTCTTTCAGGTTCTTGAACTAATTTAAGACTCAGTTGCCCACTGAGCCCAAACATAGCCACCAGTCTCCATTGTGACACTCTTCATCATATCTCTCTACTACATTTTCAGGTTTCTAATCACATACACTGTGCATCATGCCTCACCTGTTCCAGGCACCCTAACCACAGCCACATACATGGTAGGCAATCAGTAAACCTTCTCCTTGATTACATCAACTATGCAGTCAAGGCAGCTAGTTTGAAACAACTACTGTTAAGACTGTCACCCAAAACTGTCTGACCTTTATTAAATACCAAGAAATTTTGGAAGTTCCAGCTAAATACTTCCCCAGGAAAATTTAAACATGTTCCTTTGACTCTATTTTTTTTTTTTTTTACTTTTTCAATCAAGATGGATATGTGAATAGAATATGCACTTATTTCACCTGAACATGTGGACATCTAAAACACATAGATCTTTCTCTACTCAAAACTGAAGGACACTAATCAAGTAAGAGTATCATAAATTCCCTATGCTACTTTCCCTGCCAAACTTTTAACCTAGATCCCCCCCAAATTATCCAATTTTTAGGTTTTCTATTTTTCTATTGAATTATGATATAATATTTTAAGATAATCACTCTAATTTCTAAATACTAGTCCTATATCTTTGAAGATAAAGGTGAGAACATTTTCAACTATAGAAATTTCTATGGGAATTAATATAATAGTAAATCCAGGAATACAAGTCATTATTAATTTGGAATGTCACTAATTCAGAATTTATAACACCTATGATCCAATTTGATTTACTTCTACTAATCATATATAATCATACATACACACATAAACAATACACACACCAGTATAAGTGATGTCAAAATTACAATTTAGAGTAGACACAAATAACAAAAAACAAATAAATCCCTTTTGATTTTTTTAAGAACTTATTTTTTTTCTAACTATATAAATAAAACATACATATGGTAGAAAATCAGGAAATGAGCTGGTTGCAGTGGCACGCACTTGTAATACTAGTGACTCAGGAGAATGAGGTAAGAGCATTGCAAGTTCAAGGCCAGCCTCAGCAATTTAGAGAGCCCTGTCTCAAAATAAAAAGTAAAAAAGGGCTGGAGATGTAGTTCAGTGTTAAAGCACCCTTGGGTTGGACCCCCAAGTACCAAATAAAGGAAGAAAAAAAAATGCTGAGGTCTTTTTAGCTCTTTCAATTTCATAATCTATTTTCTTCCTTTTTATTTCTTATGCCTCACTCTTTTCAATGCAAAAACTAGTAACCAAGAAATCACATAATAGCTCTGAAAAACTAAAGAACATGAGGTAAGATACAGCATTTCAACATGGTTGAATGGACATGATTTTGAAAGACACACATAAAACATTATCATTAGCTAAACGGATAGTAACACAGATAATAAGCAGATAATGATCTATAAAGAGAAGGAGGAGGAGATGACCTGGAGCTGATCTTACTGATTAATTGTTGAAAATAGAAAGCAAAAACCACCTGGAAAGTCTTCTCCAAGTAGAAGAAAAACTAAAAGAAAAATAATAAAAACAGATAGCCGGGCGTGGTGGCGCATGCCTATAATCCAAGCAACTTGGGAGGCTGAGTCAGGAGAATCTCGAGTTCAAAGCCAGCCTCAGCAACTGAGGGAGGCCATAAGCAACTCAGTGAGACCCTGTCTGTAAATAAAATACAAAATAGGGCTGGGGATGTGGCTCAGTGGTCGAGTGTCCCTGAGTTCAAGCCCTGGTTATACAAAAAAAAAAAAAAAAAAAGTTAAAAACAGATAAAACCTGGACTCACTGAAGAAAAAAGAGACAATCAGAGTTCCCTGGTTTGAATATATGTGCAATAATCTTTGAGACATGAACAGTTTCTGAGGATCTACTGTGTGGCCACTGTTGGAATTTATACAAAACTCTTTCAAGTGCTTTTTTCCTTTTTTATGGCTCTCGAATTTTTGTGGGAGAGAAGGATGTCTGAAGATACAGTAATGTTGATTATAATTATGTGACAATGTAATAAACACACATTTGAACGCTACAAATATTCCAAGTGTTGAAGGATCTGTTTTGAACAAAAAGAGACTTTATTCACAAAGAAGTGAAAAAGAACAACCCAGGGGTTAATAAATTCCAGAGGCTGGTAGATTTTGGGAATCATTATGTGTGCCTGGAACCCACATAGCCAAATACCAATAACCACACCCTGATTTTCTACCCAGGACTGTGCATCTTCTGCTTTCCTCCCATGTTTTGACAGATGACCATGCCTGGCCAATTGGATGCATTCCAAGCAATCCAGTTAGAGTAACTGATTCAGAGACAGCATTATGGCCTTACGGCCCAGGATATGAAACAATGGTGTTGGAATTACTGAGTTTGTTCAGTTAATAAGGTTAAAAACCTGGAGCTGTACAGACCATACAAGGTGGGAAACTGCTGAAGAATACAACCAAAAATGAGGACAGAATTGATACATGCAGTAAATCAAGTTCTAATGATATTACTCGAGATCCTGAATGGAGCTGTGAGTAAAGCAAGCTCTGTTACTGGACTTACAAGTGACATAACTGTGAGAAGGGAAAGTGACCAGGAGATTTCCATTAGCTTGAGCCCTTTCCGTTAGGTTGCATTCGATTGAAGCATAGGAAATTCTGAGTGATACAAGAAGTTAAGGATGAGCATCCTAATCTCAATGGAGAGTAAAACACAAGAAGATAGTGTTAGCTCCAGTGAACAAAATCTTCTAAGGGAGAATTTATGTGTCTAAAATCCTGTCACCACTGACACCTGCATGTGGCTGTCTATTCTGCTTTTATAACACACCTATCAAGACAAGACCCTCTTTATCCCTACTTCTAAGTCATCACCACTCAACAGATACTGTTTATGCTGATGAAAACCCTCTTTGGGATCCTGTATACTTTGTTGTTTTGTTTTCCACACAGGATTTTTTTCCCCCACAATTTCTCTTATCTTCATTGCCATGCCAGCAGCATTAGAGATGGATTGGTGTGCTCCATTGACTATTATCTTCTGAAATGAGAGCTGCCACATGGTAATTACTGGTGAGAAGGCGCCTGGCTTTGGGCTCACTCATTGCAGCAAAATATCGATGGGGTTATTTAATCTCCCTCTTCAGTGGGTGATTTTCTTCATCATAGAATCTGGGAGATTCTCCTCCTCCTCCTCCTCCTCCTCCTCCTCCTCCTCCTCCTCCTCCTTCTTCTTCTACCAAGACAAATGCACAGCTATGTAAAGACTTGCATGTTTGAGTGATTATAAATCTGGAAATTGCTACTGACCTGGAAACCTACCAGAAACAACATCAGTTTTAAAAGAAAAAATGAGTGAAGATAACAAAAGGTATTTGTTACTATCAAATAAAATAGTTTCCCTTAGCCTGATAATAAATCCTCCTTGAGAAGTATAAAAGTGTCATTAGCTCCCAGCACAAACCTGGTTAATCCAAGTAAATAATTTTTTATTTTTAGAATAATGAAATCAACAGTCACTGTTAAAATGAAGCTGGTACAGACCACGGTTGTAGTACATGTGGGCAGAGGAATTTCAATACCCCTTCCAAGTCCAAAGAATGTAGCAGAATTGAGTATAGCCCCCCAAGAAAGATACCAGCCTCAGCTTCATTTTCATAATTCAGAGATATGCTCATTGTAACTAAGGCTACAAAATAAAAAACAGCCTAAAATTTCTGAGTAACAATAAGAGTTGAGGGTCTTTTAAAAACTGGTTACTAACTAATGTAAAATTGATTTTATAGGGATTTATATTGTGGGTTTTGTTTGGATTTCATGAGGGAAACTTTGGGGGAAGGCTGTGGCACCTTAAGCACAGACCAATGGAGGGTTTAGTTTAATTACCATAAATATAGTGATCACAATAAGCAGCAGCATCCTGCAACAAATTTAACCACACTCTGTTGTTACCTGCCATTGCATTTTCTAGGCTAGCCACATACATACCACAAAGCTTAGCAAAACTTCAGCTTCCCCTCCAAAAAGCACTGACATAATATCAGGAGATGGTGTATGCACTGAACTGAACCCACGGTTTTGCTTCTCCCCTGCTCTCCCCTTGATGACCCTAAAGTGGTGGTTTAGTCTACTTTTCTGCTGCTGTGAGTAAATGACCCCACCAGCACAACTCTAGAGGAGGAAAGGTTTACTTAGGGGCTCACAGTTTCAGATGTCTCAATCCATAGACAGCAGGTCTCCAGGTGAGGCTGATCATCATGGCAGAAGAATGTGGCAGAGGGAACCATGATGATCAGAAAGCAGAGGCAGACTCCACTGGCCAGATACAAATATATACTCCCAAGTCAAACCCCCAATTCCCACCTCCTCTGTCCTCACGCTATCACTTCAGTTACCACTCAGTTAATCCCTATCAGGAGATTAATTCACTGATTGGGTTAAGACTCTTACAACCCAATCATTTCTCCTCAGAACCTTCTTGCATTGTCTCACACAGGAGCTTTTGGGGGACACCATATCTAAATCATAACATGGATTGACCCATAAAGTATGTGGCATTCCTCCTGAGACAGGGCTTGCCAATCAGGCACTGTCTTGTCATGATGCTTCCTAGAAGTTAATGCCCAGAAACCTTTTAGGAAACAAAAGTGTGATGTCCACTAGTGGGTCGCATAGCTAGTGTGTCAATGAAGCAAAGATGTCCCCTTCACCTGTTCAACTCCAACCTAGCCCTCCTTCCATCCTTGATTATCACTGCATGAGCACGTCTTCTTTCTGCAAACGTCCTTAGCATATAATTTAATGTTCACGTTCAAAGGCTTCCTCACACTAGGACAAAGAAGAGTCATGTCTCCTGCCATGACAGCCTTCCTGACATATTTCATAGAGCCATGTTCCTCAGGTCACTTAAGTTTAAAAAAATATGGTGGCCTTTGATTCAGATTTCTTTTCATCTAATTATTTGCTAAATATGATCATTTCTACTACTGCAGTGTCTTTCATATATTTTTCCATTATTCACAATCTTATGTCCCACTCCAAGAGCTTTCTAACTCACCTGTTTCCTTTTAGTCTCTTCTACCATAATATGGTATGTATCATACACTTTTAAAATAATGATTGTCCCAATACTCATCTCCAAAACTTTTCCTGTCTAACACTTAGCCCCTCTCCTCCCAAATTATGCCCAGCTCCTTCAATGTTCTCTCACATCCATAATGTTCCTTATGAAACCTGGTCTATACAAAGTATTGGACTATGTCAAGAATGAATCCACTATTTCTTAAGAACAAATAAAGGGAGCTCAATGGGCTTTTATACACATATTTTTATCTTGCTATTTCATGATTGATTGTTTCTTCAAATGTTTTGTGTTCATTCTCAAGGAAAAAAAGTTCATCAAATGTATTAACCATGAAATGAGAAAATAGGAAAAAAACAACTAGCTTACTATAAAACACAGAACTTATCAGAGATATGTTGAGTCAATCTCCTCCAAATAATGACAAGTTGAAAACAAACCTGACCCTCCGCATGGAGTTTGAATAAATTAGTGGTTGGGTGGAATGAATTAAGCTTTGTGGACAATTAAATATATCCTTTATCATTTTCTGCTGAGACCAAATCTTGAGCCAACAAGAAAGGAAGAGGTTGTTTCTGCACAGAAATTTGCTCACAATGTTCACAGTTAACCAATTTCTGGAAACACAGCTTCCCAATTGATGTTGGTTCTCTCTCAAATTTTCACATGCCTGCCAAACAGCTCTGCTCTGAATACCTCCAACTGAGCATAGTCACACTAAACCCACCAAGAATCTACCACATCACTTCCTTGAGACTTCCCAAGTTTGGGAATGCACCACTATTTAAAAACATTAAATCCAAACTTCTTCCTTGGTTTTTGTCCCATTCAATCACTGTGACTTCTTTATAGCTTCCAATTTACCATTTGCTCTTGAATCTGTATCCTCCTTATTTCTGCTTTCATTACCATAGTTAGTTAAGATCCTCAGAGCTCTGTAGCTGGAAAGTCTAACTGAACTCAGGTCCCCTACCTCTTCTTCCTGAATGTGTTGAACACACCATTCCACTGCCACACTTCCAGATGCTTGGGTCCTGCCTGTAAACAAAGCTTTGCGTAGCTCCACTTGGAAAGCTATTAGGTCTAGGTTAGACCTAGATCTGCGGATGTGTCAAACAATAAAGTGGTATGACCACCACAGAGTCGTCATTACCTTTGACTTATTTCCAAGTTTTGTCATGTTTCTTAAAATCAATAGATTATAAGATGCATAGATGTTGATAATCCAATTCTAGAGTCATATTTAACTAGACAGAGCAAAAAGTTATAGTAATAAAAAAAAGGGCTTCCATCTCTCAACACAGTCCATGCTTTCCCTTTTCCACACCTCTTCTCCATACTCTTCCTTCCACCTTTCCCAGATCTGAGAAATGAAAGTATGCAGTATGTTATCAGTTTTTGTTACTGAATTTTAGATTTCACTTACCTATATTCCATCTATTTTCAATACCTAATATAGTATTGCAAATCACTTAACATTTACCACATTTGCTGTGAAAATGAGGCAATTTATGAATATATTTTTCTCCTTTGTGGTGAAAATTTATTGAAGAAAAGTATGTGCCATTTTCACCTTTCTTTTTCAGAGCAGAAGGAAAAAAGTTGATGAACATAGAATCATTAGAACAGTGCTTGATACATGGTAAATGCTCAATAAATGTGAGGTATTATAGCCAGGGAACCATTGTATTTTCATAAGGAAACCAGCACCACCCAGATTCTTTGACTTGAAGATTATTTGATTACCTCATTTTAGAAGCAAAGATGCTGCATCTCAGACATTCCCATATTTTTGTGCAGCAGGTAGTGGTTTTGTAAGCAATGTTTTAAACCCAGGTCTTTTTAGCTGAAAGATTCAACCATTCTTTAGTATATTCTGCTGTCAACACATTGGTGTTCATTTTATAAATTAATATTTTTAATTCTAAGACTAAAATCAGGACCAACAAATTGTTAATTCAAACCCTTAATGTCAACTCAAGTCTTGTTTGGTGATTTTGGTAATAACTAAAGTTTTATTAGGACAGAGTGATGCCTGTTTGTTTGCATATTGGCTGTGGTTGCCTTCATGGAAGACTTGAATAGTTGTGACAGAGACCCACACAACCTAAGATATTTCCCATCCAGCCCTTTTGAGGGGAAAAAAAAGACTTTGGTCTATGTGAGTAATTCTCAACTCCAGTCAGCATTAGAATCACCTACCATGAGAGTTCCACCTCTTGAGATGCTTATTAAATTGATATGGGATGGGAATTTGAGCATTTGTTGTTTATAAAAATCCTTCAAGTGATTCTTATGTGCATTCAGGCTTAAGACTCACTGGCTAGGAAAGTCCTTTACAGACTGATGGCAGTTGAAGCCACTAGAAGCACAATTAGAAAATATGGCCAAGTCACAATTCAGAATTCTGTAATCTGCCTGGTTGGTAAAGATACTGGCATGAATTACTCTGTGAATGCATGAGGCTTGCAACGTATAAGCACTAATTTTCTGGCTCTGCTAACAAAGCCATTGGAAGGAGAAAAGAGAGGCTTGCTGATAAGGGCTGGGATGATTCTAACACCTACTTCATTTTCCTAAACAAAACTACATTTTATTTCAGAGGATCAGACAAAGGCAGATAATTAGAAGATAATTTGTGCCTTGATTAGAAGCCTCACTTGCTAAAAGATACAGAATGCCACTTATATTAAACACAATTGAAACAAGTGGAACACAACTTTAGTACACTTGTGTTGTCAATTACCCACCTAATCGGCTTATAATTGTAGCCACTGTGGTCATGTCTCTCATAATAAAGAGATAAACTCATAAAGGTCCTTGCACTCAATCCTTCATGCAAGGATCAGTGAGTTCCCAGGGAGGTAGACTATCAGAAAGAATATCCAGAGAATGGAAGATGCTGGGTTTGAAGTCCACTATCTGGTTTCATGGAGATGGGTCATGGTAGCCAGGAAGGAGTCATGCTAAAGTGACCTTTCTACTCCTCTCACTCACCATGAAAAACCATGTAAAGGATCATTAAGCCTATGCCCTAAATCCTCACAGAGAGTTGGATTCTGTGTCCCTGAAAAGAGAGCAGAGGCCACAGTGATAATGTAGAAAATAATGTCAATAGAAAAAAATGACTTTTCCTCAATTCCTGTCAATCTAATATAGAAGGAACCTTTGTCTGTCTCTCATAGATAATGGGGAGAAAGAATCTACCCCTTCTTGTCTGTCTTGGCATTATCTTCTCCCCATTGGAAGAGGCATTCTTATCTTAGTGGTGATATTACCAAAGTACAGCAGATTATCCTTATTTCTCCCTTGGAGAGACTCCTAAATTAAACACTCATTGAGTCACTTGAATCTTGGATTCTTGGTCTTTCTGAGCTGGATAAGGTATGAGGTTGGTCACCATCTTACTTGTAGCTGGCAGGGTAACTATCTGTTCTTCAGATCCAATCTTCCTCACTTGAATTTCAGACTTGGAGAGGAAAGACATGATAGAAATTCCATTCTAAGATCTCATTCCTACTGTGGTCTTTAATCTAGGCAAGCAAAATTGAAATCTTCTCCACTGATTCAAACTCTGGAGAACAGATGCATGTAATTTATCAGGAACTTCAAGTCCCCATAATGGTTTCTGCATATTCACCATTTTTCACCATTTTTCAAAGGCCAGGTCCTTATCATAACCATCTGTGGTCCACTGAAATAGGTAATTGTTTCAGATTTCTTTCCAAAGCCTATGGTGTTTACTTCCCATTGAATTCATATGGTTGTAAAATAATCTACTACAATTTATTTATCCCTCTGCCCACCTATGTTTCACAATGCCAACAAGTTTGTCCCTTTTAGGCAACACACATGATTACCCCAAACTTTGCCCCAAGAAGTAATCTAATTACTTAGTAATCACCCCTGACAAACATTTAGTCCCTTAACCAAGCATAAAGAGTCACAAACCTTCTGAACTAACACACCTAGAGGCAGAGAAAGAGAGTGGGATTGCCAGTCTTTGTCTCTGAATAAAAACTATGCATAATGCGGGGTGGAAGGGTGGCAAGAATGGAGGAAGGATAGCTAGCATAGAGGGAAGGGAGGGGTGGGGTCAGGGTGGGGGGGTAAGAATAATAACAGAATGTGTGACAGATACCATTGCCCTGTGTACATGCATGAACGCACAGATGGTGTGACTCTACTTTGTGTACAGCCAGTGAAACAATAGCTGTATTCCATTTGTGTTCAATGAATCAACAAGTAAATAAAAAAAAAAACAAACTATTGTTGGCCCATTGCGTGCTAGACACTGGCAGCACAATAGCAACACATTGGTGGTTTTCATTTTCAGAGAGTTTATAGTACAGTGGCCAAAGTGTAGTTGCACATTACCTTGAACAGCCACTGAATATTGTGGAAGCCCCACTTGTGTGTTTTTTACTGGTGTCTGGTACTATTCCCAGCCACACATGGAGTACCCCAGAGGAAACATATGCTTGTCAAGTCCAGATACAGAGAAGACATGCAAACACAGTGAACCACTGTTGGAGGGTCTATTTCTCATTTCTATTGTTCTCTGCTTTATTTATTTTTAAGGACATGAAAGGAATTTTGTGAAATCTGATCCTTCTCTTCCCCAAATCACAGAACCAGAACACTACCCATTCTATATAACAAAGCTGTTCATTCTTCCCCATGACAACTAAAGATAAAAACAGAATTTAGAACTTCAGGTGAGAATGGAGTACTAGGAATAGATAAACTTTTAAAAGCAAAGGTTGTGTTTCCATTCAACTGCCTTAAAGAAGAATTTTTTTAGAAAGATGGAGTATATGAACAAGAGTGGATGTAGAAATTAGCCAGAAAAAATTGTTTCCAAATATTATGGAATATTGTTTTTAGAAAAGTCCTTGAAGCATCAAGAGTTGCTTAAGATGCAGCCAATAAATAAAATTTGCACAACACTCTGTGTTATTATTATTTCAGTAATGAGGAACATTTTTCAGAGACTGCTTCTACATAACATACTAGAAGGCAGATGGTCATCATCATTTTAAGATTATGAGTTAATCTTGGCCTTGACTTGCTTCAGACATCACAAATTACATATCCTTAAAATCTGCCAGTTTGAGTGCAAATTGTATCTTTTTATGTTCTCTCTAGAGTTCCAAATTTTCCTTCATGAAATAATTCATTGATTTCTCATGGATTGCAGAGATAGAAGGAAATCTGGAAGAAGTTTGTTCAGTTTGTGTATTAAAGAATAGCAATGAACATTGCAATCTTTACAAACTTAATCATCAGGGCTGATATGATTTTTGAAATGAACTAAAAGGTGACTGTCAGATTATAGAGGTCCATAAGATATTTAGTTTTTACATGTTTGGTAAACATGTAAGTTGTCTCTTATATGTAATGCTTATTATGACCCTCTTATACCTTGTAAATATCAAGATATGAAATTACTAAGGTTCCATCTCAAAGAGCATGCAAAAGAAAATCAATTTTGAAATCATAACCCAGCAATTTCTTAGAAAAATGTTCTTGGAAAAGCTATTTAACCTCTCTGAGGATTTCCCATCTACAAAATACATGTAAAAGTACCTACCTAAAAGTTTAGCATAAGGGAATGAAGCATTTTACCATATTTGTTTGTAACCCTCCAAGCAACACATAGCAACCTCAATCTAGCACTGATTCTCGTATTTTCCAACCACTCTTTTCTGATAAGTATCAGTCTTTATATAATGAAAGCTTCAGGGTAATTTGTAAAAATTGCTAGAATCAAAGTATCCATGGTCCTCCCACTGAGTTCAGATTTTGGACTTGAGATGGGAGATTCAGCACTGGTGTGGGAATATGATATAGCTGCCACAGAACTGCTGCTAACCTCCAAATATATTACCGTTTCCTACGTGAATTATCTCCTCATGTTTGTGGAGAGAACAGTGCTTACCTGAGATGCTGCAGTATCATAAACTCCTTCTTCAATAATACATTCTGGTTGAAGCAGAGATATATCAGCCAGACAAGATTCTCAGGCTGTAAGGTTTCAGTAATCAAGCCAAGTAATCAATGGGTTTTATAGCCCATAATGAATGAATTCATCTTTCACTTAAATAATCTAAGTAGCTAAAAGCTTTTGATAATTTTCTCATTATCAAATTCAGTTATTTAATGATAAACTGTTTTCTAACATGGCCCAAGCAAATTCTTATAAATCAAAGTTCTGAAACCTTGCTATTATAACCCCATATGAACACCTTCATTTCTGAAGTAGATTTTGGATTCATAGAATATTCATTTGTGTGCCTGGACACTCCATCATATAAAAAAACTTCTGCTTGATTAAACAGAATATATTATTCTGCCTCCTTCTTTGCATAATAAATCAGATCTACACTGTGGGTCACTGAGTGCAAGTTACAGCGTCTAACAAGTTGTGCCTTCAACCTTGCTCTCAATTTTCAAATTAATTTTAAGGAGATACAGGGTTTTCACATTGACAAACTGAAAATGATCTTCAGGAATATGTGGCCTCTTTGATATGAATAGTGCAGCTATGTGATGCCAAAGTAAATAGTTTGTGCAATTATAGAATTTGGGGTTTGATCTACCACACAATAACTCATATACTTATTTTTGAGATTGAATATATTAGGGTATTATAGATACAAACTTTTGTCACAATTCAAACGCAAGTCCAGCAGTGGTATGTCTCTCTGTTCTTCCCATTTCTTGCTTTGACAGGAAGATATTTGCTACACTATCTTCAATGAATGTATGTAGCAAGATAACCAGGCTCAAGTGCTAAAAAGCAATCACCATAATTGTTTAAATTATTAAAATACTAAAATCAAAAGTCTATGTCCACTCTTTTAATAATTAACCATTAAGTGAATTACATATGAAAAATCCTACCCAGGGCTTCTGTGACAATAATATCATTGAAATTTACATATAGATATTTTTGCATGATGAAAAAATATAGTGGTAATAAAATACACTAATAACAGAGCATCTATATGTTTAAGTGAGTGCTCCCAAATTGGAAACTAAACTATTTTCTCCCAAAGTTGCATTTGTCCTGCCATGTCTGAAGACTGGTGAGTCAGTTTTACCAGAATAGATCCAGTAGCTTCCAAGAAATAACTTATCTCAAGAAAGAAGAGTTGAGGAACAGCAATGTGGTTCAAGAGCAATAGTGTGGTTGTAAAAGAGGAAGATTAGTCTGAAATAGGGAAGGACATTGACCATTCACATCTGTATTGTTCAGTTGCTCTGAATTTTGGTTTGACTCTTGATAGATATGCTAGATTGTCTTAAAAATCAGTAAAAATAAAAAAGCTGCCTTGCTGAACTTTTTTAAATCTTTGAAGAAATGAGGTAGTTCCACTGTGTAACTTGAGTAGCAGAATCAATCAAAAGTGGAAGAATGAAATAGCTTTTCTAGCATCCGGGATTAGAAAATGCCAAATAAGGAAGTAAATGTGAGCAAAGATATGGACCAGAGAAAGAAGGAGTATTATTTTCTGGTCTCAGCAGAAAACAATGGAACAGAGGAGACATAAAAACAAAACAAATAAAAATAAGCAAAAGTTCGTGAATATATAAGATGCCCCCTGGAGATTCCATTCCGTTACTATTTGGATTGAAATACATTTTTGTAACTTTTTTCTCTGATCTTGTAAGTAATGCAAGAACAGTGTCAAGAGAAAAAAAATAGAAAAACAATAAATTAAGCAAATATAACTAACTTGTGACCTCATCAAAATAAAGAAAAATTAGAGGAAAATGGAGTTGTTATTGAACACAGCAAACAATAACCACAGTGAATACTATTATTCATGGTGATCTCATGTTCTCCCCTGACGAGGATAGTCTTATTCATTTCATATGATCTCATTAACATACTACAGATACCCTGTCTTATGACTCCTTCCCTAAATAAGCCATTTCCCTCTAATTACTAGAAATCAGCCTTCCCTGCCATTTCTATATTTGCAACTCCACGCAGCAACATCTCTGGAAGCACAGAGTCATCCAGGACAGCCTCATGTATTTGTTCTTCTCCTAGTAGAGTGTTAATTGCTCTTGGCTTACATTTTATTTCCTTGAATTATTTTAATAAATACTATAGCAGTCTACCTTCCCCAGAAGAAATCAGCACAGCGATTAATGCTGACCTTTAGGATAAAATTTCAGGTCATCAACTGCAGTACTAAAATGAGGCATATTTTAAGCTCCTCTGTTCAGCCCTATTTTTGCAGTACTTAATGAATTATTATAACTGAAATTTTATAATTTTCACAGAAAATTAAGTGTTCTAGAATGACACTGGCTGCATTTACTATTGATTTAACCAATATTCATGTCTTCAATGCATCAAATAGAACCTGAAATGGTACACCATCAGAATATAACACAACCAAGTAAAACTAGGTGCTGTGACATTAAAGGCATGATCAATTCCAAGAAATTACAAAACGAAGTGTGTTTTATTCAAAATTTTACAGCTAAAATTAATTAGGGATTTTGAAGCAGTCTTATAGTTTAAATTCCTAATCAATTTCTGAACATTTGAATCCCAATAAATTGCATACACCCCAACATTTGATAGATATTCAAGAAATGCATATTGAATAAATCAATGGATGATTCCTTCAGTATTGAGAGCTCATTAGGGTTACAAATATGTACTTTTGTCAGACAGCCTAGCCTTTGTAGGAAGGCCCATGATGATAAAGTCAGATTATCGGAAGTTGTTATGTCATTGATCTGTTGCTGATCCCCATCACATGAGATCTGTCTAGAAGATCTTCCTGCTCACTCTGCACCTCTCTGTCAATTCACATACTCAGTCATTGTCTCCATTGTTACCCCTGTGTCCAAAGCTCTTTATCCTTTTTGCAATACCTGTGGATTTTAATTTCTCATCCTGACTTTCAAGGACATCTATAATATGTGCCTACTGAACCTCTTTCCCTTTTATTCTCTGTCCTATACCTATATACTTTCCGTGTCAAGTTCTCATGCCTTCCTAATTCATGAACATTCAATAGTCATTCCCAGTTCAGTGACTGCCATCATCAAGTTATGCATGCTGTAAACATTCTTAACTCTCCTTGCCTTTTTAAATCTCCATCTTCAATTCCTAAGACTCAAGTTTTCTGGGAATCCTTTCAAACTATTGATCTGTCATTGATCACTTGTTCATTCACTGTTAACTTAGCCGGTGCTGAGATGCAGTAACCAGCTGCCATAAATGTAAATATTAGCTTTCATGGTTGTAGGATTTAAAATTCCTATATGCTAGAGGTAAAAATAAACATGCAAATAAAGAATTTCAATAAGGAGAATTAAGCACAAAGCTGAATGAATACAGATTGCTACAGGAGTAACTCTTACTGTTTTATCACATAATTGAGAATATAATTGAAAATGCATTGCATAGTTATTGTTGTTATTGTTTTATGATTCTGTGTATATATTCAGATTGATTTCAAGGTTGAAGATAAACATCTTGAGGACAAGAATGTCTCATTGTAGCATTTATATTTTCTTTTTACTGTACCTAGTGTAGTAATTCTTATTAGTGGATTTTCTGGTGGATGTCTAGGAAAAAAATGAAAAAGAAAATTATTATATAATTTTGTAAGTCATTCTTCAAGTCTTTATTTATTTATTTATTTTACTGTGGTGGTGATCAACTCCAGAGCCTCACACATTTGCACATCGTAGGTAAGCGCTCTACCACTGAATTACATCCCCAATCCTTCTTCTTGTCTTCCTTAAAATAATCCCTTAACTTACAAAGAGAATCAGCAAATCATTCATGCTAAGTAGATACAAGTAGAAAGTACAAGAATGGAAAGACATTCAATCTCACTAATCATCAGAGTGGTATCAAATAAACAAGGTGCCATTTTATTTAAAAAATTACAGATTTAGAGTATGTTGGGCTGTGCGTTATATAAATTACAATATTTTTGCCAATAAATAGCAACTCTGGGTAAAATCCATAAATGGATTAAGTTCCTTGTAAGTGGAATTAAATCTCAAAACAGAAATCCTTGCAGGCACACTTAACCAATATCAGAACCAATGCCCTCCTCTTTTTTGTTGGACAATAATAGGTCACATGTGCTCCCCTAAAGCAATGATGGACAATGAAGATTGTGATTGTCATGACAGTCCTGAATAAAAGCAGTTAGCCATCTGGAATTGAAGCTGGAGTTTACCTTCCTCCTAGCACATGCCCAGCTTTGTACCTGATGCAAAGGAGTCTTTTGTCAGCTGGAAAAAGAGAAGGACAGAGACTTAGACCAACAACAGGATCTTACATAACTATTCTAGAAAATTTAAACTGATTGTCCAATGTCACAAGGCTGTTAGTTGACAGAGCCCTGACTAAACTCAAGTCTTTTGACTCAACTCTCAGGGATTTTTTTACCATCGAGTAGACTATGAGTTCCACACTGGTTTTTGTTTGTTTGTTTGTTTGTTTGTTTAGCAGTATAAACACTAGCATAGAGTTGCAGAGTAAAAATGTGGAAGGGAATGGGTGGATTGATGCAATAGACAAACTAAAACATTCTCTAAAATGTTAAGTATCATTTATTTTCTTTTAAGACCTTCAAGTTTTTAATACCAACCTAAATGTGCATGCATATCTGAAAACACTGGTAAATTTCAGTTCTTCTATCATAAAGTGAAAATTTAAGCCTTGTAATTTTAATGGCTTTTTGGTCTTGTGTGGATCCCAACTACAGATATGTTGTCACTTTATGCAATAAACAAATTCATATTCCTAGACTTCCAATGGCTTTATTTATTCATTTTGAGGCAGAGGCTTGCTAACTTGCTGAGGATCTCACTAAGTTGCTGAGTCTGGTCTGGAACTTGGAATCCTCCTGCCTCAATCCCCTAAATCGCTGGGATTATAGGCATGCAACACCATGCCTGGCCCTCCAAGTCTAGTATTTATGAAAAATGCACCAGTGCGGCATCAAGGTAAGCAAATTCTTAAATAACTTACTTTTCAAAGGATTCAAGCATTATGGAACTTGCAATTCAGACAGACACATTGATATAAAGAGAGAATATATATCTCCTCCATGGAACTTTCCCTGGCTATTTCACTCCATGGTGCAACCCCTTGTTTGGGGCTGACTTTCTTTATGTGAAGGAGGCAGTCTAGAAGCGTGGACAGACCATAGACTCAGATTGCAGTCTCACCTCTGCCTCTAACTTGGCCTTGACAAGTCGCATAATCACTCATGATTCCTATTTTTTCCCCTTCAGTAAAAAAGAAGATTATACTATCTACCTTGTTAAACTGTGGTAAAGATAATATATGAGTTTTTATTTGTGTAATAAATGCACATAGCAATCATTTATTAAGATATAACTATAGCTTTTAATAATACATTATATTTCTTGCATCTGTATTTGCTCTGTCCTCCAGCAGTTTAATTTTATTTATTAATCATGTCTAATGAATATCTCTAACAGAACAGAGAACAACAACAACAAAAAGAACAATTTGTTTCTTTATTTTTTTGTCCCATAAATTTTTGGGTGCACAATAATTAATACCTAACATATGCTCAATTAATAAATAAAAGCTAAAATACTAAAACCTTAAAATTCTGTGGGTTTTAAAACCATGGATTCTAAATTACTGTAACCTAATAAATAGAAATCCCTAAGAAAATAATTCTTGTTTCCTATTAATGCTTAAATAGGAATAAATAAGCCAAATTATTATTTGAACGACTATTCAATCTGTAATGACCCTGGGCTTCTTGATGTAAGCATTTAGCCAGTGTAAACTGGCATTAAAGGTCAGGAAGAAAACTATTGCATTGAATCAAAAGATTGTTTGGTGTGAAAATAAAAAGGAAGCACATTAATGTGGATAAGTCTTTTGCCTTTTATGCTAGGAGAATAAAGCATATTTTTATTGAAATGACTACTTATAATCCACTGATGTTGGTGTCAGCTCAACTGCCCTCCCCAAATAGAAGTTTGTAGCAAGGACTCAGAGATTTGTATCTCCAGTTCAATTTTCTCTAAGGAAGATATACGAAGTACACATTTGCATGAGTCTATCACGCCAGACTAAGGGAAAGAAACTGAAGGCCATCTGAGTGGGAACAAAGGGCTTCATTTCATGCTTTGTTCTGGTGGGCTGTCTGCTGCATTCAATCACCAAGGAACACTATCTAATTTTCTATACCAGTCCCCAGGGCACACTTGGTATTAAATGAAAATAGTAAACTGCATATAGAAAGCATTCAATAAACCATAGGTAATGTCTCATCTAACCTTTGGATGGGTCCTATCGAGGCAGACATTATTCTTCTCGTCTTGCAGATATTGAAATGAAGACTTGTACACATTAACTGAATTTGGCATCAAACAGATCTGGATTAGACTCATGGCTTCACTGATTTTCAACACTCTACCCTTGTTTAAGCTCCTCTTTCCACTGCACAATATGTCCATCCTTCCCTCCAACAGTGAGTGTCAGTGGAATTCATATTTCATGGACCTTCTTCATCTGTGATCTGATCTTTACTCCAGACCGTGCCGGCTGCACGCTGATCAGTTCATTTCTGTCACCTTGTGAGACACTCTTGCTCCCGCATTGTCAGTGCCAAGGGGATGCAGTGCATTATTTTGCTTAGGCACAGCTTAAACTCGTGAGCCAGGGAAAGGGTCCAACTTTTCATAAATGATTTGTCCTTTTGATAAAATTTCATCCGATACTTCAGGAAAATTGAACGGGAGCTATCACTGCAGGGCACCTTGGGTAGATCAGAGCCCAATATCACAGAAACTTCTCCTCAGTCTTTTCAGAGTGTCACGCTAAATAATGAATCTGAAGTCTCCTGATGTCTTTCCTGCCGTGAAGTTTAAATTAGATGTGGCATCCCTTGGGTACCATTCAAAAGAGTTCTAATGACAGTGTAAAAATATTGAAAGAAGCTAAACGAGATTCTTTTACTTAAATATACATAACTATATATATATACACGGACTTCACTCCATTGAAATGAAAAGAGCTAACTTCAATGCTAAAATCATTCTCTCACTGCTTGACTTTATATATAAATGCCAATAATTCTGAGGTTTTGTAAGATGGATATTTATAATTACTGCAGATTTCATTAGCTAAAAAGCCAGTATTAGAAGGTAAAAATTAGATTTTAATGAACAATTCTTTGGAAGGATGTCATGAATTGGTATCTGGAGGATATAATCATGACTTAAAAATCAAGTAGATTAAATGAGTCTGGGAAGAGACTAGATAGAATAAAGATTAAAATAACTTCAAAGACAGGCCCCTCTTGAACCACTCTTCCCACTCCCTGGGAGAATATGAGTTGGGGAAAAAAAAAAGAATTGAGAAAGAATAATAAACGTGTGCTTTAAAAATGTAACTTGTATTTTAATGCTTTATGGTTGATGGGGAAAATTTGGTTTGACAATTTTTACAGTTGTGATTTAACATGGTAAATTAAAGGCTTTGGCAGCACATAAATAGATTTGCAGTGATTGGTGATGAAATTCAATGGCCTTCCACGGGTTATTGTCCAAACTCTGCCTTGTCAGACTTCATGAATCCAGCACCATCTCAGGAGAGGTTAATGACCAGGATAAATTGAGGATATGGGTTTCCAATGTAGCTTGGGAGGAGATCCGCAGCTGCTGTTGACAGAAATGATAACAAGTAATATTGCTATCATAGGTAAATGAATGAAGCAGTTTTCCTTGCCATGAACTGTGCTAAACATCCTATACCCATAAAACATATTTACTTGAAGAGATGAATTAGCAAGGAGACTTAAGAGTCAACACTAAGGAGAGCATCACCTCCATCCTGGTTTATTTCTGTTTGGCACTGCACATTGTATACAAATAGCTTCATGTTAGTTCATCTTGAAGCTGCATTTATATTTTTAAAATAGCAATTAATAGCTTTAAGATAAGGAAGAGAATAACCTCTCTCTACTTAGTGGTAATCATTAGGCATGAATATTTGATTTCAAAAGCTAGCATTCATAAATTTGAAATCACTTTAGCAACTAAATAAAAATCGTGCTTACTATAGATTGCAAAGACCTTGTGTTCCTCCTGTAGAGAAACAAGAATTATAATTCAGTCTGGGTAGTAGTCTAGCAATTCTCCACTCACACTGATGGTCATCCATAATCTCCCTCCCCTTCTACAAAATTTATCTTCCTTTCTATAGTCTCTGTCTGAAATATCTCTATCTCTTATGATTTTTATTTTATAAATGAAACAAGGAAAGAGCATTTTTATGGTTCTGTCTTTGATTGTTCACAATTCTGTCATGGGGGCACCAAGAGTAAATCATTTCAAAAACCAATCCTGCTGAATTGTTTGAAATATTCGAGTCCTTCTGGAAACACAATGCTTGTTTGGTGTTGTGATTTTTTGTGAGAGTAAGTGTTTGTGTGTGTGCATTTCTGTGTATGTGTATGCGTGTGTGGATGCACACAGAGTTAGGGATTTCATATACTTTCAACAGGGAACAACAGAGACGTTATCTTTCCACCTCCCTCTTTCTCTGTCCTCTACAAACCCTAATTAAATTGTTCTCTCTCCCACACAATAAATCTGCTTAGTGCCCTTACAGTCTTCATCTCTGTCTGGTGAAATCTGAAATATTTTTAGAATTTAGCTCAAATACCACCACATTTGTGAAGACATCTATTAACATGCTAATTAAGCTCCTCCTCTAATACCAGAATCCTTAGAGACATCCCATGGAGCTCCATTACATATTGAGAAGCTTCCCTAGTCACACATTTCCTCTTGAAAAACAAGGACTTTGACTTTGATATCTTTATCACTGCTCTTGAGGACTCTGCATCTTGAATGTATTTGATAAATGCTATTAAATGATTTGTGCCTCAAATAAAGTCTAAGTCCTATATAGAATTTTCATTTTCAAGATCCCATTTTAAAAATGGTTCCCATAAACATTTTAAAAAGAAAAAAGATTCCTATAAATAAGAGGAATTCATTACTTGAGTCTGTACACCCTAGAGTTAAATCAACAGCTTTCCAGCCAGGTAACCGGGGTTCAAATCTCAGTTCTGCTAAGTAACTGTGAGATCTTGGGAAAGCTATTTCACTTCCCTTTTCCTCAATTTCTTTAAAGTGGATTTGATCATAGTAATAGTCATTGTCAGTCATTATCTTCTAAGGTCATTAAGAGGCTTAAATATATTTATATGCAAACAAATTTGATACCCAGGGAGCAAGTAGTGAATGTTTTCTAAGTAATAGTTATACTGCTCTTTGGCAGACAGATGAAAGAGTTCAAACTGGCCTTCACAGGTTCTGCAGTGGTACTATGTCCCAGCCTGACACTTGGTGTGGACAACACTTTTGAATCTGTTGTAAACATTTAAAGGGAACATTTTTCATTAAATTCAAATTTTTGGATTCTCTGAGGGGGGAAAAAAAAAAAAAAAACTAAAAGGAATGGTTAACACCAAGACTTCTGATTCTAAAGGGGGAAAAAGTAGTTGAAAGCTACTAACACTTGCCCCACATACATAGGATATATGTCCTTCAGAATTCTAGAATCCACAGTTGCTGGCTACCTCCCTGATCAAAGCCTGAATGTCATATGCTATTGCTCACATGGTACCTCATCTAATACACTCATCCAAGCTCTCTCTCCCCCACATCTAAGCACTGGATTTACAAGACTCTGAAATTAAAAAAAAAAAAAATCATGAATATATGACTGATCACTTACCTACAGCAAAATGATGTCACCTGAATATTAATGATATTATTACAATGACTCTGACCCTGGACACTCCTACCTACCAGCCAGCATTTACTGAGTTTGCATTGTTTACCAGGCACCTTAGTAGACACATTAATTATCTCTACTACTGATGAGAAACTTGCTATGTAAATATTATCAATGTACTTATTTTACAAGTGAGGAAAAAAGACTTAGTGAGATAGAACTACTTACTTGCCCAAGGTCAAAGATGGTGTTAGCCACAAACTCCAGTAATATCAGGGCCAAACCCAGGGCTTTCCCACTGTATTGACTTTATCAACCTTTCTGGCTTCTCTCACACAGTATCTATCCACATACTGAAAGAGGATGGTTTCAACTGTATTTTATGTATAAATAATTAAACCCCAGGCCCATTCCCAAGATAGAAAATGAGAGAGGTAAATAAATGCTATGATTTGGATTTGGAATGTCTCTCAAAAGCTCAAGTGTTGAAGGCTTGGCCCCCATTGCAGCAAAGTTGAGATGAGGGGCTTTTGGAAAGTAGTTGGGTCATGAGGTTTCTAACTTCATCATTGGATTAATCCACTTGTTGGATTACTAATTTGAATGGACTATTGGGAGGTGGTGAAAGATGTTGGAGCTGGGACCTAGTTGGAGGAAATAGATCACCAGCGGTGTGCCTGAGAAGAGTGTTTCTTGTGCCTAGCCCCTCAACCCTTTTCTTCCTGGCTGCCATGAGGGGAGCAGCTTTCCTCTGCCATGTCCTTCAGCCATGATGTCTTAGGGCCAGAGCAATGGAGCTGGCCAACCAAGGACTGGGACCTCTGAAACCATGAATCCAGGTAAACCTTTTCTCTGTGAAGCTATTATTGTCAGGTATTTCAACACAGTGACAAAAAGATATACAAAAGCAGTAAGTATACAGCTGGGATGAATGCAGTCATTGTTCCACTCTTAGAAATATTATGAAACAATAATTCAGAAGAAAAATCTTGCCACCATCAGTACTAGAGCCACTCTGTTGAATCATCTGAAGTGAGACAAAAGCCTTTAAAGATATAATTTCCAATTGCTGATGTTCAGCTCTATTTCAGAAAATATGAAAACTTACATTTTGAAAGCATAACAACCCCTTTCTAATGAGGCAGAGAATCAGTGGGTCCCCATTACCATTACAAAAGCAAGGGAAAACTCACTATATGTCATAGTGACTTAAGTGTCTGTTAATCATTCTCATTAGGGAATACAGCACATATTTTCATAATTCTACTAAGAATAAGTTTGCAGTTGCTTATTATTTTTTGTTTATCTTTTTATTGAGCTCCTTAGATCTCAAACTACTGTTGTTTTGCTGAATCATTTATAATAGTAGTAGGAATTATATTTTCTGATGTCTGTTAGAAAGGGAAGATCCATATTGCAAATCCTAATTATCTTTTCTGATTTCCAAAGAAGCATTCAATCTCATACTTCAGTTTCAGAATAAATTAATTTGAATTCCCTAAAATTCTGTCTTTTGTCTCTCTTTCTCTGGAAAAAGTAGGAAAGCAAATAATACATTTTCATAGTAATTTTCAGGCCACTTGTCCAATTATACTTATGCTTTACTAATTAATAATATTCTAAGAGGCAATATTAAATATCTATAATTTGCATAATGCTTAGGTGAAAAAAAATTGTTAAACATTGAAATATTGAAGACAAATCTCTTAAAGACCAGTTCTCTCAAGACCCACAACTAAATCCAGAGAGGTTATGAGCTCTTAAATGCTCATGAATATCCCACCACAATAGTTACTATTGAGGTTTACCAAAATTATTTATAAGAAAATGAGCTGTGGCCACAGAAAAAGGGTCAAATATATCTCAAAAACTTTTATATTTGTTCTGATTTCCACTCTTGCTAAGCTCCAAGTAAAAAAGTGGAAAAAGAGTGGTAGAAATTCTTTTTTAAAAAATTTTTACAGACTACATTTGGACTCATTGTGCACAAATGGGGTACAACTTTTCATTTCTGTGATTGTACATGATGTAGATTCACACCATTCATGTAATCATATGTGCACATAGGGTAATGATGTCTGTCTCATTCCACTCTTTCCTTCTCCCACTCCCTCCTCCCCATTTCCCTCTACACAATCCAAATCTAATAAATAACATGTAGGGGAAAGATTTTTGAACTCCACTGAAATTACATTGAGCTTTGAAAACCATTAGCAAAATAAACACACAAGCAAGATCTGGGCTCTACTGGATTTCACCTTGACCATATTCAGATTTACTGACTCTTATAGTAATTGAAAATATCACAAAAACACTGCTTCCTTTTCTATAGTGTGAGATTAGCAATTGCTAAGTAAAGAATAATCAAGCTCAACTATTTTAACAGTGAACTGCCTCTATGTTGTCTTAAAACCTATATGTACAAAACAATTTATTGTTTATATAGCACCAGCTCCCTTGAATATGTCAACACATCAATCTGGCTTTCCCTCTCCTACAAGTTCTCAATCATCTTTACATGAGCAAAGAGCCACTTTCTAAAGGAAGCAAACACCCTAATATATTCATGCTATTATTGTTCCTTGGAAAAGATCCAGGGCCTCAATAAGGCAGTGATTGGAAATGCACAAAGTATTTTAATATCCTAATTATTTTGATTTAACTTCCTCTAATAGTTTAAATTGATACTGAATTTATTTAGAACCCATTAGAGGGTTTTTTTTTTCCACCAGATCATAAACACAGACTGAACTTAATCTCAGACAAAATTAATTATTCATGTTTCAAATTGCTGATACACTCTTCCAAAAACCTGCCACCTCCTTCTACATTCAGCCTTTTACTTTAATTCCCTCTCCGTTTTAGGAAAGTAATTACCAGCAATGTATATGTCATTTTGGAGAGCAGTGAGGCTTTCTACCCACTGATCTGAGCACAAAACAGACCTGCAGAGCTACAGGGAGAGAAGCTGGTTGGTATTGTGTAACCGATGGCACGATCACAGGCTACAGTTCCTCGGACACTGAGCCGCACAGTGGAAAGGACGAGATGTCACAAGAACCGTCTGTCCTGCATTAACAACAGGAGATCCACACATTTCCTTGTCTCAGACATTCCAGAAAACTCCAGGCTCGGTCTCAGAACACAGTGGGCTTCTTCATACATTAACCCTCACTTGTCAGTCACTTTGCTGAGTTCAAATGCTTGTTTTCCAAAAGGGTGGGTTTTTATCTAAATGGGGACATTGCCCATTCAAACTTGCTAGGAACCCCACTGCGGCAAAACAAAACCTTCTGTGCTCTTAGGGTCCCCCACCTGAGTGGGTATAGACAGTACCCACTACAGCGGATCAAAAACCACCCCATGGCACATGTGTCAGTAAGCATTTTGTGTATGTTAATTCATCATAAGTCACAGAGACTCTTGGGAAGCAAAAGCTATTCCTATCTTCATTTTACAAAATAATAAGAAAATGAAAAATTAAAAAGGTAAAGAAACTTGCCCCAAACCCAACAAGTAGTAGATAACACCAAGACATGTGTTTACCTTAATTACCCAATATTATTAGCATCCTTTTTGCTGCCTCTGGTTCCAGTAATACATGTGCATTTAGTTATTCATTCAACGCAGAGAGCAAGGCACCTTTCCATAGACACTGGTGTGGGCTGGTGGCTGTAAAATACCAAGATGACTAAGACACAGCCCTCAGGTTTAAGTGCCTAATGTAGGAAGGCAGAAATACTTAACAAATATGTATCTTTTACATAATGAAAGTGACAATTTTGATGAAATTTGTTTTTTCTTCAAATAAGAAATACCTAGGAATTTAATGGAAAATATATCAAGGTATGTTCCATTTAGGTGGACCCCAAAAGATCTAGAACACCTGAGGCCATGAGGTTCTGTCACTGAACTTACTATTACCTTGTCAAAATCTTTGCCTCTCTTGTTTCAGCCTCCCCATCTGCAAAGAGGAGGATGGACTACAACATCAAAGACAAAAGTAAAATGTACCAAAGCCACATAGAAAAGATGTTCTTTTTTATATGTATGTCTTATATAACATTAATACTAAGATATTATTAACATCATTAAATTAAGATATTAGCTTTAATTTCTAGCTATGGTTCTCATTTTGTCTCTGTCCTCTGTGCAGTATAAGAATTACTGCTCAGTAAAGCTGATCTGTTTGCTTTGCTTTGTGTCCTGATGAAGAGCATCTTCATGGGAGGCCTCTTTTCCTTCCTTCCCCCTCCCAAGGCAAGTTCTTCTTAGACTCAAAGGTGCTTGGTATCTAACAATTGGAATGAGACGTATCAACTAGGGTTGCCCTGTGTAACACCCAGAGCCTTCATAAACTCCTTCTCAGCATAGAAATTTTAAATCTTTGTCTATGTCTCTCATTTCCTTTTTGCCAGAAGTGATTTTTATTTTTGACAGCTCCTCTTTTGGAGTTTTTTCCATGTATGGTTTTATAGTTCAGTTTTGGTGAGTGTTATTACCCAGAGCCTCAGGGCAGAGGAAAAGATGAAATAAATGGCCAATAGGAGAATGATTCAAGAGGCTTGTCTTTCTTTTGTTTTAGTTGTAGTGGCAGATGAAGAGCAGCTCCATAATTCTTCTGCCCCATTATGGGATGTAATTGATTTCTCTGCTTCTAGGTCACTGGATGCCAAACACCTGCTGAACTCTACTGCTACACAACACATGCATGCCAATGATGGTCTCAATAGACAGGATCTGGCATGAAGTACCAGCTTCCTACCCCATGGAGCACAGTCATGTCCCCTTATTCCCACCAGTGATGGACCTTCTCTGTCATCCTCATCTACCCAAATTGCAAATGATGCATGGTCCACTGGCATACCTTCCACTGGTAGAAGTTTGACTTTCTAATTAAAATTACAATAATTAACTTCTGGCTTCCAATATGTCATAGCTATGTGAGTTTGGACTAGTTATTCAAAACTTACCAAAATTTAGCCCACTATAAGAATTTAAATAAACAGTTCTTGGCACATAATAAGTGAGCAAAAAAACATCAACAAGGGTAGCACTGAGTGATACCCAGAGTCTTAATAAATTCATTCTCTATGTAGACATTTTAAATTTTTCTCTGGGTCCCATATTTGCTTATTGGCTTGAATATTTTCTATTTCTGACAGCTCCTCTTTTGGAATTATTTTCATATATGGTTTTCTAATTCAATTTTGGAGGTAAGAATGCAGGAGTGATTTGCTTTTGCCTTTTCTATCACACCTATCAAGATGCATTTTTACAATGGGTATTCGTTAATATTTGTTGTATGAACAAATAAACAAAGGGATGAGCTACTTGTCTTCTGGAGAATGGCCTCTTGATTGCATGTCCTCTAAATATCTCGTTTATTTATTCTCCTTTTCCCACAAGTGTCTCATATTTGCATCATCTTGCAGTCTGCAGACAGCTCCTTTTCTTTTCATATTCTGCTTCATGCACTAGGCAGCCAGCATTCGGCTCTCCACACCATCATGGCCCATTGAGAAAGGGCAAAACCCATACCAGCAATGCTAAAGGCAAATAGACTCCATGATGCACAAGCCAACCAGGAGTCTGGACACCTAGTTGATCAACAAGAGAAACATTGAAACTTCAAGAGCAGTTTGAGACCATGTCTGCAAAAATATACTAACCAAACATTTAAGACATTCTTTCTGGAAAGAACAAAGTAACATCTTCCTTTGAATGCAGGTATCATCCCTGTTATACAAGAAAGAGGAATGTCTCAGGAAGGTTCTGGCTGAAGAGTGAAAGCAGAAAGTACCAGACTCCTATCAGTAACTCTGTCATTCTGGGTAAACAACTTCTCCATGCACCTGCTTCCTTCATGCAAAGGGGAAGGAACCAGATATCCTCTTAGATTTATCTCAAATATACAGTTATGCTAATAAAGACTATGTAATACATAGACTAATACGTGGCATAATTAAACAGACCAGCATGAAGAATCAGTAGTTAAAAAATAGAAGCATTTTGAAATCTGCTTCAGTAAAATAAAACTACCTTTTTAATATAGCAATCTCATACAATTTAGCCATGATTTGACATCATCAAAGATGACCACTTGATTTGGGGTCAGAATGTGGACCCAGAGGAACAGCAGTTCAGTCCCTCAGAGCCCATTTCTGAGCTGTGTTGGACATGAGCAAAAAAACTAAGGTAGACATCTCCAGACTTTTTTAAAAAAAGAATTTGCCTTAAAGCACATGATGCTATTAAAGTACCCACTTTGTTTCCATTTTTTAAGGAGTTTGACCATGTGGGAGAAACTCCAAGTTCTTATAGTTTATGCAAACAGACTATATTTTTTCCTTTCTTTCTGTTTAAGGGGATGTGCTTTTAAGTATAGGGAGTCCAAATTTAATGAACTCCTTTAGTCAATGTCTGGAAACTTAAAGTCTTTCATTAGAAAAGTGTTAGAAACAATCTAGAAATTCCCTGTCACTGTGTCTGACCTCAGTCCAGTTGGGCCAGGACAGTGGAGTAGTTTGCAGACAGACCAAAGAAAGCACCTGGAGACAGCATGAGAGACATGATTTATTGAGAAAATTTACAAGAGATCAGTGGAGACAGGCTGATGGTACCTCTGTCCCTCACAGTGCTTTGTCAAGCAGGGCCTCCTGTCCCTCATGGTGTCTGATCCAGCAGCAGTTGGCTGAATGTGTCACATATCCTTTCCACAGTGCCCTCAGTTCTGTGCCCTTCCCCCCTCGAACAGAGGTTTTATTTGTTAGTCTTCAGAAGCAGTGACGGTCTTAGCTTTAGCTGGCTTAGCTGGTATGACCTGCAACCCAAGAAGCAACTATCCTGATGTACATGCAAGAAAACAGCTTTCTACATAGAAAGTCAACTTGCCATAGCTCCCAACTGCACATAGTACAAAGCCCAGGCCCTTGAAGATGCTATGTACCTGGATTTTCTGGCCTAGGATTGTTTGGATAGGTTTTTGTTAACAGAAAGGAAGCATCCAGGGCATCCTGTTTTATTGTCCCTCTTTTCTTTAATGACCATAAACACTGGTACACACATACACACACCCCACACCCGGTGTCAAGGCCTGTCCTAGAGGAGCAGCTATAGAGGAGAGGGGAGGAGAAGAGAAGGAGATGGAGGAAGCTGTGTGCCATTTGTAACTATTTCCCAACAACCTACAAATGTTCCAAGTTACTTGGCAGTGTGCTGCACATAAAATTAAATCTGAAGTGCTAATTTGGCACAATTTTTTATTCATAACATCAATTCCCAACATTAATCTTGACATGTTCATTTTTTTTAAGATTTCCAACTTGAACTGAAAAATTGCTTGGCGGAGTCATGTTTGGTGAGAAGTGTGATAGAGTCCCTGCTTCTGGCTGAAGGAGAGCAGTGTCCCCTCCTGCCCCTCTGGGTAGATGGGAGATGTTTCCTTGCTGGGCCTGGAGGCCAGCCGTTACCTCTGTGCCATTGGCCCTGGAGAGTTGATAAATGACACTTATTTCCTACTTGTGACCTAGCTGGTAAGCTCATAAATCACAACAAAGTCCCTAAAATCTATTTGAGCTTCCTGTTGATAAACCATGGAGTAAGGAACCTGACAGAGGTCAGGGAATTGGCTCAGAGTCCTGGGCTCCACTCATAATCCATTAGATACTCTGTTATCTACTCTTTTAGGTTCACAGTTATTTCAGTCATTAAAACATAGGCCAGAGGCATATTTACTAATGGAAGGGGTGTGTGTGTGTGTGTGTGTGTGTGTGTACATAAGCTCTAGCTATGATCAGAAACCAGGTTTGTTTGTCCTTGTGGCAGGGAGAGAAGAAGGAAGGTACAGAAGATAAGCTAGGAAACAACTCTAAAAAGCAGAGAACCTAAGATAATAAAACCAACATGTGTCTTAAGGCTGCATCCTCCTCCCACAAAATTCAGACATCTCTGTATCACCTTTAGTGTATTTACACATCTGTTTGCTCCATATAATATTAATTAAAATGTCTACTTATATCTCTTTGTTTTTAACAAAATATTCACCTTAAGCCTTGTCTTAAAAAGTATCAGCTGTGAAGTTATAGAATTTATTATAGAATTTATGTTCTGCTAATAAATTTTATTATGCACCCTATAACAGAATTATTAAAAGTTTTTAAAATATGTGTATTTGTAAATATTTGTAAATATGAAATAGTTTGTTTGGTGCAGCAAGTTTGCACACCCTGCAAAACTAAGATTCACTGTGTCATTAAACGTCAGTGAACCACTGCATTAAAACCAAGTCTAATGTTCTTCTCAGGCTGAACCAGGTAGTTGGGAGGTGTTGCAAACTCAGACTTGTGAAGAACCTCTGAGAACTTCAAGTCCAGTCGGGAAACAACTTTGATATATAGGAGACGGATAGAGTACTTTTGTTAATAAAAAGGAAGAGAAGCTTTTTGACTGGAAAGGAAATAACCAACACTGAACAATGTTATCAGTTAATTGTTTTAGGCTACTGCAAGAACTGAACGTCACCAAAGAACTTTTCTCTTGATAATGAGAGAGACCAAAAGTTATCAAGAATATTGCAAACAGATCTTGGAACAAAATGAGGTTGTGAAGGGCTTTTCTAGTAAATCACGCTCTAATAAATTTGTTTAATTAATTTTAAGACTTATCGCTTTGGCCTGCTGATACAGAACTTTCTCAGAATTAAAGGTACAGCAAAAAAAGGATCAGGCCTGACCTTATACTTGGTTATCCATTACATGTATGAATAGAGGACTGTGTCTCTTGTGATCTGTGGCAGCTCCTCCCCTCTGGGGATTTACTCTGCTAATGGTACTATGCTGGTAGGAAGAGCAAAGTCCTGAGTGACTAGCTTCTTCAGGCTTCACAACCCAGGTCATAGTCCTCCTGGGAAAATGAGAACTCTGCTCAAGTGGAGCCCAGGGTGGAATGCAGATGGTTTGGCCCAACTCGGCCTTACTCCTGTGAGACATCAGAACTCGTGCTCAGGAGTTAAACAGGAAAGAGAAGAATTCACAGTCCTGAAAGGCATAAGGCCACTAGGTCACATGACAAATTTCACTGCAAGACTTAAATGGGTTTGGGTTGCATGGAAACTCTCAAACACATCTTTTATTGTGTAATTGATTTTTGTTTTGCTTTGATTTTTAAGATCATCTTTATGGATTTAAAATTCATTGAAACATATAATCGTGCAAAAAATATAAACCACACAATAAAATGTACCCATTCAAACATAAGAATAGTCAGTGTAACCAGTGAAGATGAAGAAAATGTCCATCATTTCAAGTCCATCTTCCTGCCAGTTCCACCCCTTCTCCAAACTCCAGGTAGTCCTGGTCTGTTTTTTGTTTCTATAGACTATATTGGTCTTTTAAAAATTTTTCTGCCAATGTAATTTTATACTAGGTACTTTTTTATGTCTGGTTTCTTACACTCAACATAATATTTTTGAGATTCGTTCATGCTATTACTTTTTTTTTGAAAATCTAAATTGTTTATTTTTAAAAATTTTTTGTTTCTTCTAATTTGTCGTACATGACAATAGAATGCATTTATACATTTTGAGAGATCATACATAATTGGAGTGTAATTTTTCATTTTCCTGGTTGTAGGATCACATCAGTCATGCAGTCACACGTGGACATGAGGAAATAATGTCTATTTCACTCTACTATCCTTCCTACCCCCATACCCCTTCCCCTCCATAGCATTATTAGTTGATTCTGCTGTTGTGCTGCATAGACATCTCTTGAATGAATGCATTACATTTTGCTTTTTGATTCACCAACTGGTGGGCATTTAGTTTGCTTCCACTTTGAGGATTATATCGAACCACATTCATATACAAGTTTTCGTGTGAAGTTGTGTATTTATTTTCTTTTGTGCAAAACCTAAAAATGGAATTCTTGACTTACATGGTTATGTGTAGGTTAATTTTCCAAGAAACTAAAAACTGTTGTGCCATTTTATACTCTAACCAGCAATGTGTGAGTTTGGAAAGCTCTTCATCATTGCCAGCACCCGAAATTTGTCAGCTGGATGGATGGCTATTTCACTGTGATTTAAATTTGCATTTGTTTGAGGACAAATGGGCATTATGTCATGTATTTGCTTCCTTCCCTGTGTCTTTGTTACATAATATGTTTTAAATCTTTTGGGGGAGGTGGGTTAATTTAATTATTAACTGAAGTCTGAGCTTTGTTTACATCCTTTGGATATGAGTCCGTCCCGGTTTAGGAGTAATTAGCAATAATTGTGGATTTTCTATTTGTCATTTTGCTTTTCTGACATTTTGCGTCATGTGTCAGAAACTCTGTAATTAAACATGTTAACTTTAGGATTCTCACCTTGCAATCAGATGACCTCTTTGTCATTGTTTTAGTCAGCTTTTTCACCGCTGTAACTGAAAGACCCAACCCGAACAACTTCAGAAGAGGAAAAGTTGAATTGAGGATTTATAATTTCAGGGATCTCAGTCCATTGACAACTGGCTCCATTCCTCAGGGATCAAGGTGAGGCTGAACATCATGGTGGAAGAGTGTGACATAGGGAAGCAGCTCACATGATGATCAGAAAACAGACAGGTCTCCACTTGCCAGATACAAATATGTACCCCAAAGCCACACCCCGATTTCTACCTCCAGCCACACCCTGCCACTTCAGTTACCACTACTCAGTTAATCCCTATCAGGGGATAAATTCACCCATTGGGTTAAGACTCTTAAAACCCAATCTCCTCTGAACCTTCTTGCATTGTCTCACATGTGTGCTTCTGGGAGACACCTTGCATCCAAACCATAACAATCATTATAAAATGTTTCCTGGATCCTTGGCAATGATTGCTTGTTCTAAAGTTCACTCCATATGTATTAATCAAGCTGCTCTGGTTTCTATCACTTTGTGTTTTCATGGTATATATCTTTTTTCACATTTCATTTTTATTTCTGTGTATTTATATTTTACATGGTTATGTATAGACAGTATATAGATATTACCTTCTTATGCAGTCTGAAAAATTTAGGTTTTAAATTGTGGTGTCTCCATAATTTAAATTTGAAATTTAGAAATAGGTATAAACTTAAATCTACAGCCTGTTATTCCTTTCCTATCATGCCTGTGTAAGCTCTCGCTGCTTTTCCTTGCTCTTGTTGAATTAACTTGTTCCACTTCATTTTATCTTATCTATTAGTCAGTGGTTGCTTTAGGGTTCACAACATGTATTCAAAGTACAAAAACTTATAAGGCTTACACTATTCTTTCATTTTATCCTTCATGCTAATCATATTTTCTTATCATACTTTTTTCTACAGATATTTTAAACCCCTGCAAAGTTTTTATTATTGCATTTAGCAATTTATTTTCTTTTAAGGACACTTAAAACTTAGAAACCCATGTCTTTTATATTTCCCATTGGTGGTAGTCTTCACATACTCATGTAAATCCAAGTGTTCTCTTGTTACTTCTTTCCACTTGAAGAGATTTAAAAATATTCTCTAGGACTGGGAATCTAGCTCAGTTGGTAGAGTGCCTGTCTTACAAGCACAAGGCCCTGGGTTCAATCCCCAGCACTGCAAAAATAAATAAAATAAAAAATAAAAATATTCTGTAAGGTAAAAATATGCTGGCATGATTTTTTTTTTTTTCAGTATTTGTTGTCTGAAAAACTTTCATTTCACCTTAATTTTTGAAGGAATTTTTTTTCTCGGTTTTAGAATTCTAGATTGTCAAAATTTCCACCCCCAATACACTTAAAAATGTTTGCTCTATCATCTCCTGGCTTGCATAGTTTATGACAAGACTTCTTTTAAGGAATGTTTTCTTTGTTCCTCTGCACCTGGTATATGCTTCTTTTCTGTTGTAATTCTTACCTTTGTTCTCCAGCGTTTGATGTGTCTTTAATCTCCTGGTGCTTCTACAACATATTTTCTTTGCCACTGATTCCCATACATTTGATTATGATGTGCCTTTATATGGTTTTCTATGAATTCTGTGTTCACAGTTTTCATTACATTTAGGAAAAAATGGTCATTATTTCTTCAAATAACATTTCTTCAAATGTTATTCTGCCTCTACCCACCCCACTTTTTCTGGGATAAGTTGTATGTGTGTTAGACCAAACTATATTGTTACAAAAGTCACTGAGTCAATGTTATGCTTCCTTTAGTCTTTTTCTTTAGCATTTTATTTTCTTTCCTCCCTCCTCCCTCCCTCCCTTCCTCTCCTTCCTTTCTTTATTTCTTTGTTTGTTTCTTTCTTTTTTCTTTCTTTCTTTCTTTCTTTCTTTCATCTTGACTTTACATTTCTCTGTGGATAAATTCCATTCTTTGTTCAAGTTGTATTGTATGTTTGACAGTGATTTCTAACCTTCCATTCATTTTACATTGTATTTTTAAAATCAGATGTTGTATATCTTTATTTTACTATCTAGATGCTCCATTGGTTCTTTTATCTGTATTTCCTTTTTCTTTAAAAATGTTTACATACCTAAAAGCTGACTTAACATCCTCCTGTACTGGTTTTATTATCTGTGTCATTTCTGGTTCTGGTGTGAATGGTTGGTCTTTTTCCTGTTTGAGGAATACAGTTACTTGGCTCTTGCCCGGTCTGACCGAAGTTTAACATTGTGAATGACATTGCTGATTATCTAGATTTTGCTGTCTTCCTTTCAAGACCACTGGGCTTTGTTCTGTCAGGCAGATCAGTTACCAGTGGATCAATATGATCTTCTTGTGGTGGGTTTTAAAGCTTTTCTTAGGTGTGCCTAAAGGTAGAGTAACCTTCATTCGGATTTAGTTGGCACTCTTGCCTGAAGTGTGCAATTTCTGGAGAGTTCACTAATTGCTCTAGAGAGTCATGGAGGACTCTCCCTGCACCTGGCTAAAGCTTGGACATCTCTGTAAGCTCTATGTCTAGTTCAGCTTTTCATCTTGTGGCCTGTATTTTGTTCATCTTAGAGTTGCACCCTATAGACTTCTAGAGCTTTTTTTCTACATTGCTTTCTCTTTTCTGGAGTCCTGACCCACCTTTCCTGATGTCTCTGTCTCCTTGAACTTGTTCTCTGTATCTTTCATTCTGAAAAATCGCCAGGCTCTGTTTTGTTTGTTTTTCCTTTCCCTCTATCCATGATTCAAACACTGACCCTGAGCAGAAAGCCCTGGAAACGATGGTACTCACCTCGTTTATTTCCCTTCTCTCAGGCATCATATTTCTGCACTTCCTAGTGTTCAAGGTCTGAATATAGTCAGTTAATATATTTTCCCCAGTTTTATAGTTATTTATAGTGGTTCCTTATACTCCATTATGGCCAAGAGTAGAAGGAAGTCCCATATCTCCCATTTGTATTTTAAATTTTGATAAAGTATACTATGGCTCAGTATGTTCCTAAGAAAGCTTGAATTTTCAGCTTTCTGAATCTCCTGTGAAGCACTGAATTTTGCATTCATGCAATACCAAATAGCTAATAAACCATAGTCATTTTCCTTCACAAATCTATGGAGAGATTTCATTGTTAAGGGAATAAGAGGATGTGTAAGTTAATTCTTGTTTGATGTCTGAGTGACCTTCTGCAAAATTCAATTGTTTTATTAGCAGCTTATATTTCAATACCTGCAATGGTGGATAGCTCAGTCCTCTCTGAGGATTCTCATCTCATGTTAAGACAGCCCTGTTACAAAGTACTTTCCTTAAATTGACCTTAATTTTTTCTTCTTGAACCTGGAATCTTTGAGAATTTATTTATTTTGAATAATGCACATCCTACTTACCTCCAAATCAGATTTGAAGCAGTTCGTACAGAAATGTGCAGAGCAGACACTTGATGCATGCATTCAGCTCTCAAGTCCCCTAGGCATTCCCTTGTTCAAATTAAGCATTCCTGGTCCCTCAATTATTTCTTGTATAACATGACTTGATATATTCTAGACACTTCTGATGCTCTTTGTTTTTTTTTTCTTTTTTTTTTTTGATGCCTTGTGGAAGTTGCTAATGTCTTCATTTATTTAAGTACTATGCATATTAATTACAGTCAACAATGTTCCTGTAGCAAGCCTTCATCAGACTAATAGCATGTCTTCCCATATGTGTAAATCAGGGTATGCTATGCCTCAATCCCAGATCAGGAGGTATGTGGGCCCCATTCCATTTAGTGCCACAAAATTATGGCCATTGGCTATACTACCTCCATGTTGTAAGACTCTTGGGTCTTTGCACATTAACAAAGGGTGAGGGAGATCATTCCCATTATTTAAATTCAGCAAAGATCTAGCACATTTACCAATAGAAATTACTGGGTGACAAATAGTTGACATAGCAGTTAAGGTGCATGAGTGGTCTTCACTGGATCACAGCATACTCCTTGAAGCAGTTGATGGAAGTCAACAGAAGGAGCATGGCTGCACCCAAGCTGTGGTGGGTCCTGTGAGTAGAGCAGAGCAGTCTTAGCTGTTGACTTCTCTCAGCTCTGTGTGTCCCTCCAGGTTCAACCTCCAACTGAGTCTTGGGTCCCACTGAAATGGTTTGTCCCCTTGGTCTCTCCATTTTTTCTAACCCAAAAAAGCATCTATGTGCAGTCCTAAAGCTTTTATTTTATTTATCTTATGTTCTATATATTTAAAAATCTTGTTTATACTAAGTTCTTCCTGTTCCTTTAAAGACTTTTTTTCATTTTTAAGTCTGCTCCACCATCTCTCAATATTACAGAAGACTGATTTAGGAGAAGGTTTGAAGAGGAGAACAAAAATGTAATGTCTGGCTCATTGCTTCTGGACCCCAGCCCTGCCTGAGACCACAGACTCTGTGTGCACTGCAGCTCCACATCTACCAATGTGTTTGGAAGTTGGTGCAACCATCTTGGTTTATTCCTGAAGGGTGGGGCAACTCCCATCCTCAGACACCTGCTGGGGACTGGAGGCTCCTTGTCAGGTAACTCTCTTGCATAAGGATGCTGAGGACTGGGAGGATTGAAAAGTATATGACTGTTATACTGTAGATTTTGTTTTTAGATTTTTGATTTTTTGTTCCTTTATTTTTTTTCACTCTATTTTCCTTTTATTTATCTGTTTACTTGGAGTCTCTTTCTCCCTTTTCTCATGCTAACAACCAACTTCTTTTTACCCTGCTCTCACACTTCCCATGATCTAGTACCTCTCTATACTCACTCCATATCCCATTAACAGTTACATCCTACACCCTTTCCCATCTACTTTGTCCACTATTAGAAATTGTAGATCCCATTGCAAGTCTATTGCCTATACTGTAGATAATAATCAACCTCATCCTATCTGTTTATTACAATACTGTTAACATCTTCACAGGGGCTATCTGATATCTGATTAGGGCTGCATATTGTTTGTACTGGGTGCTGCTAATATTGATCTCCCCTTTAAAGGAGAGGTATTGGAAACCTGAAGGGTCACAATAAGCCTATGGGAGGGGGGACTGCAATACCTCACATCCTTACCGTTAGAGGAAAAGATATAGGAACAACATGAAAAAACAGGGGAAGAAAGTGTCCCAAACAAACCAACATGCTATTTTAATAAAATCCAATGAGAGAATGGCAGTAGAAAGTCAGAAAAGGAGTTTAGAATGTACATAATTAAAATAATCCATGAAGCAAAGGATGAGATAAAAGAGCAAATGCAGGCAATATATGATCACTGCAATAAACAGTTAAAAGAGCAAATGCAGGAAGCAAAAGATAATTTCAATAAAGAGATAGAGATTCTGGGAAAAAAAAACAGAAATTCTTGAAAGGGAGGAAACAATAAACCAAATTAAAAACTCAATAGAAAGCATCAGCAAGAGATTAGATAACTTGGAAGACAGAACCTCAGACAATGAAGACAAAATATTTAATTTTGAAAATTAAGTTGACCAAACTGAAAAGATGGTAAGAAATCATGAACAGAACCTCCATGTGATTATTGGATAACATGAAAAGACCAAATTTAAGAATTATTGAGGAAGGCACAGAGATACAAACCAAAGGATAGAACAACCTGTTCAATGAAATAATAACAGAAAATTTCCCAAACCTGAAGAATGAAATGGAAAATCAAATACGAGAGGCTTACAGAACACCAAATGCACAAAATTACAAAAGATCCACACCAAGGCACATTATAATGAAAATACCTAACATACAAAATAAAGATAGGATTATAAACACTGCAAGAGAAAAGTGTCAGATTACATATAAGGGGAAACCAATATGGATATCAGCAGATTTCTCAGCCCAGACGATAAAATCTAGAAGGGCAGGGAACAACATATTTCAAGCTCTGAGAAAACATGGATACCAACCAAGAACAATGATCCTCCCAAACTGAATCAGGAGGGAACCCTTCCAAACTCATTCTATGAAGCTATTATCACTCTGATACCAAAACCAGACAGACACATCAAGGAAAGAAAAATTTAGACCAATATCCCTGTTGAACATAGATGCAGAATCCTTAACAAAATTCTGGCAAATCACATACAAAAAACATATTAAAAAGTTAGTGTGCCATGATCAAGTGGGGTTCATTCCAGTGATGCAAGGCTGTTTTAACATCCGGAAATCAATAAATGTAATTCATCATATCAATAGACTTAAAGTTAGGAACCATATGATTATTTCAATAGATGCTGAGAAAGTGTTTGATAAAATACAGCACCCCTTCATGCTTAAAACACTTGAAAATATAGGGATAGCCAGAACATACCTCAATATTATAAAGGTTATCTATACTAAGACCAGAGCCAACATCATTCTAAATGGAGAAAAACAGAAAGAATTCCCTCTAACAACTGGAACAAGGCAGAGATGCCCTCTTTCACCACTTGTATTCAACATTGTCCTTGAAACACTAGCCAGAGCAATCAGACCGCCCCAAAATTAAAGGGATATGAATAGGAAAAGAAGAACTTAAGTTGTCATTATTTGTTGAAGACAGGATTCTGTATCTAGATGATCCAAAAAACTACACGAGAAAACTACTAGAACTAATTAATGAATTAAGCAAAGTATCAGGATATAAAATCAACACTCATAAATCTAATGCATTTCTATTCATAAGTGATGAATCCTCTGAAAGAGAAATAAGAAACCACTCCATTCACAATAGCCTCAAAAAAAAAAACTTGGTATTTGATCTAACAAAAGAGGTGAAAGACCTCTACAATGAAAACTACAGAACACTAAAGAAATAAATTAACAAAAACCTTAGAAGATGAAGGAAGAATTAATATTGTTAAAATGGCGATAGTACCAAAGGAGCTATCCAGATTCAATGCAATTCCAATTAAAATCCCAAGACATTCCACATAGAAATAGAGAAAGTAATGATGAAATTCATCTGGAAAAATAAGAGACCTAAATAGCCAAAGTAATCCTGAGCAAGAAGAGTGAAGCAGGAGGTATCCCAATACCAGGCACTAAACTATACTACAGAGCAATATAAAAACAAAAACAGCACAATATTGGCACTGAAATAGACAGGTAGACCAATGGTACAGAATAGAAGACACAGAGAGACACACATAAATAGAGTTACCTCATACTAGACAAAGGTGCCCAAAGCATACAATGGAGAAAATACTACCTCTTCAACAAATAGTGCTGAGAAAACTGAAAATTCATATGCAGCAAAATAAAATTAAACCCCTATTCTCACCCTACACAAAATTCAACAGAAAATTGGTCAAGGACCTAGGAATTAGATCAGAGACTCTGCACCAAACTGAAGGAAAAATAGGCCCAAATATTCATCATGTTGGTTAAGACCAAACTTCCTTAACAAGACTCCCAAAGCTCAAGAAATAAAAACAAGAATCAATAAATGGGATGGATTCAAACTAAAAAACTTTTTTCTCAGCAAAGGAACCAATTGATAAGAAGAGAGAGCCTACAGAGTGGGAGAAAATCCTTTCCACACACACTTAAGGTAGAGCACTAATCTTCAAAATTTATAAAGAACATATAAAACTCTATACCAATAATACAAAGAACCCAATCAATAAATGAGCCAAGGAACCAGGCAGACACTTTACAGAAGAAGATATACAGGTGATACATAAACATATGTGAAAGTCTTCAACATCTTTAGTAATTAGAGAAATGCAAATTAAAACCACCCTAAGATTTCATCTCACACCAATTAGAATGGCTGTTATCAAGAACACAAGCAATAATAGGTGTTGGTGTGGATATGTGGAAAAACGTACACTTGTACATTGCTGGTGGGAGTGCAAATTGGTGCAGCCACTCTGGAAAGCAGTATGGAGATTCCTCAGAAAACTTGGAATGGACCTACCTTTTGACCCACTATCCTACTCCTCTGTTTAGACTCAAAGGACTTAAAATCAGCATATTACAGTAAAGCAGCTACATCAATATTTGTGGCAGCTCAATTCACAATAGCTAGATTGTGGAACCATCCTAAATGCCCTTCAATAGATGAATGGATAAAGAAACTGTGGTATATATACACAATAGAATATTATTCAGCTGTAAAGAAGAATAAAATTATGGCATGTGCAGGTAAATGGATGGAGTTGCAGAATATCACGCTAAGGGAAATAAGCCCAGCCCAAAAAACCAAAGGCCAAATGTTTTCCCTGGTAAGTGGATGATGATACATAATGGGGGTGGGGGGTGGGGGTAAGAGAATAATGGAGGAACTTTGGATTACGTAGAGGGAGATTAGAGGGGGGAGGAGGTGGGGGTAGGAAAGATGGTGGAATGAGACAGATATCATTACCCTGTGTACATGTATGATTACAGGAATGGTGCGACTCTATCATGTACAATCATAGAAACAAAAAGTTGTACCCCATCTGTGTACAATGAATCAAAATTCAGTCTGTAAAAATTAAAAAAAATTAAGAAAATAAAATTTTTTAAAATGTGGCAAGAATGGAGGAAGGATAGATAGCATAGAGGGAAGGGTGGGGTGGGGTCGGGGTAGTGGGGTGATAATAACAGAATGTGTGACAGACATCATTGCCCTGTGCACGTGTATGAACGCACAGATGGTGTGACTCTACTTTGTGTACAACCAGAGCAACAATAGCTGTACTCCATTTGTGTTCAATGGATCAAAATCAAATAAGTAAATAAATAAATAAATAAATAAATAAATAAATAAATGCTGGAAGACAATGAAAAAAAAATGTAATGCCAAAATAAAAAATGTGAAAAAAAAATGTGGAGCAAAAAAAAAAATGGCTGTATCTCAGTGGTGGAGCACACACTTGACATGTGTGAGGCTCTGAGTTCAAGTTCCATCACCACATACACAAAAGCAAATACACACCCACACACACATACACACACACACACACAGGAGGCAGAGAGAGAGAGGGAGAAACATACTATACTCCCAATAGTAATCTAAAAATATTTGGAACATCTATGATCAGGAGGTAAACAAATAAAAAGCACAATGAAACATCATCCCATATTCATTAGGATGATGTCTATCAAAAATACAGGAAATGAATGTCCATGAGAATGTGGAAAAATTGAGACTGTAATTCCACACTTGAGTGCTTTGCTGCAAATGCAAAATGGTGCAACTTCTTTGCAAAACATTATGGAGGTTTCTCAAAATAAATTAAAAAACCAACTATGTAATCTAACAATCTTAGTTGTGGTTATATACCCGAAAGAATTGAAAACAAAATCTCAACGAGATATCTATATACCCAGTCCACATTTTGAAACCCTAGTCCTCAATGTGATATTATTTGTATATTATAGGGTCTTTAGGAGATAATTAGATTTTATTGCAGTCATAGGGTGAGACTCCCATGATGGAATTAGTGTTCTTATCGGAAAATAACAGATTTGACTCTCACACACTATCTCTCTCATTCTCTTATTCTGTGTGTCTGTCTGTCTGTCTCTTCCTCTCTCTGCTTGTGAGGATATCTAAGAAGAAAGCTATTCCCAAATGGGGAAGACAGCATTGTGAGGACATAGTAGTACTGATACCCTGATCTTGGATTACAGCATCCTGAACTGTGAGAAAATTGTTTCAGCCACTTGATCATGGTGTTTTGTTATATCTGCCCAAGCTCACTAATACATTCTTGTTTGTTGTAGCATCATTACTAATGGTAAGAGGTGGAAGCAATCTAAACATACATGAGTGGAGAAATAAAATATGACCTATTGATACAATGAAATATTATTCAGTTTCGTTAGGGGTGAAAGTTCAGGAAATAATTGGTGAGTGAAATCCAATCACTAAAAGATAAATACTATCTGATTGCACTTATATGAGGTATCTAAAGTTGTCAAACTCTTAGAAACAGAGTAGAATGGTGAGTTTTCAGAATGGGGGAGAGGGAAAAGGGAAGTTGTTCAATGAAGATCGTGTGTCATTTTTGCAAGATAAAAATTCTTGGAACTTGTACAATGATGTGCATATGTATAATGATATACTGCACACTTCCATTCAAGTTGTATGTTTTCTTATCACATTTAAAAATACACAATGGACATATTAATAAAAAATAGTTGAAATAGTAAGCAAAAATGAAGGTCTTATCTCAGAGTTATGAGGAAGTTTTCATTCTGTTGATACCATTGCTGGAGCTTTCTACCAATGAGCATGTCTTAAATCTAATTTTTTCCACAGCTCTGCTGAGTGAAAGGTAGTCAGGGACAGGACAGGAGTGAGGACATGGCAGGGTTCTAGAAATGATAGTAAAATTTAGCCATCAGACTGAGGCAGCTGGGTCTGCAGAACCCAAAACAGAAACCCTTTTTTGCCACAACAGTGGCCAGGGATTTAGACATTTTTACATTGGTTTAAAATCAACACCTTGACTTGAACTTGGAAGATGACCAAGGACCAGTGTAAATTAAAAAGTTAATGTCATGGGCTGGAAGTCAGCCAATTGGCTCTAGAAGAAGCTGCACACTAGATTCAGCAGAAGTATGCTTCCATGTCATCCATAAAGTGAGACATACCTTGTGAGACTGATGTTTGCTCTTCCAAGCCAAAATGTCACTGAGTATGACCACATATGACCACCATGGTTCCATAGCTATGTGAGAGATGTTGTTGATTCTATTCATACAGAATCCTTTCTCCCTCACCTCTTTAAGAGTGCTGATTTTCATTTGAGGGAATCACCAATCCTGGGCCATCTGTTTGAGGTGGTACTAACCCACCCTCATACTTGTCTGTGCCCTGTCATTCAGGTAATTTCTTCCTCTGGGCCACAGAGCTGGATTTAGGGATTATATGCAATCCAGGCCTGGCTTACTGGACTCACATACTCTGTAATTACTAAGAAACATATACTCCTTCAGCTAGTTACTGAACTGAAAGAAGATGAGTTTCTAGCCAATCAATAGAGTCGGTTTCCAGTTGGCACTTTTAAGAACTCCCGGATGTGGATGTACTAATACATCCTCTTTGTGCCTAAGTTGGTTTGAATTGGTACTCTTTCAACTTACAACAGAAAAAGATAGAAAACAAGATTATACCAAGGTAATAATTCCATCCATCAACCCCCTCAGGCTATAAGTATACTACATCTCATGTCCCCACCTGGTTTGTAAGTACCTTGAGGGTGCATTATTTACTTATTTTCTTTCTCATGTAAATTAAATTGTGAGTGTGTGTTTTCTAAAAGATGGATTAAGTTTTTCTCTTGCATTAAAATCAATGCTCAACCCAAAACATATTCACACATATGATTCTTTAGACATCTCTGTAGGTCTATCTACTCTTTTTAGAATTTTTTTGTTATAGATGGACACAATATCTTCACTTATTTTTTTATGTGGTGCTGAGAATCGAACCCAGGGCCCCACATGTGCAAGGCAAGCACTTCTAACACTGAGCTACAGCCCCAGCCCTCTATGTACTCTCTTCTGCCAAAAACCTTCCATGAACTAAACACTGTCTTCTATATCATGGATTCAGGAAGTCTTAGCATAATATCATGGTATAGATCTAGAGAGTCCCCTCAAAATCTCATGTGTTAAAAGCATGATCCCCAATGCAGCAAGGTTCAGAGGTAGAGCTTTAGGCAATGATTAGGGCAATGACTTCATCAGTGGATCAACCCACTTGCTGGATTAATCCACTGATATGTGAAGAGACTATAGCTCTAGGAAGATGGGGTGGGGATATAGGAAGTAGATCACTGGGTTACTGGAGGCATGGTCCGAAGGACTCTATCTGTCCCTGGACCTTTCCTCCCTCTCCCCGACCCTCTCTCTCTTTCTCCGTCCTGGCTGCCATGCAGATTTTCTCTGTCATGACCTTCCACTATGATGTTTCTGCCTTCGAGCCAGCCAGCCAAGGACTGAATTCTCTGAAAGCATGAGACAAAATAAATCTTTCCTACCCTACGTTGTTCTCATCAGGTACTTTGGTCACTGAAATGAAAAGTTGACTAATAAATATGAATACGCCAGTTCTGCACTCTTTAAATGTTGCGGATGTTTCCATTAAATGCTTTAAATGGTTAAGATTAGCATAATCTGTTTTCTTGCACATCTGGGGATAAGTTGGAAGTGACAGGTTGATATTTTAAGATCCAAAGGAAAGAACACCATGATCAGTAGACTGTTTAGCCCACACATGAGTTTCCCTATTGACTCCAATAGGCATTACTCACATATTATATGCAGGACAAATGATGTGGCAGTTGTCATAGATAATAAAGCGACTTAATCAACATCTCTGGGGGTGGGAGTGGGTGTGGGAACATGACTGGAACTATCTTAATCCAGTGCTGGGAGAGTGTTGACAAACCACTGTGGTTTGAATCACCACTTATTAGCCGTGTGATATTGAGTAGAGGTGTCACTCCCTGTACGTTGGCTTTCTCATTTGCAAAACAGATTCATAATTGACTTCATTGAGTAATTGTGTGGATGAAATAATCCAATACAAATTAAGTATTTAAAATGCCACATGGAGTAAATTCTAAGAAATACCACCCTTATACTATGGAGAAACGGAAAGGTGAGTGAAGACTGTTTTCATAGGGAAAGAAAATTTCCCTAAATGATAGGTTGATAAAACAAATAAAACAACAACCAAAATTATGCTCAGTTCCTCCAAAATGTCCTTCCCTCTTCTCTCTCTCACAGGCTGTTGAAAAACAAGGAAATTCTGAAAACAAATGAGCAAGGGAAGTATCTCTATAACCACTTCATACATCTTACCTAGCTGCTAAGGACTCCAATTTTGATGCTCCAGATAGGGAACATCTTTTCATGTCTATTTGGAATGCCATGCTTATTCTTCTCTGCTGATAAAAGACTGGCAAAGCTATTATTGATAGAAACCATACATTTTTTTTCTCTTTGCTCTGGTGACAAAATTCTATGTATCAGGGGCTTAAGAAAATCGCATACTCTTTCCTTTCCATTTGAGTGGCTGGAGGGCAGATAGGAAAATGGGCAGTCCATTCGGAGAGTTGGCTCCTCCATCAGTATCAAATCCATGGTTGCCAACACAGTAGGAAAGAGCCTGTGCCAACCTGGACCCTTAGCTGGCTCAGTCTTGGGCACTGAAGGCTACTTGATTGAAATGGATCTTGGCTCATCCTCCGACAACTCACCACAAAGGAATCAATCTTTGCCCTTCCCCACGTTGATCCCGGCAGCAGTCCTGCCTTTTTTCTTTGGCCTTCAAACTTGACCTTTCTTCTTTGCCATCTCACTACTTAGTCTCAGAGCCAGCAAATGCATTTCCATTTCTCCACTGCTCCCTTTTACTGATTTGATGGAGAGAAACCATTTGAACAGTTAAGATAGAAGGTAAGATTTCTTTAGGAGAAAACCCAGTAGCACTCAAACTTTAGTTAAATCTGAACCACGTATTGTATAAAAGTTGACGAAACGTCTGCCAAGTGTTTGAGAAAATATATTGTATCCTAATATAAGAAAACATGGATTGCAAGGAAAAAGTTAGGGACATAGGACGTTTTGGTTTGAACCTGGAATATCACCCCAAAGGCTCATGTGCTGAAGGCTTGGTCACCAGTACAGCGATGATCAAAGGAGGGACTTGATTGGATCATTAGGACTCTGATGGCATCAGTGGATACATTGAGATATTCATGACTGAATGGATTATTGGGAGGTGGTTTAAATTGTAGGAAGTGGAACCCTAGTTGGAAGGAGTGTGTCAGTGAGAATGTACCTGTGAGGTTGTATCATGTCCCCAGCCTCTGCCCCACTTTGCTGTATGGCTGCCATGAACTCACAATCTTTCCTCCATCACCCACTTCTGCCATGATATTTCTGCCCTAAAAACACACAGCCCTAAAAACAGTGGAGCCCGCTGATCATGGACTGAAATCTCTGAAACTCTGATCCAAAACAAACCTGTCCTTCTTTAGGGTAATTTTATCAGGTAGTTTGTCACAGAGATGAAAAGCTTACTACCACACAGGAATTATCCTGTTCAAATTCCAGCTCTGCTCATTGTCTGACATGGAGCCTTGCAAGATGGATATAGTTTCCTTTAGTTTCGAACTCCTGATATATAAAATAAGGATTGATAAGGGCCGTCTGAGATGAGTGTTCTGCTGATCCCAGTGTTAACATGTGAAGGACTTTTGATTTGCTAGGCAAGTGACGATTTTCCTTTCCTCCCGCCCCATCTATTTTCTCATTAGTAAAACAGATAATAATTTACCTGAGAATAAATTCAATACTCCTCACATTGTGCACTCCATCCGACGATTCTCTTAAACTTCTAAATGAATTGTTTTAAAATTTGCTCACATCGTTTCACATGATCTGCCATAAAGTTCAATGGGTTTTTTTAAATGTGTAATGTTACATATCCACAATTACAGTATCACAGAATAGCTTCGCTGCCCTATTCAACCTTCTTTCTCCTTCCTCAGAAGGCTTTGCAGCCAGTTTTTCATGAAAATGAAATAAGCTACTAGAAATATTTTTTTGTGCAGCTTCTAACTCATAATTAAAGTACTAAAGAGTGTGCTTGTTTAACGTATAAGAAGACTATGTCAAGCTTTGTGGAAAATTGAAAACACTGTCTTCTAAATGGCAGTGTGATCTAGTGGACCCTCTAAGAATTAAGAGATTCTATAGGAGTTTGAGTCTTTGATTGACATTGGCTACATAGCAGACAGACTCTAAAGTACACCCAGTAGTTCACACCTCTGGCATACCGCTGCAAATACATGCTTTCCTTCCCTTGAATGCTATTGAGATCTGTGACTTGCTTCTTGCCAATAGAAAATTACAAATTGCTGCTATGTCATAATTACTTAATGTTATATGTGTCTCTATCTTGCTTTAGAGGCTTTCTTTGCAAACTTGATGAAGTAAGTGGCCATATTATCAAAACTCACACGGCAAGGAACTGGAGCCAATAGACAGGACCTGCAGATGACTGGTAGGATCTGAGGACAGTCTCTAGCTGACTGCCAGTAAGAAGCCAAGGTCCTCAGTTCTACAATTGAAGAAAGAGAATTCTGCCAACAATTTGAATTTAGGGGTGGATTCTTCCACGATTCTCAACCTTACCCTGGCCATTAGTTTGATTGCAGCCTGGTGAGAGACTAAGCAGAGGATTCAGTTAAACCATATCCAGATTCCTGACCCACGGAAACTCTAAGTATACTTTTCATTACAATCGGCCCTTGTACCTTATTGGTTCACTCATTAATTAATGAATTAAATAAAATATTTATCACTTGTTAATTCAATGTTGTATTCTTACAAATTTTCCAATGAAACAGTCAATAGGACATGTATCGAAGACTTATTATGTGGGATCAGCTGACACACTGATGGAGATTGGAGAGTGCAAAATCTACAGTCTGAGACAAAAGCTAGAGACCTTGGGGACCTAGGAGGCCCAATGGTGTGATTCCTGTCTGAAGGCAGTCACTGAGAATTTCTTCTTGCTTTTTCTTTCTGAGAATTCTATTTTTCTTCTTTTTAGAATTCAACTGATTGATTATGTCTGCCCACATTATGGAGGACCATGTACTTCCTCCAAGTTCACTGATCCAGTGTCAATTACATCTAAAAATATTCTTCAGGTTGACACATAAAATAAAACATGATAGATGTTTATTTGAGACTCACAATTTTAAGTAAACTATCTCTTAACAAGAGGGATAAGAAATGCTAGCAGCTACAAAGTGTTGTAAGTTCAAAGGACTTTGCTGAAATATAAGGGTCTTACCTGACCTGTGGAAAACTACGAGAACATGCAAAGAAGAGGCACTAGTGGTTGCAGAGGTCTGGTTTAGAAGTCTGTTTCTCTAAGAAACAAGGAAGAACCCAGTGTGCATGGCACAGGGAGAATACAGGAGGGAGGAGCAGGAGCTGAGGTCAAAACAGTAATCAGGAGTCAGATCACATACCATGGAAAGGATGTTGGAATTTAACTTCAGTGAAATGGCATACCATTTCATGATACAAACAGAAATAACATGAATTAACTTTGCAACATCTCTTCATTGCTATTCTTTCAATTAAAATAGCACTGGGGGTGAGAGAGGAATAGATGATCTTTAGATTATGTAGAGGGAAATGAGAGGGGGAGTGGTGGGGGTATGAATAATGGTGGAATGAGACAGACATCATTACCCAGTGTACATGTGTGATTAACAAGAATGATATGAATGTACATCATGCACAACCATAGAAATGAAAATTTGTACCCCATATGTGTACAAAATGAAGTCTGTAAAAAAAACTAAATTAAAAAAAATTTAAAAATAAAATAGGCCTAAATGGTAAAAATGTAGGCTTGATTTCAGACATGTTCCTGATGTTATCTGAACTGATATTCAAAGCACTTAAGTGAATTGTCCAAGGTCACAAAATTCACAAAGGAGCCAGATGCAATTCTGTTTTCCCTGACACACATGCTGATATCCAGGTAGCTGTGTCCCTTCCCTGATCTCCAGTGCTTTTTTTGGTGATTTACAGCTATGATTACTAGGACTATAATTTTGAATTCTCAGCAAGATGAATCAAATTAGTCTATAAAGGAAAAGATCTGACTCTTCTTTTCTATTTTGTGAGCTCCTGACTAGGATTTGTATGCAGGGAGGAAGCTACTTCTACCTTCTACTAATGCTCTTTTGCTTAAAAATGTCAGCTTGTTCATTCTCCCAGATTTCAATCTCTTCAGTAATATAAAGAAGCATATTTTTTTTTCTTCTGTTCCTCCAGTCAGAAGAGTTAAGAAATATTTCCCTGGATGATACAATTACAATATTCAACAGCAGCTCCCTGGAGAGAAAGGATAATTCAAAATCTTAAATAAGATATTCAATTTGAGATTAGTTAAGTGGTTATTTGGCTGAAAGGGATTTGACAAATAAGAAACACTTCTATATCTTCAGGTAAAGGAAATATTCAGTTGGATTTAATTAGCAGTGGGATTTTTCTGGCACTTCTCCATTATGAACTTTCAAGCATTCGAAAGATAATTAAAATTTCTGCAGGTTAATAATCACAATAAAGTTTCATTTAAAAAAAAATGAAGATTCTAAGCTGAAGTGCAGAAATATCAGTGTCTGATCCCCGAGTGCATTTCCTCAGAGAGCATAGTTAATATACAGTCTGTAGTCATGCATTTTATTAACAGTGTGGTCTTGATCAATTTGCCTTAAAAAATCACACAGCTTTCAAGTCTGGTAATTTTAGACTTCGAAGAACATACATCATGAATAAATGTTGGCACTGAGTTTCTTCAAAACTCCCAAGTAAGCACATTATACTCTCGCACAGAAAAGACGTACAGGTAAAGAGAGTCCTTGTCTTTGAATTTCCTTATAGGAACAATCATCTTCATTGACTTTGTGGGAGATGGTGGCTCAGCACCAAGGATAGCAGTGACCCCAAATCAAAATGATACAGAGATATGCTAGTGTTCCTACAGGGTGGGGGACTGGGTACTCATTTTTTTAACTATAAAATTCCATTCTATATATTATAAATGTGGAAAGTCTGATTCTCTTCCACATTTGTCTTTGCGTTCTGGTTTTTGTCCCTAGAGCGGAAAAAGGCTTTAAGCAAGACAAATCAAAATTCTGCTGAGATATGGTAGATATTTAGAAGTAAGAGTCTTGCTTATTTTTGAGATATTCCATCCATGACAAATGTGAGAGTTCAATACAAAAGATTCATACAGGAAAAATGCATGTGAGGTAAAGTCTTTTCTTAGAGGAAGGATGATGGAAAGGAAGAGGGAGAGAAACTAAGGGAAAAGTGAACTCCAGGTGGCCCTGAGAACCCAACTGCTCATGGCAGTGAAACAGAAGAAACGGAAAACAGAAAAATATTTCCCTCTGTCCTCTGGATATGATGAGGGTTCCTAGAATTTTCCTGAGACATGTCATGCCTTTCTATACTTACAGAGAGAGCATTAGTAAGTTAATGTTTATTTCCCAAAGTTCCAAAGAGTGCCTTACATTATGTGTGTGTGTGTGTGTGCATATGTGTGTATATATATATATATATACATATATATATATAATTTTAGAATTATATATATGTATGTGTGTGCTTAGAATATTATGTGGCAGTTATTAAATCATTGGTGCCCTAAAAGTGGCCATGGTGGAAGTCCTTACATCAAGGTATTACGGTCTACCACTCACCCCCACCCGCTCCCAGCCATATGGAGAGCCAGTTGTTAACTCTTTGCAGCACACCACTTTTCCACTCCCTGCTCAACTCCACACCATGTGGTTTTCCTCACTCCCTGTCCACTTCCTGTCACCCAAACAGCATGATTTTCCAACTACACTATTCCCACATGGTCCACACTCTTCCTGACCTCTCATAGCATTGACTCTGTGATTTGGCCCTGATTTTCTACATTGCTATTACTCCTTGGTCCCTTTATAACTCTTTACTCACTCCTTGGTCTGTTTCCTTCCCTGAAATGTAGCCATTTCTCTTCTGAACAAAACCTTCATTCTTTCTCCTTTGGACATTCATTCAGTGCCTGGTTTGCATTGTTGCTCAATTACTGCTTTCCAGACTCACAATTCAGTTCTTGGTTAGTATTTCAACAGCCTCATAGGTGCTTGCACATGACATCACAAGCTCAATCTTTTCTAAAACAAAACGTCTTTCTATCTCTCATCAAAAAATCCTCAGACCTCTTCATTATGGCCATGACATCATCATCTGCCAATCTAACCACATCTGATGATCACAAATAATTTATACACAATAAAAATTTGAATAATTCTTAACATATAATTTGCTTAATGTCTGCTAAACACTACCTTCATATTATATTTCATGAATGTTACCTCTAACACCCTTTTTATTACCATACCACCTTAAGTAAGGTCTACCTGCTTGGTCTTCTTGACCATGGCACTAGACTTATAATTTGTTTTCCTATCCCAAATATCCACTAGAATTGTATGCACATGTAAGATAGAACATCCCTAGAATATTCTAAGGCTAAGCCATTTGTGTTAGTTTTGATTCAGGTTCTTAATTTCTTTGCTATCTTTCCTTTCAAAAGGTGGAGTGCAATAACTGATTCTGTCCCTCAACTGTGGACTGAACTTAGGATCCACTTTTAATAAACAGGCTGGAGCAGAAGTGACAGTGTGTCCCTTCAGAAACTACATCAATAAAAGGACCAAACTTCCTTCTTATTCACTTTCATTCATTAGAAGCTGACCTCTAATGACCTGAAGATGTATAAGCAACCAATAGAGTCCCATGTGGTGAAAAGTTAAGGATTCCTGTGAAAGACATGATATTGTGCTATCCTGGTACCTTCTCATATGGCTATATTCATAACCAACATCTTGACTGCAACCTCATGACTCACTCTTGAATTCTTACCTCATTGAAAAAGTGTTTGACTTAATGTTTATTTTAGGTTGCAACATTTGGGGGCAAAGTCTTATGCAGCAATAGACACTAATGCACCACTCATCCTATACCTTACTCTAATGTAAACTTCAGAAATGTAGTCTGAGTTCACTTCCTCAATGCTAATATTTTCTAAAGGACTTGGAATTGAACTTTCTGTTAGATAAAGACCTTTGATTTTTGTCAGTTATCCAAGGTCCTCTACAATATATCACCACCCATCTCTTTTAAATTTATATAACAGACTACTCTCTATTGCAGTTGATATTTCAACCAATCTGGAGGATTATCTATCCTCTGTTATGTTATGCTCTGTGATTTCCTTCCTAATTCTGTTCCTAAAGCAAAAGATACTGTTTTTGTGGTGATTACAAAGACTTTTACCTTCAAACTCATTTCAAACCATCTTCTGTAAGGAAATGCAGACATAAATGATTCTTTTAAGTATTGCAGGACACACACACCTACACACACACACACACACACACACACACACACACCTTTATAATGCAGTCTATGAGGTAAGAATAGGCTTCACAGCATCTGGTATTCTGTTAATGAGACTCTGGAATAACGATTGGGGTTGGTCAGGAGTATTACTGTCTTCTTCTTCTGTTGACTTTTGACTTTGGGTTTTATTCTTTCGAAGTTGCTGTTTTCAGAAGTGCCCTGTTGAAATGCCCACTGATCCCTAGGTGGTCATGATGCTTTGTTTTATTACTCTCAACTTCCCTGATATTAAAAAAACTGCTGTGTTTTATGCATCATTTGCCTAGAAAATTTTCTCTTTAATAATTTTCTTCCTTTTTTTCCTTTTTCTTGATTTTAGGTTTTAAACTATTATCCTCCACCTTTCTGCTCTCTATGCTTAAGTGTTTTTTTTTTTATGCTTTTTACTCTCAGGTAAGTGTATCTTAGTTGATTTTATGTAGCTATAACAAAGACCATATAGTTTATAAAGAAAAAAGTGTTTATTGAATTTATGATTCTGGAGGCTGGGAAGTCCAAGAGCATGGTGACAACATCTGATAGGGACTTCTTGCTTCATCATAACATGATAAAGCCACTAATGCTATCATAAGGGGCCTACTTTTATGACCTCAACCAATGTCATTACCTTCCAAAGGTCCCAATTCCAAATTCCATTAATGAATGCATTTGAGGATAAAGTTTCCATCAAATTAACTTCTAGGGTACATATTCAATCTGTAGCAATGTGTGTGTGCAAAAACTATTAATATTTTTAATTTTCATGAAAAAAATAGTATTTCTGTCCTATGTATTAGCTGCTGTAACAAAGGCAGAATTTTGGTTTCTGCCTGGCATTCTTGGGTTGATGATAGGGCAACTCAAGTACATAATGCCCATTTAAACCATGTGAATTTATCCAATGAATAAATTAGAGCTTATTCTTACTGAACACTCCCAGGGGAAGAAAATCATCAGGTAGAAGTGAACCTCAGGGATGTTATAGGTTCATGGTGTCTCAGACCATGAATTTTGTGGCTGTTATTTTCCTTTTCAATTCACTCCAAGGGTTCTTGGCAGTGTTCTGCATAAATAGAAATAGAGGAACGCATCACAGAGGAAAGAACTAAGACTAGAAATGTGGTATGGGAAAGAGGATTTAATGTGGTTTACTGTCATTTCTCTATTATCCATTTATTATGTGTCCATGAGAAAACAGCAAAACCTTCTTCAAATGAAGTGATGGGCCAAGTTGATGGTTGAATATGATGCATGATACATAATCAATGCTCAAGGTATACCTAGAGGATTGTTTCTAATTTCCCTTCAAGCTCTAGAATTATGGGCTTTGAGTAAAGCAATTTTGTCAGGCTTGATTCCTAATAGAGATAAGCTCTGAGCTCTGAAAATTTGTATTCATGCTGAGTTACTTCCTGCCTCCTTTTCCCAGGAAGGCAGGGCAGTCCCATTCTGAGATTATGCAGGGTGGGACACTGTAAATATGCTTAATAAACCATTTTGGCATTGCTTTTTGCTTTGTTCCTAGAAACTGCCAACTACATATTCTACCAGAGAGCTCACATCCACAGATGCACAGAACAAGCAAACCTGCTGGTTTCCTAGAGAATTTTGTTTGCCAAGAAGTTTAAGATGAATTGGTTACGTGTTCACCTACTGTATTTGTTGTTCCCTAAAACTACAGAGAAATCGGAGCCAAGTCAGTGTTGGAAAGAGGAATGGTATGAAGAATGTAGAGGGAAAGAAAATACAGACAAAATCTAATTGGACCTGATAATAAATGGGCAGTGACTCTATTTATATGGCTGCTTCTTTATATCATTTTCTGAAGCTCTGAAAACAGCAGATAATTGATCCCCAGAGGGTTTGGAGAAAGTGGAGTCTGTGGTGTTCTAAATCATCCTTCAGCCAAGGATGAAGGGGCTGATAGGAATCCCTGGCTTCCTCCTTCAATCTGACAGACGTTGAGATGCTTTCAAAGGTACATCTGATATATCAGCTGTGGACTCTTGGATTTCTGAATCCCAGCTATTCTCTTGTCTTTGTCACAAGACTCAACTGTGAGCATTTGTCCTTTGCTTCAGTTTTCACTTAGACTCCAGATTTCCATTATATTCTGATGCAACCCACCTGAATCCTGATTTATTTGCACCATTCCCTTTCCTGTAGAATCAGCCCTTATACCTCTCCACCCCAGGTCTCTCTGTCAAGTCTTATAACAGGTTTCCATTATTGAAGACTCACAGGGATCACCAAGAATTGGGCCACCGGCCTGACTTCTGGCATGATCACTGATTGGAATCTTGAGCTAACTTTCCTCTTTAACTCTTTTTCTTTTTTTACTCCTTCCTATTTAACAAGGTCCTTCATGCTCAGTAGAACATCCCAAACTAGTTTTTCCTATTTGCAATGATACAGTGAGTTCTCATGAGTTAAAAAACAAACAAAATCCCAACCAACCAAACAAGCAAAAAATACTTCTTCAAATGTATTTATTTATAATAGAGCCATAGGCCCCATTCTAAGGTTTGGCAAGAAAATTCCTACTTTATCAGAAGAAGTGCAGAAGGAAGATCTTGCCCTGCATGAGGTCACTGAAGAGAAAGCCTCATTCATTAGCATGAGAATTACATGAAGTTATCTGATCTATAATAGGTCAAGCCATGTCTAAATGTGTATGGAGTTATATACATTCATATCTGAATATGTATATTATCCATACATATAATAAACACATATATTACATATAAAATATACATATTACATATGCATATATTATAGATTTACATATATACAAATAGGTAAGTAAGTAGATAGAGAGCTTATATAAGTTGTATAAGCTGCTAGGTCTCAGATTACTTAGTGTCAGTATTTGGAAAACATTCCATCTCTACTTTTTTCCTGAGGTTAGCAAATATCAGTCCTTTCCTTTGGGAGAGCTTAGATGCTCCACCTATCATGTCAAGTAAGGTCAAACAGAGTAAGTCTTTATTTGTGTAACTCAGCAGTGAGGGCTGAGATAGGATTCGCTGTATGCTTTCAGAAGAATGATACTGTTTTCCTTGTGTAAACTCTGGAAACTACATTTAGAATAGAACTGCATGAACATGCAATTCCCTCTTTTGAATCATCTCTTATTTGTGACTAACCCATAGGAAAACTGGAAAGGAGGGTGGTGGAATGGAAAGAGAAGTGGACACATTCATGAGCTGAAATTCTGATATTGTTTCTTTACTTGTTATGCAACCTTGGATAAGGGAATTAATCTTTCCAGACTAATGTTTCCATATTATTAAGGGAATATACTCATCTTAAAATATTTGTGTATTTTAAATCATTTATTCTCTTATTTCTGAAAACACAGCACATGTACCACACAGCACCACCTTTAACTCTCCTTCATTACAGCTCATTGCCCCTGACTTATATAAAACTTTTCACATCCTCCTGTCCCACAGTCCCTACACTTTATGGGTAATGTTTGCATAAATTCAGGAGGCAAAGGGAAGAAATTATATTTATTGCACATTTGTAAATGCATTTAGGAATTATGAAAGATACACTCAACAGACCAAATAGCTTTCTGATTTGTCTGCTATATTAATAATAAAATACAAATACTACCTTCCGTTTTGTATTTCCTGAAATAATGTCTGAATATTTATATGGGGAAAATTCTATATCATATTAATTATTCTTTTGTGCTAATTTCTCTCTCTCTCTCTCTCTCTCTCTCTCTCACACACACACACACACACACACACACACACATGTACAGTGAGTGAAAGAGAGAGATTTTATCAACATATGCTGACCCTCCTTCTCAGGATGCCCAGAGGTTTTGATTCCAAAACTCCCCAGGGACATCTATTAAATCTCAACCAGTAGAGGAGCTCTGAAGAGCAACAAGGAAGAATTGAATCTTTTCTGGGCATTCTTCCAGACAGAAACTTGGCCATGCATGTCACTGAGGACAACTGTGTCTGCCTTTGAGCCATCTAAAATGTAGCACGCTGAAGACTTTGGAAAACAGTCCACGGCTCTCTCTCTCATTTAATCCAGCAAACAACTGAGCTTTGATAGGGAACAAATCCAGTGGGGTTTCGAGCTTTGTGACTGTGATCACCAGTGAGTCTTTTCAGTTCTCTGAGCTCTTCCTTCATCGAATGTAAAAGAAGGGAAACTTTCCTTCCTAGGGAACTTGGGTGGATTAAGTAAGGTAATGAGTGAACAGTGACACATGATGTTAAAAAAATTGTAGCTGCTCTCCTATGGCCATCATCATGAATGTTTCCCATGCCTGACTTCCTCATTCTTCATTACACTTCGGTTTATTTATATATTTTATGTTCACATAATTCTTAACTCTTAGCTTGGGAATTATAATCTTGGTAGCCTTTGACCCTTCAGACCTGGTGGACACAGATGCTTACCTATACACTGTAAATTCAATTGACTTACAGAGACTGTCAGCAATGCCTCCTGGCTGTGACCAATGAGAACTTCCTGTCCTCAGTACTTCAACAAACATGTAGCTAACACCAGTCCCAGCCCTTTGTTGTGTGTGTGTGTGTGAGAGAGAGCAAGTGTGAAAGGTAGTGTGTGTTGGTGTCATTACCAAATCAGGTTGGCGTCCTTCTGGTGGCTGAAAGATGGTAAGGGAAGTGATGAGCTCCTGGTGAGGTAGTTAACAAGATGGTACAGTAGTTCAAGTGGAGAGCGTCCATTCTCCAACAGCTTCCATACCTTCTCTCCTGGGAAGGACTTTTCTGTCTACATCTCCCCTCCCCACCTCAGTTCATTGTAGACCATGAATACTAAAGAAAAGCAAAATCTTCCAATAGTTAACAATCTATGCAATAGATCTACAACCTTTAATAGCACATCTTTTGTATATTTATGGTACATAACTAACTGCTGTTACTTATTCATTTAAATCTGAGTTTACTTCTGTGTGCATGTACATATGTCTAAAGCATGTACAAGTATGCATATATACATATTTACCTTATTTTATGCTGAAAAATTGTATTAATCATATACATGCATGTGTCTCTGTGTGGTATATGCATGTATATGATTAATATACACATGGACAGCAAATTTACGGTTTAAAAATTTTAAACATTTGAAAATTCATGAATTAAATAGCAGGTACTAAAAAGCAAACTAATATTTTCATCTCAACATGAATTTAAATTGATAAAATGAGATAAATTACCTTTTTCTCTTGAAATATGTTTTTGATTTATTAAAGATATTTAAGTATGTGCTGTTGGCAATAATAAATTTTCATATAAACTTCATATTTTGTTTATAAATATACAATTTAAATAGAAAATATAACCTTATACTTACTTCACAATATATTTCTTGTAAATTTTATTTAGCATTTTTTGAGCATACAATAAATATATGTTCATTTTAGAAAAATCTTAGAAAGTATGCCAAAACAAATGATGAAAAGAATTAGAACATTGAGTTTTACAAATTAGAAATAACCAGTGTTACTAATTTTTAATCTTTTTGTCCTTATATGTCCATATATGTACATTTTATTTTCAGTACTGGGGATGGAACCCAGAACCTTGCACATTCTAGGCAATTGCACTACCACTGAGCTATATCTCAGTCCTATATTTTCTGAAAAAAGTTAAATTATGTAAGACTTTAAATTCAGTTCTAAACATCAAATAGTTGTCCTATGCCATTAAAATTTCCTTAGAAAAGAATTTTAATAGAAACTTTGTTATGGGTATGTATATATATATATACCCATATATATGTATATATACATGTGAATACATCATATATATGCATTTGTAGTTAACTACTATTTATTGAATTTTTATGCATCCACAAGTTATTAATACTTACATGTGCAAGATTTTATGACCGTATATACATATGCATATACTGAAATGTTAGACTAAAGTTAGTATGATTCATGTAGTGTTTTTATTATCATCTAGAAACTTATGCTTAACTTTAAATATTTCAAAGTTGCCTTCTGTTTTTCTTTTCTTCTTCTTTTTTCTTGCTACTGGGGATTGAATCCAGGGCTACTTTACCGAGGTACATCCTCAGCCCTTTTCATTTTTTACTTTGAGACAGGGTCTCACTAAGTTGCTGAGGGTCTTGCTAAGTTGATGAGCCTGTCCTCCAACTTGCTATCCTCCTGTCACAGTCTCCTGAAAACCTGGGATGACAGGTTTGTGTCACCATCCTGGCTGTTGACTTCTTATTGAACATCATATAAATTTGTTTTTCACAGAATATTCTTCATTAAGTACGAGTTCTGACTATAGTTTGACATTCTGTGGAGCCAGAGTAAAGTTCCCCAGCATGAGCTGCTGGGGAGGTGGGAATGCGCACTGCTCCCAGGTCTGTAGAGGTGGCTAGGGCTGCTGGTCTACACCAAAGACCTCAGGTGGAGCCAAGAGGAATATAACAAAGATGGCATGATTTTCTTCTCTTTTCCCTCTGCTGTCAAGTAGGAAGTAGGACTTCTTCCTTCTATAGTATATCAAAATTACTTTTCAACTACACTCTGCATTAGTTTGCTCTGCTATGAAGTATTTTTTGAATATGCAAATTTGTTCTAACATAAGTGATGTATTGGGGAAGAGTTTGAAGATAATTCAAGTGTTGTGTATGCTTGTGGATGACTACATGGATGAGAAACACCAGCTAAATGCAGAAAGCCTACCCAGATGAAATCAGCTGCTATGGTTTGGATTATGAGGTGTCCCCCAAAAGCTCAGGTGTGAGACAATGGAAGAAGGGTTAGAGGTGAAATGATTGGATTATGAGAGCCTTAATCCAATCAGTGAATTAATGCCCTGATAGGGATTAACTGAGTGGTGACTGTAGGTTGGTAGGGTGTGGCTGGAGGAGGTGGGTTCCTGGGGGCCTACTTTTGAGGTCCATATTTGGTGAGCTGAATTTACCTGCTGAGCTTCCTGACCATCATGTTCTGAGTCAATTTCCTCTACCACAGCCTTCTGCCATGATGTTCAGACTCATCTCAGGCCCTGAGGAATGGAGTCAGCCATCTATGGACTGAGACCTCTGAAACCATAAGTCTCAAACACTTCCTCCTCTAATTGTTCTTGTCAGATCTTTTGGTCCCAGGAGTGGAAAAGCTGACAAAAATGTATGTATTTTTACATCAGCTATGTAAAAATACACATAACACACACACCTTGCAACTTGGACCAGACGCACTTTTTAGTGTTACAAATTTCTGTCTAAATTCAGGTAACTCTCTTTGCATCATTTCCCAATAACTCATAAGCTGCAAGGATTCAAATAACCTCTCTCATAAGCAAACTGCATGTCTTCTTCAAGAGAGGTGTTTCGTGCATGTGTATTTCTTAACCATTTAATGTATGTAAAACTGCTACCATTTTAATTAGGCTTGTACTTCTTTTCAATATGTCCAGGGACACACTACCCTTATGTATGAAAAAGGTTTTGTGTTCCTAGACTTTATTTTGTTTCACTTGTGCCATTTTTGCATAGTGAGGTGATTTGTTTCAGAACACCATGTCACATCATATCATAGGACAACTGATTATATATACAATCCTCTGGGGAAAACCCTCTGCATGTACAATGTGAGAGAATCTTCCCTTAAACTCACAAGCACTTCTGATTTTTGTTTAGATTGAAAATTGTTTTTTCTGGGTCAGGTGGCTTTAAGATTGACTTTAAATATACTGGGACTATGCACATGTCTCCAAATTGCTGGTTCTTGTTCCTTGTTTAGATCAGAGACAGGTTAGCCCTTAACATCAAGACATTTGTGCTTCTGAGATCCAAATCTCCCACACAGCCATCCTGGACCTCAATCACTCTGCTGCCTGTCATGTTTTGTATAACATGAAATTATAAGTATGAGAGTGTTGTGTATGCCACATCAAATCACATCATTTGTTCATCGTTTCTGTTAGAACGTGTGCTTACCGAAGGCAGATATTTTATCTGCTTTGTTGGTAATTGTGTCATCTCTACCTCTAGCAGTGTCTGCCACATACAGATCAATAAATATCTGTATTCTGTAAACCACAGATTCCTTTTCATGTATTTAACACTAAATGTATAATAGCCATTTCCTTGCAGGTGTTCATCTGGAATTATTTTGGGATTTCCCCCACCATGCAAACATCAGCCAAACACACATTTTCAAAATCCTATTAACTCCTCAGGAAATGGGTAAACAAATTATGTAACGATCTACAAATCAAACTTGGACCTTTGATTTTTATTTCACTTTCTAGCCAGTTTTCCCCCCTCTTTTCTAAAGCGCAATTATTTCACTTAAATTAATGTCTAAGAATAGCTCACTGAATCCTGTAGCTTGCATGGTAACAGAGAGGAAGGGCAGGAGGTGTTGGTTCTTGACAAACAGCAATTGGACATGTAATTAGAGGTGCAAGCTGGGTTAGGTTTGACCCGTGATGCCACCTCAGAGATCATGGCTAAATAAAATGGACTCGCTCACAACGCTAAGCTGAAAATCAAGGGTTGAGTTTCATCAAACATTTATCTAGTGCCCCCTAATGGCAATGTCCAGAGCTGAATGCTGTAGGAATGCAATAAAACAAAAAAATGAAATGAAATAAAAATGATCCTCTTCTGAATTAGCATAGAATTCAGAAAGAAAGCAATAACGTGCCACACACAAACATAGTGCCAAGTTCTAAATAAGTGGGGGAAAAACACAGAGCAAGGAGCTCCTCCCAGGTGAAGAAGACTGCCTTGGGGCTGGGAGAGATTTGCAGATTCCACACAGGCTGAATTTGAAGGGAGTCTGTGCCAGTCACCTGCCAGGGTTTTCACAAATCCACTTCCCACCCACATGTGCTCTGCAATTTCAGTAAATGACATTTCCCAGGCTTCATTGCCTGTTGACTTTTGGCCAGGTTGTGGGCAGTGAGGAGGTTGGCCCAGGAAGGAGGGGACCAGAGTCAAAGCAAGCTGCCTTTTGCCTTCTCCTCTTCTTGGCCAACCATTGCTGCCCTGCTCCAGGTCCTGCCAGACACGTCCTCTGTGACTGGCTTCAATCTGTCGGTACTGGCTCCAGGGCTCTCATTGTGCCTGGTTTTTCCAGACCAGGGAAATTAGAAACTTCTTCATTAGGTTAATCTCATCACAGCCTTCTCTGCTCCTAACTGGCATCTCAGCTCTTCCATTATTCAAGCAACAAATTCCCTGTATTAAATCCCCTCTGCATGAAATATCTAGGCAGGCTGTTTGCCTAGCTAACCCCTGACTGACACAGGAGATCACTGCTTCTGATGGGGCACAGAGTAGCCTGAAGAGCAATGCAGGGTAAGAGGAATTAGTCTTTGGGAAAGGAAAAAGTAAAACAAAACAAAACAAAAAAACTGGCAACCTTAAAAAAACAAAAAAAGAAAAGAAAAGAAATTCCCTTCCCATGCATGCTGAGGTTGTTCTAAAGACACAACGACATTCTGACTCCGGTAGTATTTGGGGAATGCTGAGGAAGGTTTTGTGCCTGCACAACTGTTTTGACCTCATGTAAGGAACAAATGGTGCCCAAAGAGAGACAGATCCAGTCCACTTCTTTATTTCCCACTAACTTGGAATCATCTATTTGGAACTCTTCGGAATGACTCACCCACTGAGAACACCAGAATTGTAAGGGTTATTCTTCCTCCAAATTATACACATGGAGGCAGTGAATCTTCTGTGTGTTGAAGTGATTTGCTCAAGGTCACACAGCTGGTAGAGACAGAAGGAAACTCCTGCCTTCTATTCCAAGTCCAAAACTGTTTTCTTTCTACCATCTGAGCCTCTAGCCCTTCTTCCAAGTCTCAGTTCATTACATGTAGTTTGGTCCTTCAGTAACTACAAGGTTACGAACAAATTTGAATGCGCTAACTCCCTGTTAATTTGTAGTTTTGAACTGATAACAATGATCATGTTATTCATTTCAAAGTAACCAGTGAAATGGAATAATGCAATTTAATGAAGTGACAGGCATTGTACAGTCAACTGAAATGCAGGCACCGTTCAGGTTGGAAGATGTATTCTACTTTGTTAGTAAAAAACAAAACACAACAAAACAAAGAAGCCTTGAGCCTGGGGTGTTAACAGCATTGTCTTGTAATTAGCCTTTATGAAATCTTGTAAGTGCGTCACTTTTTGACTGAGTACCAAGTTTGGGGATAAAAATAAACATCTTGAGACAAAGACTTTAGAGACATTATCTGTTTAATAAATATGATTGTAAAAGCAATAAACAAGAGCAATTATACATTACACTACATAGTATTTAACAAAAAATACATCAAAAAAGTCATTTTAAAATTAGAAGTAGTTCCAATACTATAAGAAAACTTTCATTTTTTTTTTTAAATTGGCTTCCTATAAAAATAAGTTGGCAAATGAGGGATTTCAATGCTCAGTTGGAATCCTGGAAAACACAGAACAGCTGCCAAGCACCCCATTGCTCTCAAAGTTGCTGTTTGGAACTTCTGAAAAAAAAGCAAAGCGAACCTCTGCATTTTGGACAGTGGATCCAATTAGGAATAAGGCAAGGGAGAAAATGTTGGTTGGGTAGTTCAGGGTAGAGCATGCACAGTTTGCCTTCTGGGGTTTTAGAAAATGTTGCAGTGTTATATTTTTAGCTTGCCCTGAATCTTACCTTCCACATACATCCCTCCCCACACTCCTCTGGCCTTAAGCCCACCAAACTCCTCATTGTGTTAGCATCTGCTATTAACGAGTAGGTAGGCACTTGGGTCCCTCCCATTTGTAGGCTGACATCACTGCCTTGTCTTTGGGCTTGAGCTGGAATGACCTGTATTGGTGGTTCTCAAACTTGAGTATGCATGATGATCACCGGGATGGCTTGTTGAAACTGATTGCTGGGACCCACTCCCATTCAGAAATAGAGAACAACACTATTCATCCCCTAGAGTTTCTGACTCAGTAGCTCTTGGGTATAGACCCAGAATTTGCATTTCTAACAAGTCAAGGTGATGCTGATACTGATAGCCTGAGAACCACACTTTGAGAACCACTAGCCACAGTCATAGGAACAATGAGGTCCCCTCTGAGCAGTACCTTGCCTCACTAATCACCTACAGGTGGGAGGGAGCTTTGAGGAGAGGCACATGAGGACGCTGGAGATGCTGAATCTGTAGCTGGCCACCTTTGGTCACTCTCCAAAATGCCAGGCATCTCATGTCTGCCTCTATTTTAAATTAGGACTGACAGCCCCTTCTTCCCTATGTCTTTCCACTCATTGATTTCACTGACAAATAATTTTCACAATAGTACTCTAGGCAAGGCACTGTGCTACATTAAGAGTATTATACCCTTTTTCACAATTTTCTAATTAAAATGAATTGAACTGCAACTCTGAGGACTCCCTGTGCTGGTGTGAGTGAGCCTCTTTTGTTTTCTAAACACTGTCTTCCAGATGAAATTTGGGAGGCTCCAACTGAATCAATGAGGATGTTTCTATGAGTTAGGAAGCCTGGCAGGTTGGGAATCGATTGAGTTTTACAAAAAGGTGGCCGCCCCAGGCACAACCCATTGCCCAGATTCACACAGGGCCTCCTCAAACATAAAACCTTTTGCATGGTTAACTTCTGGCAGCAGCTTTGCTACCTTTCACCTGCCTGAGCTACATTAGGGCAGGATCTTTAGGATATCCTCATTATCACCAGGCCCCCTGTTATCTACTTGTTGGCTTGAGGACACAGCCAAGTAGGAGACTAGGTTCTCTGGGTGGTTTATCATAATTGATTTCTCCTGCCCCTCAAGTGGCTTTGTCCAGTCCAAGTACTGAAGCAGCTTCAGTAGTGGATGGACTTTTGTTCCCTTGTTTCTCTGGTCTGTCCTTCCTGATCATCCCGGGAAAAATGGGAATTTCTTCATGCTTTGAGGATCTAAGGATTGTGAGGATTTCTTTTGCTTTGCTGGAGTGGGGTAACTCCTTCCCTACATACTGATTTATCTTTCCATTACTGATACCATGATACTCAGAGATCAGAGAGCACATGTGAAATCACCAGGATCACCCTAAATAATCAAAATCTCATCCTAATGTAAGATAAGACCTATTTTCTCAGACTTTTTGACATTCTCAAACATTAAGTCCATTAACCTGCTTCTCCTTCTGGTTAGAAATCAGCTTTTATTTCACAAATATTTTTATTCTACTGTGAGAAAGGAAGTATGTGGTAACAGCAACTATCACAGGAAGACATGACCCTGCAATACAGTCACATGTTCTACACATTTCTCACAAGAATCTTCCAGAATCTGACCGCATGAGATATCTGTTAATGTGCGAGAACACCACTACTCAGCTGTGCACTTTCTTTTCCAAAGAATATGGCCAGGTTTGACTGCTTTGCATATATCAACTCTTTCACATTACATGTTTCCAGGTGGGAAAAGGCAAGGATATTTGGAAAAGGCAGGTTCTAGAGGAAGAGACAAAGGGTACATGAAACTGAACGCTGCTGGGCAGGATGCAGCCTGAGCAGGGTGCACAGAAGCTGGCATGCTGGGGAGTGTACAAAACAAACAGAGATCCAAGACTCGCAAGTGGTGGGGTCAGGGTTGGCAGAGCCTAGGCCAGTATTTAGGAGACAACAAGGGTAATGTCCAAAATCTTTTTACGTGTTCGGGAAGAAAAAACAGGAGCAGTTGAAAGATAACTTGGAGATTGAAAGGAAGAGATTCAAAAGACATCGACAGATCATGGGCACATGTGAATGACAGACAAATGGGAAGGCCAGACAAAGGGAAACTACTAGAAAAAAATCCCATCTTCTACATCAGTTGGGGCAGGAGTAGGGAAAGCTGCAAGGAGAAAAGTTGAGCAAGAAACAAAGGTCCGTCTCTGACATGCTTGGTGTCCCTGCCTCCCTTCCTTTCCTATTGTACCTGCACACACGATCTTTAGCTTGCATCTCTGTCCCTGTGGCCACAGAGAATGGAGAGAAAGCAGCCTTGTGGCCACTGCTGACCAACAGAGCTACCAATGCTAACTTAGAGGGGGAAAGCTCAGTAAGGACAGTGGAACAGAAACAGCTCAGGGTTTCAAACTCCTGTGCATGTCCTTGTGTCTTATGAAAAGGCCTGGGATGGCTAGTCCAGCCCTCAGCCAGGAGTGCTAAAATAGCTGTTAAATCTAGAGCCAAGAATGTTTCCAAAAATACATGCAGATTTCCTTGGCCTATATATGTTATGAATTTTCTACAAACACGACCGATCAGAAAAAAGAGAAGAAGAAGAAAAGGGGAGGGGAGTGTTTTCCATTAAAATAGAGCACCTGTACACTGCCCCTCCAAACATGTCCTCAAGGTATTGTCCACATGCACAGGCTTAAAGCTAAAAACCCTTGTTGTCTGTGTCAGAAGAATTAAAAGTCCCGGTGCAGTGAGTGTTTGTTTTTGTTTGTTTGGATTTTGACTGTTTTTATTTTATTTTTTGTTTTTTGTTTTTTTTTTTAACTGGCGTCCTCCATTCAAACATTTACATAGGTAGGGATTTCTTTTGTGCTTTGATTCTCAGCAACTATGGAAATACTTCCTGGCAAAATAGGAAACAGAACAACAGAGGAAAGAAAAGAAACACATAGTTAGTGGTCATGAAGGATGATGCGCTGGACAAGAGCGAAATTCTTTCCTGATCAGCAGGTCGCCTGTAGCCTTTGGGGGTTTTCCTTAAATTGCAAATTGTGCCCCAGCAGATCCCCGCTTTGGCGTTGAAGGTGGAGTGGCGTGTCTTGCTCTTTGCAATCGGAGAGATGAGTCACCAGGTTGAGTAGAAGGGGAGGGAGGGGAGGGTAAAGCTACTCTCCTAAGAGAAAACGTGTAACACTTACTCATTTAATGACACTGGAAATGGAAAGGTGTCAGAGAATTTGCAATATGTTGTGAGATGTTCTTGGAGAAGGCAGAATTGCTACTCTAATAAAGTAAGCAGTCACTGTGCTCCATGCCCTGTGGAAATGGGACTGAGAACCAAATGACCCCAAAAGGCAGTGTCTTTGCAAGTGAACAGAAGGGCGTGGGGTCCTGGGGAATGCTTTTCTAGACTTGAAGACAGAAAAACCTTTTCCTTTCTTTAACCCAAAGCTATTATGAATTTATTCCTTTGTCTCCCCCCTGTAAAAAGAAAATGCATGGTGAAGATTGGACACCAGATGTGGCTGCAGTTGTTACTATTACTTACAATATGAGCCAGTCATTGCATTTAAGTTTCCCCTGAATGCCTCCGTAGACCTGTCCTATATCCATGTAGAGAGGGTTCTGTTTCTGCTTACATGCTCATTTTTTCCCCAAATAACGGATTAAAAATTTTTATGTTAAGGCCTTCTAGGTAGTTTGGCATTACGACATTAGAGTGAAGTGTGAATAGTTATATCGTAATTTCTCCTGCAAGGTCAGCAAGGCAGGATCTAGATGTGAACATTTACAGCTTCAACTTGTGAGGCCAACCGACAGGAGGAACCAAGGCGAGAAATGGATCAGCAATGGTGCCTCCATGGATTTGTCTAACTTCCTGGGAAAGTTCTTCTGCAATAAATAGTAGGGCTCAGCAACTGAGCTTCAGACTCGCTATACCTAGCTATTGGTCTCCCATGCTTACTTCATAGGCAGAGAGAGGTTACTGAAATATGAAGTACATTTAAGGGTATCTGGTAAGGGACAGTTGGGAAAAAAAAAAAAAAAAGAGGCATTTGCTAGTCTGCTGTGCAGTAGTCTAATCCTGCAGTTGGGCTCTCTTAGGATCCTCACTCCCAAACCTTGTGCCTCTTGTTCTCAAGTTCTCAGAAACCATGTTTCCTGGGGGACAGTTTCTAGATAATGGCTAGATTAAAAACAAATCTCTGGATGTTCAGACTGGCCACTCAGAATGTCCCTTCTCTTGTAGTGTTCCGGAGCCCCTTACTTCCATGGGATTGTCCAGAGTTGAGCTGCCATGTTTGGTTCTGGTCTTACACACCCTGTCCTCCAAACCCTTCCCAGTCTGCCAGTCCACCATCCCCAGCCTCTGAGGCCTCTCCTTCTTGTATATTGTTAGAAAAAATGTCTGGTTTTGCTCATAAACATTTGAAGCCCAGTGTTTTAGCAGGGTTTTTGCAAAGGGGGAAATTAATTAATAAGAGGAGGAAAAAAACTAAATAGAAGCAAGAAAGAGGCATCTTAGCTGTTTCTCAGGGATGTTAGAACAGAAGGAAGTGGTTATATGAAGCCAGAAAGCAGTTAGAGGGAGTCAGCCATTGGTTACTCAGGCTGAACAAGGATGGCTACTGGGAATCATTTACCTACGAGCTGTGATTCCACCTTCTCATCTCTAAGCAGGCCAGGCCTCCTTAGTTCAGTCTGAGGGATACTGGGCCTGTTTTCAGTGTGACTGACTGGACTGATCATCTCTTGCTCTTTTTCATTCTGCATCTGGGCATAAACATTAATCCCCGGGATCTTCCTAAAACATTAACAGAAACCATCAGTGCTGTGCAAGGGAGAAGCACAACACTGCCATGTGTGCTTCTGAACCTGTCAGAAAGAGGGAGATGGCAGGGGAGACATGGATGAAGGGACACCCACCTTTTAAACTTGTAGATGACGAACACGGCCAGCCCCACAAACACCACTGAGAGCAGCATCAACATGGCAGAGCCACTGTGGGTCGGAGTGAGGTCCACCAGTGGGGCTGGGGGAGGAAACAAGGCATGGTTGTGAGCAGAAACTCAGGCAGGTGAGACTCCATGAGAGACTCACACAGTTCACACACAGGCTTGGAGAGTCCCAGAAAGCCACATGGGATGAACATACAAGGTGCACATCGTACAGCTGATAGGTGTGTGCATCTGAGCCTGTCCCAGTCCCCAGAATGCTCCAGTTGGGGTGTCCAAGTACTGCAGAGGAGTAATGAAGAGCAAAGACTCTGGAGCCAAACTGCTGGGATTCCAGCCTAGCTCTACTACCTGCTGGCTGTATAATCCTGGGCAAGTTAGTCCACCTTAGTGGCTGGTTAGAGGAGACTCATGGTCCATACCTTTGTGGTCACAAAGATTAAATGAGTTAATGTACCTAATTATTAAGACCTTTGCAAGGTTTGCTTTTATTTCTATGACTGCTACTATTTTTATTGTTATTATTAATCAATACATATGCTCCTTGAGTTATGGGATAATATTGTGATGAACTCATTATAAGTTGAAAACATCACAAGTCAAAATGCATTTTATACATTGAACCTACCAAACATCACAGCTTAGCCCAGCTTATCTTAAACTTGCTCAGAATGCTTCCATTAGCTTACAGCAGGGAAAAAAATCATCTAACACAAAGCCGATCTTATGTAACTTACTGAATACTTATGTAACTTAATGAATACCATACTGAAAAGTAAAAAAACTGAACAGTTGTATGGGTAAAACCTTCTAAGCCCAACCATTGTAAGTCAGAGACCATCCATATTTATAGTAATATAATGCTAATTGTTATTAAATTTTCCCATAGTCTACATGCAAGCTTTTCCCACTAAGCAAAGCAGACAACCAGTAAAACCACCAGTGGGGATATTTTTGTGAATTATCCAATCTCTTTTGCTCCTATCCCATCAGTTATAAGGAACAGAACTGGAAAGTGATGACGCATGTTATATTTTTGAGCCCTACAGGAAGTTGATGACCAAGTGAGTATTTCGCAAGGGCAGTTGCTCTGATGCTAAAGAAGAGGTGTGCCATCCAGATGACTCCACAACTTCCTGAAGTCCTGACAGTAAGTGCCCGCCCTTCAAATACTGTGATTTCTCCTCCCAGATAAAACAAAGCTTCTGCATGCCCCAGTCTCCCCGAGTTTCCCCTTGGAGTACAGTGCTGGAAAACATCTCTTATGAACTCCAAATCTTCTTCCACTTCAGGGTCAAACCTGATGTACTTGTAATGACTTTGTTTGCAATTAATTTCTACCCTCTTAAGAACTGACATTTTGCAAATCTGGCACAGCTCCAGACTAAGCAACAATCCACGTGAACTCCATAGAAGCTGGGATGCTGACCTTTACCTTCCATCAATTTAAGCAGAGTCTGATGCCCAGAAATGCAGGTGACCTTTAAGCACCGTTTTCTTGGCTCGTCTCTGTTGAGAGCTGAGAGGGCAACATTCTGGTCATCAAGGTAAAAACATTCAAGAATAAGTGACTGTAATGTTGATCGTCTCAGACCAGACCCTCGGCTGTTTCTGGTCTGTCTGGTTTTCATAAGATTACATCCCTGTCACTCAGTGACCACCACGAGAAAGCATATGTCATGTAACCACACAGATAAATGTAAAATGAAAGCCAAGCAAATGATCTCTCTGATAAGTGGATGATGATACATAAAGGGGGGTGGGAAGGAGGCAAGAATGGAGGAAGGATGGATTGCATAGAGGAAAAAGAGGGGTGGAAATGGGGTGGGGGGAAGGAAAAATAACAGAATGAGACAAATATCACTACCCTATGTATATGTATGATTATGGAAATGGTGTGACTCTACTTTGTGTACAACCAGAGAAACAACAGTTGTACTCCATTTGTGTACAATGAATCAAAATTTAAAACAAATCCATTTTTATTCAAAATGAAGATTAAACAATAAAAATAAAATACAAATAAAAAGAAAATAGGCTTAGTGAGTTTAGTAGAATTGGCTCACTGAATGTAAGGAAGCCCCCTGCTCGTCTCTCTCCCTATAGGTCAAGCAGCTCTGTAAAGCAAGCAGCTGTCTCAGTGTGTGTGAGAAGATGGATGCAGCCCCACTGTCGTGGAACACCCAAAGAAAATGTCCTTTCCATTTGTAATAAGAAAATAAAGCCTCAGTGCTATCAGCCAAGTCCAGGAACACTTCAGAATGAGCACTACAGTTGGCGGGATATCATCAGGGAAGGAAACACCTTCCATTTGTTGTGGACATTATCTCTACCGATTTTCACAAATGAAATGGGGACCATGATCCCCATTATCAGATAAGAACACTGAAGTTCTCCTTGGTTACTGTCACTCCAAAGACTTGGAACTAATAAATGGAGAAAAAAGACTTGAATCCAAGTCATCATGGACACAGGCACGCACACTTGCTATATACTGAGCCTGGTGGGAGATACTCAGAAATTTATAAAGATGTTTCTGGGTGTGGCATTAGGACTTAGACTATACAGCACAGGAAGAAGTAACAAGTGACAAGCTAAAGTATTATTTTAAAAGGAACAGTTAGAATCCTAGCTCATATACTTTTAAATTTAGAAGACATGTATGTGTGTGTGTGTGTGTGTGTGTGTGTGTGTGTGGAGAAAGAGAGAACAGAGAAATTAATCCTCATGTACTTATCATTTAAATCTTAACAGCCATCAATTGACTGCCAGTCTTATTTTCTCTCCACCACCATCTAGTCCCCACAGCCCCAATCACTAGATTGTTTTGAAGCAGTTCTCAGATAGCATACAATTTCATCATCTGCCACTCTAGGAGATAAAATCTCTCTCCTCTCTCTTTCTCTCTTTTCATTATCACAATAGCATCATCACATTAAAAAACGATATTTATAAGGTGATTTCCTAATGCAAACCCTTCAGGAACAAATGGAGGCCTAGAGATGGTTAGAGTCAGGAGTAGTTAAATTTCTCACCCTCAAAGTGCGCTCTATCGGCATAGCTTCTTGGCACAACCAAAAAGAAGACATATCTTGCTTGAAAGGATGGCATTTGAAATAAATGGAAATCAGAGAGAGGTAGGTAGTTCCTGGTCTAGGTTCTCACTAACACAAAAGCAAACACACATAAGCAGCTACACACGTGCACACACGCAAACACACACACACAGAGGAGCTTCATTGCCCATCTTTGCCTTCCTTCTCCCAACTCTCTTCCCATCACAAGGTTAAATCTTTTAATCCTAAACCATTCACACTCAAATTGTCCTTGGTTCAGGACAATTCAGGCTATCCACTCCCTCTCCATCACTTAGGCTCCTCTCAGAGGCAGCAAGGGGGACACAGCAGACAGCAGTGGAGAGAGATTGAGTGCCACTGCCCTCTGTGTTCCGTGGGTGGCTTCTGCTTGCTGATCTGTGCCTGAATATAAACGGGTTTATTACTGCTCCACACAACAGCGGCTGCATATCTTAGTCGCCCAATACTTATGTGCGTTTCTGTGTGTTTTGCTGAGGAATGGAAAGTGGTGATAAATGGGCTTTGGCTTGTTGTGTGGAATTAGCATAAATTAATCCCTCTTCAATTGCAGCCTAAACAAGGTAGATGTGTGGGAGAAAAGTGCTGAGCAGTTTTCTGCCATTATAAATGAACACAGCAAAACACGAATACAAGCAGTGCTCCAAGTGACTCAACATTTCTAAGCCCCGATGCTGGCACACACCATTTGAAAAATCCTACGAGGATCTTAGCAATGCTTTGAATTATTGTATTCTATTTATGAGGGTCTGGGTTGATTATCATAATAGGAATGTTTACATTTATAGTAATAAAAATACCTTCTTGTGAAAAATGATTGACATATATATATATGGTCCCAGTGGTACATCTGAGAGTAAGCTCAAAAATCCATATTTGGTTAAGTTATTGATAGGGTCCCATTTTGGAATCAGATCCTGGTTCTGCCACTTGTAGGCTCAGGGACTTAAACTGACACTCAGTTTCCTCATTTGCAAAATGGAGATAAAAATCATGTTCGTTGTAATAAGTTGTGAGAATGAAAGGGGATGGAATTTACAAAGCACTGCCACCACCTCTGGCACATAGTACATGCTCAACATTTTTACCCTGTTATTATTACTCTCATATTTCTGAAGATATATTCTGTGGAAAAACAGTCCTCAAAGAATTCCATAGTGAAGTAATTTTGGGAAATGGTATACCCCTTCTGAAGATTCATGATGCACCTCAGGATATTAAAGGTTCACGGTCCTGCAGAAGAGGAACTCATCTACCTTTACTATAGTTTTTCACAAACTCCTCAGACTAGTGTTCCATAGAGCACTTGTTAAGGAATGCCTCGCCCTGAGAACCATGGTCCCCCATCCTGCAGTTTTGCCCCTTTGCTTGGTTAATTTTCAAGTTTTGAAATCAAGGACATGGTAGCATGATCCAGTGAAGCAAGGCAACACCCATGGTGGCTATCATGTGTTCACTCTCATCTACTAATGGCACCATCTTGGAGAACCTCTACCTGCACTATGATCCTGAAACTCTCAGCTCTAACTACATTTCTAATCCAAGAGCTGACGCTGTCAAAAAGTTACAAAAGCAGCCTAGTTCACCTTACCTTGATTTTCTTTTCTCCAAAGCACACCCAAGTACAACTTGAATTATCAGCCTCCAATATGAAAATCCATGTGGGCTGGAACCTTTTTTGGGTAATTGAGATGGTGTGGTAATAGCACAGAGAAATATTTCCTAGAGTGCAAAGTGGGCATAAAGACTCATGCTCACTTGGCCAATGGATTTCCCTACATTTGTCTTGAATGCTATCACTTGGATACGGTAGAGATATATGTGTTAAATTTAATCCCCATTGTGAGGTATTAAGAGGGTGGAAACTTAAAATGTTGGTTAGAGGTGGGGCCTTTCATTGGTGATTAGCAGTAGATAAGATTATTAGAATGAAGCTCCTGTGAGTGAATACTAATGGATTTATAAGAGAGAGATCAAAGAATTTATATATATATATATATATATATATATATATATATTCCCTGTCCACTCCTGTGCTCTACTAGCAAGAAAACTACAACCAGATGTGAGTCTTGAACCTCCAGAACAGTGAGCTTAATAAACTTCTTGACGTTATAAAGTTACCCATTCTCAGGAATCTCATTACAGTTATGCAAAATGGACTAATATGATCTCTGTGAGTCTCCAATATCCATATATATATATATGATTATTTTGCATAATAGATAGAGACTCATCACTCATAAAACTATCTAGCCTAGGGCATGCCTGACTTTTTAAATTTCTGGGTCACTAAAATAAAACAAAACAAAAACCAAAGTGTCTTCTTGTTGCTGTTAGTAGCTGAATATGATTATGGCTCTCAGAGAGAGTTTTCTCAATTATCTAAAAACATTTCAAGTCTGCCCTAAGTGAGTTGTCACCCTCATGGGCACTGATGACATTGCTGGTGCAATTCTCTACCACTCTCTGTGTCCAGGTCTTGTACAATAAGTTTGAAGCTTCTCCCACCAAGAGGTGAGATCTGTTTCTTTCACCCTTTGAGTCTGGGCTACCATTATCAACATGCATGTGGCAATGAAATTCAACAGCAGTGATGGTGTGCTCTTCGTGTGCTTGAAACCCTGTGTCCTTCTGCTTTTTGTCCCTCTTGGAACACTGCTGAGGCATGCAGACCCAGAAGTTTCCTGAAGGATGAGAGGCTGTGTGGAGGACAGTTTAGTCATGCCAACCAATGCCAATCTAGAGCAGTCGGTAGCCAGCTACCCTCCCACATGTGGGGCAGTCCAGGCCAAGATCGAAAGCGCACCCTAAATGTTGACAGACAAGACCAGAAGAATCAGCCAGCTGATCTGCAGACTCAGAAGCAACAATAAAAGCTTGTTGTTAAGGTGCTGAGTTTCTGGTGATTTGTTACATATCAACAGCCTACCTCCTCTCCTTAACATTCTCTCTTTCAACCACTTAAAACCCAACTATTGAGTCTCACCTTTGGGTTCTACCTTATCCAATTCTTGGTAAAGACTTGGTAAGGGTTAAAAATAAGTCAATCTTATAGGGTTTCCTAAAAGAGAACACTTTAAGAATAAAAGTTTTAAGAATAAAAGAATAAAAGCTTTAAGAATTAAAGCTTATACTGAGAAATGGCTATAATCCAGGACAGTCCCAATCACTTTAGGTATAAGAAACTTGGTAGTGTCTAAAGGGTAGCTGGACCTAGGTTCTGGATTCTTCTCCATATTTTATGTTTTTCTAATTTTTTTTTCCCCCAGACCAACAATTTCCAGGTGCCTCCTCAGACCTGGTCAACTCAAGTTAGTTACCCCTGAGGTTATTTCAGTCCTTTTCTGAACTCAGATAATTGTAAAGAAGGAAAAAGAAACTGATAAAGAATCTATTTGATGCTGAGGAATAGCTTCATTGCCTATCTTGATAGGTTTATGAAAGCATCACATTCATTTCATCACCTTGGGGTAAGGGATCTATTTAGATCTCTCAGCACCTGTGATTATGCATCTTAACACCACAATGATTTAATAATCATCAAAAGCCAGTTTCTGTGTATTTGTGAAACAACTTAATTATGTGAAGAGGAAAACATTAATTTTAGGAAAAACAAAATGAAGGACAAATATTATCACTCTTCGCTTACTCACAAGAGACCTATAAATGATAACTATGTAGATAATAAGGCAACCAGAGAGTAAAGAGGCAAGAGAAATTTATTGGCTGTGGAGGTTTCACTAGTTCTAATTCTATTCCTAAATGGAAAATGTTATGGCAACAAATTATTTCACTTTAAAATTCAGAGCTCCACCACAACTATTTGACATTTGCATCTGTAACATTGTGGCTTAGGTGACGTTGTAGTGTCCAAAGCTTCCTGACTAATGCAGGTTCTCTCCTCAAACGGGGCAAGTGTCTTTCTCAGCATGAAGCCAGAGGGCAGAATTCATGAGTTTCACAGGGTAGGTTGAAATTTGGAGCTGCGTACCCCAAAGCCTTACTCATAGCATGTCTGGTGGCAGCAACTGAAGCCTGGAAATATTAATTTTCTAATATCTCTGTGATAATATCTTTTTATTACACCCACAAAAGAAATTAAATCAGTCAGCAAAACCATGGAAGTCAAGATAACACAAGACAGCAGTTTTATTACAAAACCCACATATACCCTTGACAAAGGACAGTTATCCTAAATGTAGTTGCTTAAACAAGGCAACTGATAGACAGGAGGCATGGGAGTGACATTTTTTAATATATAATTTTATTTAACCTGAGATTTGAGACTCTTCCTTTGAGAAATATTAACTTTTCATCCTTTTAAAAAAAATTTTGTATGTCCAAACTTCCAGGAGAACAGTGACCCGTCTGGAAAGCTAAGGGTAGGACAGCATCCTGAGTCTGAGGTATGTGAGGGATACAGTGAGATATGGATGTACCATTTTCTGCTCATTCTAGCACATGAATAACATCTAGATAATAACATTTATTTAACTCTCATAAAACTCACAGCTATTCAATTATATCTGCCACTAAGCTTCTTGCTTACACTTTAATCATTTTTGAACAGCTTCACGGTCACAGCACTTGGCTGGCCTTTGTCATTCCTCTAGATTATGGATAGAGCATAGCCCAGATGGGGAGGCATGCTTCTTTTTCCTTCCCATCATCTACCTATTCTGCCAATTACATTGTCTCCAACTCTGCCAGGAAATTAGATTTTAATGTGTATTAATAATTTTCTCCTGTACTTAATATCATGGGCCTTTCTTATTTCTGAGTGGATGTTCTAGTTATCAATCAAATTTATTGCTGGAGATGGTCCTACACCTACTCTTGTTTTGCAGATGGATTTTTGTCTATGGAATGCTTTCCAACAGGGGTTGCTGGGGCTGGTGAAAGGGATGACTATATAAGCATCATTTGCGAAACTTGCTAAAAAAAATGCAGATTCCTGGATAGTATCCTTTGGGAACCCCTGGGACTCTTTACTGTGTGCAGCGAGGTCTGAAAATTCTCTATTTTCACAAAGCTTCGTAAACTTACTGAAATGTGTTCTGCTTTAAGAATAAAGGATTTACAACAGAGATCTCCTACCCTGGGTAAGAAATAGCTTTTCCAACCATAGAAGAAGGTTTTACTTATTCTAAGTGGTTAGAAGGAATCAGTCAGCCCTGTCCCTTCTTGAAGCTCTATGCAGGAGTATCACTACCCAGATTTAGTTCATTTGCCCAATAAACAACTCTTGTGAAATGCCAATAATCCCTGAAAAGGTGTTGTTTGCAGTTTAGTATGGATTAATGCAGTTAGACTTTGGCATATTCAAACAAAATATTGTTGTGACCCCTCTCTTGGTGTCTCTTTATTCTAATGCAGACCCCTTATCTATTCTGCTATAGAAGAATCAACACATTTTTATACCACTTCCCAATGTCCCTGACTCCAGTTAAATACAAGGACTAAATTTATTCATGAACATGACTGCCCATAAGAACAAAGATTGCAGTTTGATCGAGCTTGAAAGATCTGCACTAGCAAATGAGGGTTTTAATTTACCACCTGTCAGCATATTCCCCTCACCTGAGAATCTGGTAGTTGGTGGAAAATTTAAACTCATAGTTGAATGAATATTCAGGTCCTGGTTTTCTCACCTGAGTTTTCAAGCTCTTATTTCCAGCTTCCTGACGGGGTGTTTCACTTAGGTGCTTTATGACATCAAACCCAACATTAACCACCAAACTTATCTTCTTTGACAACCAAGAAAGAGGCTTTTCCTTCTAGATCCTCATTGTAATCAGATAAATTACCATCTCTTGATATATGGGGTTGAAAACATCTATGTTAGAGAGGATTATGGATTATTACTCAAACTAACTCTTTTTTTAAAAAAATCTTCTTTTTTCTTCTCTCATGTTGATCATATTTCACTATCTCAAACCTACATTACTGAGATCTTCCTCACTAGTACATATGGATGAGGGTCAATGAAGTTTATGATATACTGGCATATTTGTTTACCTTGAATTTTTATAACTTTCTCCTTGATCATAATTTACTTGCAGTAAACACACCAACTATTAATATTTGGCAGTACATGCTTAGATGCCCTGAACCACATCAAACAATGCATAATTTGACACATGAACCAGTTGTTGCTGCAACTTTGTTCAAATAGCCTCTCAACCCAGCATACTTATGGCCTCCTTTTGGTGAACTTCCATTCAACCTAAAGGCTCATCCCTACTAAACCTTCTGCATGTGATATTTTTATTGTTTTTATTTACAATTAGTGAATGTTCATGTACTAGAACTTGGGCTTCAGGTCTAGCCAGTATGGAGTGAGTGAGGGTCCTAATTTATCTCATGAATGCTTAGAAACCATATATTTAAAGTAATAATTGACAAATGGGGCCTAGAGCCATATGAAGAATAAAATGTTAAATCTGAAGTTACCAGAAGCAATGAAACAACTTTTGGCATTTCATGGGATATTTTCTAAACGGCGTGGGTTTGTTCTTCCACAAGTACGTATAGAAATCAAATGGTTTGAATTGGAGTCTTCCAGAATCACTGGAAAAACTCTCCTTAAAATGACTTCATTGCTCTTAAAACATATGATTCAAATATTATACAGGCCTGTAATCCCAGTGGCTTGGTCGGCTGAGGCAGGAGGATCCTGAGTTCAAAGTCAGCCTCAGCAACTTAGCAAGGCCCTAAGTAACTCAATGAGATCCTGCCTCTAAATGAAATACAAAAATTGAGGGGAGGATGTGACTCAATGACTGCCCTGGGTTCAATCCCCAGTACCAAAACACACACACACACATACACACACACACACACACACACACACACACATATGATTCAGAAGGACCAGGTAAATGCATACGTGAGAGAGAGGGAAGGCAAAGGAAATGTCACAAAAAATGTGAAAAAGGTCTCGCTGGTTTGGTGAGGGCGGTGCTATCACAGGTGTGACCTGGGGCTCCATCATGAAGTGACACTGATTTCTGACACGGGAATCACTCCTGCATGGGAGCAGAGTAATAGAATAAGGGTCAACAAGTTGCACTTGATTCAGTCTCTTTGAATAACAGCTTCTTGCTGGTCCTTCTTTGAGTCCCTCTTGTACCTCTTGTTCTGGGACACAAAATTCTAGAGAGCATGGATCTAAATTTCCTTCAGCCTGCCCATTCCCAATCCTTGCCACATATAAACAATGTAATAAATGCAATATGGAAAAAATGAGGTGGGTTTCCCCTGGATGCTTATTGGATAAATGAATGCAAGGCTCCACAAACCAGTTGTTTGGTTACAAGGAATATGATTCCCAACTGATTAAGTTGGGTCTGAGGATTCACTGAGAGAATGAGATTTTGAATACATTGCCAAGGTTATACATCATACACATTATAAGGTTATACATTATACACATATAATTATAGCAAGAGTAACATTTGTTGTTGAGAACCTGATGTTAACAAGTTCTCTGCTAGGTACAATGAAAGAGAGAATATAAAGATTCAAGGAACTATATCCAAAGGATTTGAATAGGAATGATGAAGAGGATGGAAACAATTGGTCATGACCATTATCATCAGAAAGATACAGATTTAAAAATGCATGTCTGTTCAGACCTGTGGAAGATGTTATCCAGGCAAAGCTCTCTGGAAAGATGCTATGCAAATATTGGCATTGAGCTGAGCCTTAAAATACAAATAGAATAAGGGGATATAGGAAGGCAAAGAAGTGGGGAGAAATATTCCAGTCAGGAATAGCATGAGCAGGATACATTTTAGTCAAAACACTGGTGCCTCCAGTCCAATTCCCAGATGATGACTTTAACTCCCTTCATAACTCTCCAGGTTATTCTGCAATGCCATAGACTTTGTCTGCTAAACATGGACACAGGTAGCCATGAAGTCAGAAACACCTAAGGGAGCCACTCAGGCATGCTCCTCAAACTTACTGATAACATGTTTTTCATCATCACCCTGTTCTCATGCAATTTCCAAACTCTCCTGCAAAGAGAATTTCTGCAGCACAGCTGTCAGGAGGAGTTAGGCCTTCAAGAGGAATTACATGGTAACCAAGGAGCACAGGGATGACTAAAAATGAAATAAAGACTGCATTCAACTTTGGATCAGTTTAGATGCCAAAGTTAACAAATTCCAAAATATAACAGGTAGGAGGAAACCAGCAAAACCAATCTCCAATGATCTCCAGGTATCTGCAAATGCTTACCTTGTATTCTCATGAAAGAAAACAGGGAACTGAATTTGAAAACCAAAATAAGGCTAGTGAATTCCTGAAAGGAGACAGTTCTATTCCCTTGGAGATAAACCAAATTATGCATTGCTGTTCTCAACAGCAACGTACTGTGGCTTTAACATTTTTAAAACAGGACTGCAAAACATCTGCTGAGCAATTAATGGAATGCAGAGCATGTTATAATGGTCCCTGGGAAGGTATTAGCAATCCTGCTTATGAGACATGACATGTTGCAAACAGTGGTCCTTTTTTTTAAAACAAAACAAAACAAAACAAAACAAAAGAGTCATTTTCCCTCCCTTCAAGGGCGATGAGAAGGGAAAAGAAGTTGATCTGATAATTCTTCTGTACTCTTCCTCCTTTTCTTCAGACTTCCTCCTGCTTCTCTTCCTAGCCACCCAAATATGAATATGTTCATTTCAACTTAAAAGAAATTGTGGCAATTATCTCATCCCACAAATCCTTCATTCAAAGTGTCAGGCTTTCCATGTGGGAAAGGAGAACTATCTCTACTGCCTTTGGTAGACAGAGTCTAACATCTGCTCAAATAGTTTTCGTATTGCTTTTCTAAATCAGGTATATGGGCCTAACTTAGGATCAATCTCAAACAAGAAACTGATCTCTCTTAAATTTTCCTTCCTCATCATAATTGTTGAAAAGTGCCCATCTTTATACAAATCTTGTTTTTCTCTATATGAAAGTCCAGTCCATGGTGATTCTGCACCTAGGGATACTACCAATTCTAATACTGCTGTGAAAACCATGGTCAAACTCAATATAGCAAAAGTTTCCATGACTCAGTCAATTGGTCTGCTTTGGACATTCTCTTCCTATAATCTTAAAACTTGGAGCTAATTACGTGCATATAAATTTACATCTAGAGCAGTTGCCTGTCCATCATGACAGAAAGTTTAGTGATTCAAGGTTTGGAATTTGACTACTCAAAGACCCTACTAGGAAATCTCACAGGAAGAACCCCCAATAGCCACAATGGTTGGATGTCGAAGAATTTTCCTATTCTCCAAATTGGACCAGTGTAAGATTGCAGTTTTTCCAAGAACTGCATTTTTCTTTCCATCATTTTGGTAACCTTACGACCTACACATATCTGTTGCAGAGGGCTTTCCTTCAAATCTCAGTACAGTTTTCTGGATCCCCAGTAACATGCCTCTCTCTGCCAGTCATCTTTCCCAGGAACCTAAATCCTGCCCCCCAAATGCCATCTGTGAATGAACTATCGACATGAACTGGAGAAATTTTTCTTGTCTAACCAATGTTGCATTATTTCCTGCCATATGGAGTTAACACCAGTGGGATGGATGAATCCTCATGATTTTCAGGAATGAACTTTCCACATGGAGATATGGATGCACAGGTGCCTTGGGATGTCCTTGCTGGATCAATTTCATGGCCAAGCCACTGGTCAAACTAGTCTCAGTTAATTACCAACTTTTTAAAACCCTGTTTTCAACTTGGTCCCAGCTGCTTCTTATAAGAAGACTTTATAAACTAGCATTTGATTTAAAATTTCAAATCCCCTCAAATTATCTGAGTCAGAAAAAAATAAACAATAAGTTAAATAAAAGGCAAATAGAGAAAATAAACTTTGGAAGACAAGCATGGAAGAAAGAAGAAGGATGAAATGTTGGTGGCCTCTGGAGTTGAAGAATTGGAGAAATGGGACTAGCTGTCTGTCCAGCTGGACTTAGGATGTTCCCCTTTTTAGTAGAAGGTTCTAGGAAATGGTAAAAGGAAGGTTTTCATATAAATCATGCCCGTTCACAGCACAATAGACCGACTGAAGACAGCATTCTGAAGCTGGGTATGTCACAAAGCAAATTTTAGACCACAAAGGATGGACTAGTTGGTGCATCACTTCAAACAGAGTTCAGTATGAAATGACAGGTTCGGTTGTTTTTCAGTCTCTAAACTCAAAGAGAGGAAGTAGCTCCACCTACCATAGGAGAGGATTATGAGGTCCAGTCTGCCTTCTTAACAGGATAGCAAATTTAATTAAATAACTTCACACCTCTTTTCAAAGGATGGCTTCTCAGAGCCCACTCAGGTAAGTACAGGTGCTCCCCCTGACATGTGGCACAGCCCTCCTCCATATCACACATCTACCAACAATGCCTTCTGAATACTTATTTCCTTAAGGCAAAGAAACTTTTAAAACAAAATTTTCCATGAAATTCTAAAAAATGAAAAGGATGAAATCCAAGGGGAAGAAGGTCAGTAGCCAACTTACTTGACTTTTCTCTAGACCTAGAGTGACTTCTATGAATTTTGTCTTTACTAATTCCATACCCTCAATGCAATGCCCTTGTGGCTTTCTTTCCCTAGTGTTTTAGTGTTTGGAATGATCTCTTGAATTCAGTCCTATTCTTCCTCTGAGATCCTTCCCAAAGTCCACTTCTTCTATAAAATATCCTACATCATTTTGACCATATACAACTGATCTCTGCTTTAAATTTCCCAAATAACTTTGGTTTGGTTATTAACAATAAAAAACCATAAAGCATTACCTAAATTAATCCAATCTTCACACAATTCCACTTATAAACTGTGGTTACTAACTCTGATGCACACGGAATTTTAGTTTATTTTCTCAGTCTGCAAAGTGAGTACTAGAACAAAATTGAAACAATGACCTGGCTGCAAAAATGTAAAATAAAATAGAACTCAAGTGCTGAAATATATTCTCTTGTCTCATTATATAAATGCACTTTAGTCAATTAAGATACCTCCATGGCCCATTCTCTCTGTCACCCTACTGCTACCACCAAACTTTCCCATGCCGTAATCAGATTATAAGTTTTATAAGTACACAGATCATTTTCCACTAGTATTTGTACTCCGTGAAACAGCAGCACAATTCTCTGTAAAAAAAGGAATCAATAAATACTGTTCTTTTTATTTCTTGTTAATATGCACAATATTATTTATTTATAAAGTGCTTGGGACTATTTGGTTTGTCACTGAAATTTTTCCATAGCCTTAGAAGGAGGATTACCCCAATTTTTACAAAAGTGACAGAAGCTCAATGACATTAAGTAAATTGTAAAATCATGATCAACTTGAGTTTTCCTTCTTGACTATGGCCCTACGTGACTTCGAAGTCCCTGCTATTTCACCTGAAAAACATTATAAAAGCAAATTATTTTTAAGATGAATGATTTTTAAATAGGGCTTTGTAGAAAGGAGAGAAAAACAAGGTTATTTATAAGATTAATGTTATTTTCAAGAGTTCAGTCGAGATGAAGCATGCTATCATGTGAGTAGATGTGTCTAAGTGATTCACTGACAGTTTTTGATGAAAGACTTACATCTGTTGCCTAACTCATTCCCATTAAGGCAGAACCATCAAGAAAGTAAACTTCCAAGAATTGGTGCCTAATTTAAGAATAGCAGTGACGTAATGTAACCTTGATATGACAGAAACACAAAATGGGCTTTCCCATTGACAGGGCCACTAGCCAGAGTCCAGGGACACGGAAACTGACCTGCTGTTAGGTGAGCGGCATGGACTAGAACTTGGACCCCAGGCTTCAGCTCAAAGTGCACTGAGTTTTGGTTGAGCTTATGGATCAATACCTCTGATATCTGAAAGAAGAAATGTTATTGTTAGTGCTACCAAAATTGATACACTGACCATGAACAAAAATGCAGAGAAATATTACTATTCTTACTGAGGTGTCCTAATATTATACCTGTACATTGCATAAGGAAGCTTTATATGATTTTGAGTTTGTATTCTGGAGTATGTATATATAACTATTTTTAAGTATGACCAGACTTTACATCCTAATTGCTATAAAACAAGACAAACTATTAGTGAATAAGATCATTTTTATTCTTAAAACTTATCCTGTATTACTTTAAAGAAGTCACCCTTAATTTTCTCAGAAAGCATTTGTTATGTATAAGACTTAAAGGAAGTAGATATGTGCAATTCACACACTCTGGTAAGATTCATATGATTTCATTTCCCTTTCCTTTCCTTCCCTTCCCAAACCACACCCTATGGTTTTCACAGAAGAGGTACTTTGTGAGTACTACTGAATGGTAAATATTATTCTGCTAAAATAAGAAACTCTATAGTTGAAACAAAGTGTATTCACAACACAAAATGTAGCCATAGGGCGGCTGATCCTAACTGTTCCTCTGGCTGGCATGTAAACTGGACAGAACCATGGAATTCTGGACCATGGAATATTGAACCTGACCATGGGGCACAGAACTTAGTTTTGGTATACAGTACAAGGTAAGGTTCATAGAGATGATAAAATTCTGTTCATTATTTAGACATTTACTTGGTTTTGTTGTTGTTGTTTTGGTACCAGGGATTGAACTCAGGGGCACTCAACCACTGAGCTATATCCCCAATCCTATTTTGTATTTTATTTAAAGACAGGGTCTCACTGAGTTGCTTAGCACCTCACTTTTGATGAGGCTGGCATTGGACCCGTGATCCTCTGCCTCAGTTTCCTGAGCAGCTGGAATTACAGGTGTGCACCACTGTGCCCAGCCATTTACTCAGTTTTGCTTATACTTTTGAAGAATTTCTGCAAAGCTAAGAGGGATAATCACACCCCTATTATTTTTATCAGGTATCCTTGCCTATTTTTAATAATGTTTTAATTATCAAATTTATATTTTATTTGATACACTACTTAAATCTAATTAGATGCTCTCTGAGCATCATTCTGCTGGTAAAATTCTTCATTTCCCTCCTTTTTCTATTTATTGAGTTCCATTTTCTCCACTAAGTTTCCAAAATGGCACCTTTGATTCCTTTAATAATTAAGCAGGACCTGATGGCTTAGTTTGGCAGCTGAGATCCTTAAAGGAGCCCCTGGTTGGCAATAGAACTAAACTGGCCTGCATATGAACTTCTTTGCTGAACAACAGGAGCCTGGGATGACTCTCCACGCACTGTGGATGAACACCTGGGATCCTGAGTAATCCCAATCTCTCAAATGCTGTCATTCGGCCAACCACAGAGAAAAATGAGATTTTAAAACTATGTTGAAAACAACTTTTTTTCCTCCCTTTAAGATACTCCTTTTCTTGAATACTAGAAATCTTCCAGAATGGTTCAAGTTTATACAAGGAATGGATTTCTAATCAAGAGTCCATCAAATGAGTTACCTCTGTGTTCTGTAAGTTCCTTTCCTATCTTATTGTTATCATTCAGTTGGGAGGGTCTTGATAGGCATCTGACAATGGATTTTTTATAAATATTTTGTCTGTGAAATACACACATGCACATACAATATTTAATATACACATGTGTATGTACACATGTATAATTGCAGAAAAATATTTTAACTCAAATATGAAAGACTTGTCATAAGCAATTAAAAATTGACCTGCTTTGTAGAAATTATCGCAGACAAAAGGGAACAATGTGCTTACAAGAGAAAGGCTTCCCTCTTTCAAAGGGGTGAAGTGATGCTCATTTCTTATCCCTATAAATGTTTTTCCTCAAGTGAGAGATATAAATAAGCAAACCAGAAAATAGATTTTATCAGAACAGCGTGCTTCCCATTTATAATCTTCAGGAAACTCCCTTCTGAAAATGATTAACTTCCAAGATGTGTTTGACTCCTAGCATTGCTTCGTTGGCTTTTTCTGTATCATTTACAAAACTAAGCAGGCTGTGCAAAAATAAGCGGGTAGCAGAAAGTATGTTTCATGTATTTAACTTGCATCAAAGGACATTCAATAAAGAACACATACTCTGTAGGAAAGAAATTGTGCGTAAGAAACAAAACTAAATGAAATTTACATTCCATACAAGAATAACCTCAATTAGAACCATGTACTTTTCTACTCAAATAAATTACTGTGAGGCTGTTGACAGATTTTGACAATATTTTAAATGCTTACTATGTCACTTGCAGAAATGCATATCCTGTATTGTAGGCATCAGATCATGAGCTGGTTGCATATATTTTTTAAGTCTATTATATGTGCATTGGGCACTGTATTTTGGTAAAATTGTTGTTAATTCCTAATACTACATGCCTGGTTTCTCCTGGACATAACTCTTTATCCAGTTCATATTTGAAGAGTTGAGATTTGACCTCAGCTTTGTTGGACCCCCCAATCTAGAGAATTTTCATTAAAAATATGTTCTGTGAACCAGATGACAAAGATAGACAGCAGAAGATATCAAGAGAGAGTTCTGGCTAAGTGTGCTTAGGAGACAAAAAGAAAGCATCATTTTATTAATATTGCTGCTACCTCTGATTCATCTCTGAAGTACACAAGTTAAAACATCATCCCCATTGTCAGCTGACTCATATGGACCACAGGAATAGGGAATTCCTAACACTGATCTCAGGACTGCCACATTATTTTCACTAGTACATACAATTGGTAATATTTGGGAGTGTCTGGGATTTGCAAAGAGTACAATAAATGGCAATCCACAGAGAGGCAGAGGAAGACCTAAACGAGAAGATCAAAAACACTGGCCTGATAAAGATCCAAGTGAAACAATTTGTGATGTCTGGGAGACTGAACCTGCCAAAACAGGTAGAATTTACTTCTGTTTCTTTTTCTGTCCAGTCAAGTTGTGTTCCTGTAATGCACTGATAAAAAACATGGAAAACAAAACAAAAATTCTTAGCAACTGCATCCTAATAGTTAAAAACAAAACATGAGCTTGATTAAAGGTTTTGGTGTCTACAGCCTTAAAAAAAAAAATGCATTGTTTATTTATTTTTGAGCAAATTTCATTTATCCATTTCTCCTCTGCCTGCCACCCTCCTGCCGCTGCTCTCCTACACAGTTCATTTCCTATTGTACTGCAACCAAACAACCACGGCCAAAGAAACAGCAAATTATTCCTGTGTCTTCCTACGAGGTAGACTATGCACATGACTCAAATGCAGCCCACACTTCATTTAAATTACCACGTCAGAGGACAGTGGGGACTCAATACAAATAGGATAAAAAAGCTACCCTCCAAGGGAGGTTGTGGGAGGGAATTGAGATAGAAAAAACACCAATTTTATTCTTGCGTTCTTTCCAAAAGATGAAGTTGGAGTGTAGCAGTCAGAATCAACTAGGTTGGGCTGAAGGAAACACGGTAACTTCTAGAGGACGTGAATCAACAAAGGCATAATTCTTGCTTACACATGGAATCCACTGCAGACAGACAATTCTTAATGATCACACAGGGAACCAGACTAGTGGAACAGCCATCTCAAACATTTCCATTTGCTATACCTTGGGAGGGGAAGAAAGCTCTCAAGGCCTTATGGGCACTTGAACGTGTCAGTCTGGAAGTGACACATATCACTTCCAATCCCGACTCATTGGCCTGCCTAAGTTCTGTGTCTCTGCCCATCCAGAGAGATGCATAGGTGCAATCCTACACAGTAACACAAAGGCAGTGGGCTGGAAATATTTAGTCAACAAATGTGGTGGTTGCCACACAAAGAACACATTCAACATCTGAACCACTTTTAATTAAATTCATTAGCGATAAACAATCTTGGATTTTCAGAACAAAAATGTCAATCATTGAAACATAAAGAAAACAGAAGTTTAAGAACAAGAACATTTGGCACATTTATGAAAAATATAGTGCAAAGAAGTGGCACGAGGTGAAGATATAGATTCAAAATGGTTTTGGCACATTTATCAATGACAAAGCTAACCTTGGTCAAAATGTAATGCTTATCCATGAAGCTGGTATCAGGAGCACAAACCCTGATAAACATAAAGAGAACTATAGCAAGATGTTGAGACAGAGTCTGGCCTGGCATGACCTTGTAGCTGACCCACTTGGTCAAACCTAATGCTGTCACATTTTAAGGTCTCTTCAAATAGCACTCGAGGAATCTTCCTCTTGTATTCAATGGAGGAAAATTTTCCCCAAATTATACAACACAGTATCTGGATTAAATCATGGAGAAGCAATGCAGTCAAATGCTACCTAAGAGTTAATGCAGTTCACTCAATTCACTTCTTTCTTATCAGAAAAGATTCAGTTTAATCAAAGTGCAGAAGGAGTTTTCTGGATGATATACAAGATGTAACAAATTGGCCACCAATAATTCTTTCCTCATCGCCTTCTTCATCTTCTGCCTCCCAAAAGGGTTCATCACTTACTCACTCTACTTTTAGTTATAGTATCCTACTTCAGTGACCTTCCTTATGAACTTGAGTATCTTTATAATTCAAATCTTTGCATTTAAAATTCAGGATGAACAAGGTAGACCAGGTGGGTATAGGACGCAACCTGAAAGTATGAACTACATTTCATCGTGGAGTTTAAATGCTGCCAATAGACTCTTCCGTGTTTATATCTGCCTTTGCTTTCTCCTTTTGATTTTGCATTCTGCCAACTGTCAAATGTGGAAATTAATACAAACAGACAAGGAAATGTACTGTGATTGACATATTTACATGAACTTTTTTATTCCTTTTAAAAGTCCTCATAGCCTTTAAGGATTCCCTATTTCCCCAGAACAGCAGCACAAACAATCTCCCTGAGCATCATCTGGCCTCAGCACAGCAGAATGGCTACCCTGAGGAGGCCGCTGAGGGCAAGAGAGCCTTTTCTCACTTGCTAGAGACCGTAAAGAAAGACTGGTGGAACCCTCACAGATGAAGGTCACTTGATTAACCCAGTCCGTGTGACCCTGATAACAGCATCAAGTACTCTCACAGTGAAGAATTTTCAATTTACTTCTCAGACAAGCTAGCTCGATCCAAGCCAGCATCTCTGCTCCCCTGAGAAAGCTCTGAGTAAGCTCAGGGAGGAGAGTCCAGAGCCTTTGCTCGGTCTTTGCTCTCCCATTCTTCAGGACCCACTGGCCAGGATCCTAGTTCTTCCCTGCTGGGCTTCTGCACACTTATTTTTATAAGAAAGAAGCCAAAGCATGAAGACAGGGGATGAGATCAGCCTTTCCCAAGTTGCCACTAAGATTCAGAATAGTCTTCAAGGGAGGAGTTCATTTTTGTTGTTTGGATTTGCTTTGCATTTGTTTCAAAGCTGTGTGTAATTTATTATAATGAAAGTCAGTTGTGCTTGCCTTCCCAGTGGTCCTTCTCCTTCCCCTTCATCTTCCTATGAGGAACCAAATATCCTGCTCTTAGTCCATTTGGTTTAGGAAGGGCTGTCCTAACCCCCTGAGGCACCAACCACATAAAACACTGAGTAGTCACAGAAAGCACTCTGTTCAAGCCTGCAGGGATTGGTTGAGAGATCCCACTTCACCTAGGCTGGATTGGTGAGAACTGCAAAGCTGGGGCTCTTGCTGGTGCTGTTTTGGGGACAGAGATGACAAAACAGCTAAACAGAAGTTGGTCCTGGCTGTGGCCATCCTTGCTTTCCTATGTGCTGGCTTCATTCCAAAATAGGCTTCCCATGTGGTAGCAAGGAAAACCGATGAAGAGAGAGAGAGGAAGCAACCTGTAGACACTTCTGAATGACTCTGAATTCATCCATGCCTGGACTGTATCTCTGGACTTCTAAATTGAATGAATTCATGAACTCACTTGTTTTCCCCAGGAAGATATTTAAGAGACTGAGTCAGAGAAGAGGCTCAATAGACCCCAACTAGGTTGAAAACTAGGGGTTTCCAGTGGGCAGCCCATTTCACAGGCTTTTGATAGGTGTCTTGTTTTAAAAGTTGATTTATTGCACTTTTCTATCAGGGTAATAATGTTATGCACAACCAGGACACCAATTTCTCAGGGGCTTTGTGTAGTCACTATGTTTACTCTGGTTTGAGTCTTGACAACTTCCTTAATCAGAGTTACAATTTCTAGCTCAGTAGCCTATTTTCTTTTAAAATGCCATGTTAGCTTTCTGTTATAAATCTGCATAATTTACATGGGCTCATGTCATTAATATACATTCTTGCCTTTTCTTATTGTCCTTGCTTTCTTCTCCATTTTGTGCAATCCCATTCACTAATTTTTTCTTGCTTACTCTCAGCATCCTCTCTTCCAACATGACCCTAATGATACGGTCCATTTAATAAGCCTTAACTTTGAACATGCATTTTCACATCTCTTCCATTATAAAATAAGCATAAATAAAACTATTATCAATTTGCCACTTATTGAGTATCTTCTATTGACCAAATACCTTGCTGTATTATTTCTTTCATCTTCTCAAACACCCTATGGAATCCCTGTGACTTTGGCTAAATCATTTAACTTTTCTGTTCCTTACTTTCCTTGACTATAAAAATAGACACATAGATCTCAGAGATGAAACTGGAAGTCTACTTTATATTTCACTAAACTTGTGATCTTTCTATTAAAATGGTTGGACACCCCACATGTGTGCCTGATGCTAAGTTGCATAGTCTTTCTTTAAGCAAGTCAGCTGCCTTCAGATCTCTGATAGAACAATCTTTCAATGACTAATTTAGGCTTCCCTCAGCTCCCTGAGTGCCTCTGTGAAGGAAGCACTCAGAAGAGATGGACAGGGAAAGAAGTCCAGAGAAAACAGGCAATCAAAGCAAGATGCATCCTGCCTAAGTATGTTTAACAGGCTCCTCTTTTCATATTTCCCCTCAAGGAATCATCTAGAAAATATTAGGAGCAGTGTGAAATATAAAAATGCATAGATGATGTGGTGCCTGGGAAAATATCTGACTCTACCGCTGGACTCTCCTCCATATTTGAAATAATTATAATCTGAATTTCATAGAAAATCATAAAATTTCCAGAAAAGGAACAACTGCAAATGTCCATACCTAAAGATCTTGGATAAGGATTAGCTTCCTCTTAGAGTCTCAACATGGTGTGGTAAGAAATAATTCATTCTATCTCCTATTACACTACAGTGCAGAAAATAATTTGTAGAATATAATGGGAAGCTGAGCATGGTGGGGGGCAAGGTCAGATGCAAATCCAACAGGTTAGCTGCCGCCCGCGCTCCAATTGCTCCTTGTTAGGAAATGGGTTCAACAGGGACTTTCGGGACAGCTATGCTCTTCATGACTTACAGAGAAAATTAGGCGTGTTTTCAGACAGGTGAGAAAGTAGCAGCTGAAAATAGGGTATGTGCTTGGAGGTGGGCTGAGCTGCAATTTGGGGTTGTTGTTAATAAGTGTGCTGGGGTTCTTAGGCCATCTTGGAAGACTAGAGATCATGCAACTGGATTATGGGTCTACTCAAAGCAAATTAAAAAGCTCCAAGTACTCAAGGGGCCAGATCCAGTACTTATTTAGTGTTTGAGAGGAATCCCTTTTTAAATTTACCTTCCTGGAAGAATTGAGAAACCCAAATCCTTAGGTTTTTATGAGAACAACAGACCAAGACTAATCATTTTAGTTGAATGGATGAAGAATGAAAATATATTCCTCAATACAGAAGTGGGAGAGACTTTTGAAGTTAAAAGGAAAAGAAGAAAAGAAAAATGACCAAAGGGGGCAGGGCAGGACACACACACACACACACACACACACACACACCCAGAGGCTCCAAAAGTGATCGAAATGAAGAGAAGGTGAACCTGCACATAGCCAGAAGAGGTGCCCTAGAGCCAATATTACACAATCATTATGAACACAAATCAGATCATCTTAGCACGGTGATGATAATAAAAGGATAAATGTTTGAATCAAAGCTGTAGCTTTTATAAAACATATGTATCATGTCATTGGACTCTCATAACACTCGTGCTGAAAGAAGTCAAATAACTCTAAGTGGGCTTCTTGTTCACATGCCAATCAGCTACTTGCTTTTTTCTTTTAATATCTCGGACATGTTTTCATACCTATGCACATAGATTTCTCTAATTAGTCATAAATGCTGTAGAGTATTTCTTAGTGTGAATAATTCAGTCATCTCCTACAATAAGCACTCCATCCAGTATGTGTTGATTGGTGAAACTGCAGTTAGGGCCACCAGTGCGTGACTGAGAAATGGGGAACCAGAAAGCTGAAGACTTCCCAAAGATGTGGTGCTCCCAGACGGGGCTCCCCAGGATCCCTCGGAGCTGCAGTGGTGTTTGAATTAGCCGTTGGGGTGGCTCAGAGTGCAGGAAGAAGCTGGAACTGACTGCTAGGGACTTACCTGCTCCAAATCCTCCAGTGACCTTTTGTTTTCTCCTGTTGGATCCTGATAAGGCAAGACAAAGAGCTCGGCAGCAGTGGGTAAGCCAGGCAGCACTGCCACCAGTATGTGCTGGCTTGGAATTCCTGTGGCCTGGGAAAGAGAGACTCAGGTGAGTCCTGCAGGAAATGAGGAGAAGGGACCATGTATTTGTTTGGTTGGGCATGGATTGAGGCAATCCAATCACATTCCCTGGTCCAAACTACTTCACTCATTCCCATTGCTACATAGGTGAAGTACAAATTCAAGACCTTCTGCAATATGGACACACTTCCTTTCTAAATTAATAACCCAAACTCACACAGGCCTTTTATACCCCAGTCAAATGGCAGGATGGCCAATTTCTGAATATTCCACCATTTTGCTACCAGTGTTTCTGTGTGTGCCTGTCACCTCCCTTAGAATGTCTTTTCTCTCTGCTGATAGAACTCTATCTTTCATGAGTCATTTTAAAAACCATGTACACTGTTCATAATTTCTCAATTAGGTGACTGTTTTTGAGCTACCTTTTTTGAACCAGTTACAAATTCCATGAATTTGGTTCCTTACCATGTGCCCAGAATTTGGTTAAGTAACCTAGTGATATTGTTTTATGCAATAAATAAATAAAAATAAAGCAAGTACAATTCTGCCTCACTTGGTGAAAAACACATCACAGATTGGTGCCTCAGGATGTTCACTCTGAGTTTAGTGTTCAGGGTACTTAGTAAGAAAGAGTTCGTGGGAACAACGCCTATTGTTTAGGGAAGGTTAGCAGGCATGGACAGGGGAGGAACTGAGCTGCTGTGTAGGTCCAGTGACAGCCTCAAAGGATTTGTGGAGAGACAGACTGGCCTCCAGAGTTGTTGTAGGTTGGGCTGAGATGGTCAGGATTTATGTGTATAGTGATACCTGTCCATCACTCGACTTGAGCCACCCTGTGAAATGACATGATCCAGGACAAAGCAGCTAAGCCTCTGTGCACAGCTCCCTAGCAGCTAAGACAAGTCTCTCCTGAACTGGAATCTAGGAAAGATGGATGCTGAGGGCAGGTTAAACAGTGGCTCGAGGCCATTTTGGAAGAGGTTGTCATGCTTGTGGAGCTGAGTTTCATGGTGAAGCCCATAATGGTAACCTGAGCTCCAGGACTCCTTTCTCCTGACATAAGCAGCTCCCCTTACAGCTGACCACATGCTGTTTAATGTCCCTATTAGATTGTAAACTCAGATTAAACTAAATCATCCTCATTATACACAACAATACTTCCCGAATGACATTTAATTAAAGATTTCATCACAATATGTCAATAGCAAAAGCCAATTTGATGAGGAATGAACAACCAATTTTATACCAAATTCTGTCACATAATGAGTAGGAAGAAAACTACCAATAAGCAACTCTAAGTTTTACATTTTGTAGGGATTGTTAGGGTACACTTGGCAATGTGTCCCTTAAGACTTAGGAAAGTGGCCCAGTGTAATTGCTGATTTCAAAGCCAGGAATGCAGGGGACCAGGGACTGGATCAGCTACTTCTTGGGATGTGGTAAATGGAGAGTCTTGGGAACTAAAAGGTATTAATACCCGCATCCTACCACCCTGTCCTGAGGGATGTTGATCAACACTTTTATTCTGTGTTTAGCTGATGATAATATGCAGTAGCCTTAGAAATACTGATGAGCAGTGGCTTCTAGCCTACTGGACAGCTGGTGGGAAGGAGGCTGCCCAGGGCATCTGACCCCTAGACAGTGTGAAGAGAAATCAGCCCAGAAGGTTGGTCACTGCTGAGCTGGTGCCTGGAAGATGAATCACCTGGTGGGTTTGGATTGTTGCCTGGGATACCTAGGTCCCTAGGGAGACTCATGTCCCTAGAAGGTTGCAGAGTGAAGGAGGTAGGCTGTGGGTTCATGAAAAGGTCTAAGTCTTCTAGCTTGAATAGCAGGGGAAAGAATCCAATTGTCACTTCAGGGACAGATGGCTCCAAAGGCAGAAAGTTCTTGGTCTAGTAGCTGCTCTTTCTGGTGTCCACAATGCTTAGCCATCAGTAATGTCATGTATGGTTACACCGTGAAGACAGAGGAGAATGGCAATTATTCAGAGACACATGACGATCCCCCTTCTCCACCCAATATTGCTTCCATCCCTGTTTTTCTTCATGGAAAGGCAAAGGACAGCAGTAGAGTGGAATAGTGAGGAAACCACAAAATACAGATTCTAGCCTTGAAGGTCTGACTCCAGAACTGGATGTTTTAACAGCATGACCTTGGACAAGTTCCTTGATGCCTCTTATACCCATAAAATGAGTACAAGCTTCATACCAATGTCATGGGCTCACCCTTGATATTAAATGTTAAACAGTATGAAGCACTGACAGGAAGGTCTAGAATATTTTAAGTGCTAAATAAATGTCAGCAAGGGTGATGGTGTGAGGCTTGGGATGCTGAGAGGCTGATGTGGATCTCTTTTCTGAGCACAGTTCTCTGACTGTCTTATTTCATTACCTTTTTGTATCAAGTGGTACCAAGTGTTGGGAGCAACACATACAGAAACTTACACTGATTTTTCATACCAGCTAAAAACCCTGGGAGAAAGCAGCTCATGCCTAATTTCCTGGGTTTGTGTGCTAGGTCCAAGCAGCCCCAGTACCTGCCATCTCACTGTGCTCACTCATGCAAGTGGAGTAGGTCCGGGGACATGGGACCTCCAAAAGGATATCTTAGCCAATCTTCAGGAACATCTGCTCAGAGAGGGATAAAGTGCACCCTCTTGGCATGTTCCTAGAAACCTCTGGAGATCATGTTGCATTACAAAATTCCAGACATTGGACTCAGGCCTTTTGTTTCAATTCTGAAGCTTTGTCATCTATTGGCTGTGAGAGTTTATGAAAGTTACTTAACTTCTAGGAACCTCAGTTGCCTTATCAATAAAAAAAATTAATATTAATAACTCCCTTTTGAGACTGGTACAGGAGGGAATGTCTTTAAAAGAAGCAGGACAAGACAATGTGACCAACCATCATGTATGAGTTCTCCTGAACTATGATGCACACAGTGGTGAAACTGGAACCCAGGCTGCTCTTACTAATTACACCTGCCCCTCTATTGTTATGCGCCATGGCTCATCTTACACTAAAGGACTAATTATGGATTCTCTCTAGGTATCAGCTTCACAAGGGACAAGGACCTCGTGACTCTCGTGGTTGCTCTTTCCCAGTGCCTGCCACATGCCTGCATGTGGGCATTCACACTGATGAGACCACCCTGCTGAACTAGCTTCCTGTGGCTCCAGCTCTCTCCTGCGCCTTCTTTGATGTTTTTCCATAAAGTTCTCCAAGGATAGAGAGGAAATGTGTTCAAAAAGGAGAAGCAGCTCTGTGCACTCACTTCCACTAGGGATTTCTTGATGACTCTGCTGATATCCCTCCTCCACTCGGGAATGTCCGGGTTGTAGTCATCCAGGTTTGGAGAAAAGGACAAGCGAAGAGAACGGAATTCCTCTGAGGATACAATAGTAGGTGGGTTACTGCAAGTCAGGTAGTTTAGCCAAGCAGTCTGAACTTTGAATTTAATGTAAAGTCCCCATAGAGGGTCCTCTCCCTTCACACTTACCAGAGAGCACCTTCTAGAAGGCAAATTCACTATTCCTGTCCCTGGTTGTCTCACTTTTTACTTTATAAACCAAATCCCTGGACTCTAACCCATGCCTAGCTCTATACTTTGCCCTCCTCGACACTAATGATCTTAGAGCTCTGAATATATTACAGGTTTATGACCCCAGTGACTTTGCACATCCTCTTTCTCTTCCTGGAAGGCCCATTCACACTACAGTCTATTCACGAAACATTCAAGTTCTACTTTAAGCTTTCCCTGACTGACCATTTTTTCCCACCCCCAAAATTTTAATTTTTTCATGAAATTACAGTGTTTTTCACATACTTTTATTATATGATTGCAAGATAATTATAAATTATATACTTTTATCTATTATAGTTACTTTTTCTTTTGTCTGCAAAGAAGTGTCTTTGAAAGGAATTTTAAGTTTAAGGAAAGTTGGGGATTGTTTTAGTTTTTTGTGTAACCCTGAATTAGACCTGGGTTGGTTTGGATCCTCCAGGAAATAGGTTGGGGATTAGACAAGCAAAGATTTTATGAGCAGAATCATCTTTGGGAGAAAATGGGGAAACACCCAGGGGAGGCATGGAGACCCATTAGGCCACAGGTATGCAGGACAGTGAGAGACAGGAAGATGACCGGTGACTGCCCTGCAGTGTGCCAAAGGCTGAACAAGACTGTTGGGAGACCTTGAGCCACAGCTGGCTGGCCGAGGAATCTCCTGCATCCCAGGAATGGGTCAGCCTTTGTACCCCTGAAATGACCACCACTGGCTGGGACCTGACTTTAGAAGAATCAGCCAGGGTCTACCACAGCCAGAAACTTCAGAGCACAGCATCCAGGGGCTTGTCAGTTTTGCTCCTCATGGTTGGAAGTTTCTAGGGTGCATTTTTGTGGCTTCCATACCCTTAACGCAGTACAGTGTTTGTCAAAGGGCATGCCTGATCAGGTAAGATCTCACCTACACCTGCGAGTGACCCCACATTGCATTTAGAATAAAGTTCAGATTCTCAGCAAGCCTTCCTGGTCCCACAGACCCTGGTGCAGGCTTATGCTCCTACCCCATGTTCAGCTGGGTCTCCCTGCACACCTGTGTGCCAGGAACCCTCCTTCCTCTGCTCTTCCCTTCCACCATCCTCCCTCCATAACAGCTCACCTTTGCCTCCCCAGATTACAGCATCTGTAGCTCTTCTCATTATTTGCCTCCTAGTGCAGACTTTCTAACCACCCAACCTCAGGCAGCCTCCTGTTCACCAGCCCCAGGCACCCTTCATCTCTGGATCCCGTTTGTCTTCTTTATATTTAATATTATTTCAATTTATCTTCACTGTATATCTCCCAAACTGGAATATAAGCTCAGTGAGAACAGGGACTGTGTTCCTGGCTATGAGAGAGTGCTAGAATATAGTAGGTTTTCAATCATTATCTCTGGGACATTTAATTAGTAATTAGTAATTTCATTAGTAAACGTTTATTGAATAAATAAATGATTAAATCATAGTGAAGGCTCTCTGTTGTTTCTGCATTTACTTCCTCAGTACACAGTTCTTGTTTTGAGCATGTCCTTGGATTTCTCAGCGACATCATTGGTATTAATTATACATGCAGGAAACATAACAGGCCACTTGTGCACTTCCTAATGACGCTGATGAGTTATCAAACACATGCTTTGAGGACTCCTACATTATAAGATGTGAATTGATGGCAGTTACTCTGTTTCAAAGACATATTTTCAAAGCTTGACTATTTTATGAGTCACTGGTCACCTAGGCAAATCTCACTGATTCACTTCTGATGGAGAATAACAAAATGCATATTAATTAGCGGTGTGGTAAAGGGTGGTGCTGAAGATGCACCAACCAAGGCTTAACTTTGCTGCTCGAAGGTATAAATTTATGCCACTTTCACTTTTCTCTGCACCTCTCACTAAGCTCTAGAGAGTTCCTGTACAAAGGACAGTGTTCATCTTAGTGAAAGGACCTGAATGATATATCTTTTGTGGCTAAATTTATTCAACAAATAGGGGCTGCATGTGAAAGGACTGCAGGCAAACCTCTGAGATTGAACTCTTTCGCAGGTGTTGAAAGAGCATTTGCATTTTTTATTTAAAGGCAAGCCCGTGCCCTGGAGCACATTAATGGAAATAATGCAAACTAGATTTTCTTTCTTCCAGTCTATTGAGTGGCTCTGGGTAGCCAAGCCTTCCTCTGTCAAAGTTTGTTTTCTTGTGTATATGTGGTGCTAGGGATTGAACCCAGGCCTCCTGCATGCTATGCATGTTGGGCAAGCTATCTACTATTGGGCTACATCTCCAGCCCCTCCATCCACTCCTCTTTGGGATGCCTCCTTCCTCTGACCATAATAGTATCCTCTTCCCTCACTATGACTAAGCTTTAGACAGGTGTCTAATGGGAGGCCCCTGACCTCCCTTTTCTTGAGCATTTACTCTAAAAACTTAGAACTGTAATTTCTCTCTCTGCTCCCCTGAGATGCCACGGATTCTAATCTGCTACAACTCAGGAAGGGGTTCATTATCATCAAGAAAGAAAGGTCCCTTGTCTCCTTGACTATGTGGGAGGATGGGAAACTAACTTCCCCAAAAGGGTCATTAATTAAGGCAGAGGTCTAATCACACTGATAACTCCATGTACTCCTTAATATTCTCCAATACTTTCCTATTAGCTAATCCCAGCATTTAGGAATCTTTTGCCTTTTGTTTCGGTTAAATTCAATTCTGCCTGTTTAATTCTGTCCAATGTGATTCTTCTTTAATAAGTCACACTTGTCACTAAAAATTACAAATCATGTGTACGACACCCTGGATAACTCATTTGATTGAAGATGAGTTAAGGATGGTTGCTAGCTTAGGAATCTGGTTAGAGGAGGGAGAGACCAATTCCCCTGTTAAAAACTTTCATGAAGAGACAGGAGATAATGCATTTTTTATATAGGGTGAGTCACCCTTGGATGGTGTCTTTAAGGGGACTGCAGAAAGAGGAAGAAGGAAGAACAGCAGGGGGTAGAAGGTACATAGAAACTCCCCGCCCCGCGCCCCCCTTCAGAATTCTTAGGCTGTTAAATCTTTATATTTATCTCATGTTTGCTTATCTGTAAAACAGAGATAATTATAGATGTATTTTTCTTGTCTGTTCAAAGGATTCAATGAAACAGATCATATATATCAAGTGCTTAGCACAGATACTGGTGCTAAGGGCTCCATCAATGTTAGTCATTATCGACTTCACCATTATCACTGGATCTGTCATTAAGTAGCAGAAATGACTTTAAACCAGTAATTACCCATGTTTGGGTCTCAAGTTCCTATCTGTAAAATGACACCTGTTAGCAAAGCCCAAAGCCTCCAGATTTAAGGTTTTCTTTGTGATTCTAAAGAGGAGGCCACCCATACACTTAACCAAGAGGACATCTGTCAGGCTAATGGGTGAGTGCCTATTAGTGTAGCCTGTGACATCCAGAAGGGACAGAAACAGGAAAAAAGAGCATCTGATAGGAAAGAAACCAAAGTCAGTCCATTAGGGCGATTTCAGACCATGGGCCCTGGGCCCAGATGGTCTGGGTTAGAAGTCCAACTCTACCTCTTACTAACTGGGGAAAGTTATTTACCTCCAGGATAAAATGATTAATAATGTCACCTGCCTTGTGCTAGGGTTGCTATGAAGATTAAATGCATCCCCAGACCAAAGAAAAAGAGGTGAGGAAGGAAAGAAAAGCAGTTCTCCCCATTTGCACATAGCCACTGTATGACCACCGGCAGAGAGGTCGCCTCACAGATGGGACCTAGTTAGAAAACTCGTAGCCCTCGTTTACTTCCTCTTACTATCTGGACTGAGAAGAGGATGGGAAAGAAGGAGAAAGCATGAAATCTAATTCTTGGCCAGCCATGCATGGAATAGTGTCCTTGGCCTTTTGGTCCTCAGTCATGCTCAAAGGGGGCTACAAATGATTATCAGGTTTTGAACATCAAACTGGCAAGATGAGAACTGCAAAACAAAACCTGGCTGCCCACAGAAAAAAGGAGTCCTAAATTATCTCATCGGAATCAATTAATTATGTAACTGGGATCCCTGCTGCCCTCTCCTCTCTCACCCTCTCTTTCTCCTTCCCTCCTTCTTGTTCTCTCTTTCTACATAGCACATACTCTCCCCATCTAATTTTACATTCTTTTTTTTTCAAATATTTCATGAAACATATTACCACTTCCATATTAATAATAAATGTTTGCCTTTTTACCCTCTACTGATAATACCTAGTTGATATCCACCTGAATAGCTTTCTATGCGGAAAAAAAAAAAAATACCCCAAATGAGAGCAACCCGGATGTATTGTTTTTATCTCCCATTTCCAAGCAACGAACCCACCTTTCCATTTCAGCACATTATCATTCCATCAAATGCTCTGACCGCATTCAGTCTCCCCCATTGATCACAAAATTGTTCTGTACAGCAGATTGTTCAATATCCAGTATGGCTACAAGGGGCATCCACTTATTATGACCCTTCCTTTGCTTTGCTTTTGGTCTAGTAGAGGGGTTTTTTTTTGTTTGTTTGTTTGTTTGTTTTGGTTTGCTTTTTGTATTTTTAAAATACAAAGTTTTGGTAGAGATTTTTAAAGTATTTAGATAATGGAAGATTTCTTTTCCATTTAAAAAAAAAATGCTTAGCATTAGCCATTTTCTTTTAGAACTGGTTTTAGCTATTCAAATGCTACCAGCATCCCAAGTGGAATGAGTCAGCTTTATTCATAACGAAACCCAGCCTGCTCTTCCTAAGGTAAGTGAGAGAACAGTTTCTTTCTCTAAGTGCTTCAGACCAACTTCAAAGAACACAAAACACTCTTTCTAGGTCCTGTGACCACAGTTTTGTTGGTGAATCACATTTCCCTAAGGGAGGAGACCAGAATTAGCTCAGCTCTTTCTCAATTCCTGCCCTCTATTGTTGAGGTGGAAATCTAAGCCAGGAAGGCCCCCAGTACCAGGGTAGCAGACACCCTCATCTGAGCTTGGGGGCAGGGACAGATCAGCAGAGACAGCTACTCACCATACACTGCTATGGTCTTTGTGTCCTGCAGGATGGCATTTCCAGCAGATACCTGCACCGTGATGGTATTCATTCCTTCTGAAGTAAATTTGAATGATATGCTTCCCTCCAAGGTGATCAGGGGCTATAATAAATGGGACACAGAGCAAGCGGAAAGGTGATTAGTCAAAATTGAAAGAGCAGTGAGCTCCAAGTCATCAATCATCTGGTCAATAACTCTGCAGAGGTTCTTCCTGGTATACTAGCCTGGAACTTTCTATGCCTACCCTTCACCTGAAATGCAGGCTAGAGAGGAGGTTGGCTATTGCAAAAATGGCCCCAGACAATTCTATGCATTCCTTGGGGACTGGACACCTCTCTCCTGGTATCAACCTGACTTAGGCCTGGAAAATCAATAGGTCTTGCTTGCTGATGGGATACAAGTCTCTCTTTTTGCACAATCTATTCTTATCAAGCACATCTTTTAATCCAAGGGCACTTTCAAATTAAACAAGAAAAGGGATCTCTTATTAATTCAAATTTAATAGCAACTATGGCAAATATATAAGTTGCCAAACATTCATCTCTAGGGTCTACTATTAACATGAAATTCCAATGGAACACAGCAACTGTGAACACCTAAACTGGACAATTGTTACGGTGGGTGGAATACCAGCTTCCTGTGAGAAACACCATCAAGTTTCCTGAAAGTAGTTTCCATGAAAACATAATAATTGGATTGTGGTTTTAAGACTAAAAAAAAAAAAAGTGTTGGAGGAGTACTACCTATAACATAAGCAGATGTTGGATTTCTAGGAGAAGAAGAAAAAACTAGTCTGCTGACCTCCCATGACTCAACTCACAAACATTTCTTTCCCATCTTTTCTTAATTAGTTTTAAAATCAAAATTCATTTAATTCCCTGCATGGTGGAAGGCAGACTAATGCCCAGCATACGAATTATTCTTAATAGGGTCAGTTGAGAATTTTGTTTTATATTAAAATAAAAAAAAAAATTAGGAGGCAGAGAAGAAAGTTGTTCAGTGCTTCCATGGTCTATACCAGCTTCTGGGCAAATAGCACTGAATTCTCCTTTCCCACTGTGGACAGTGGGCCTCAGTGGGCTACATTTGCATGCCTGGTTTCAGAAGAAATAAAGGGCTTCTTTTGCACTCTGTTGTGTCAGCAGTGGGGGTGAGAGCTTCTTCCCCTATCAGGCTTGCAGCAGGTCTCGGTGTAGGAGAGCTCTCCACCCCACATGTGCACAGCTAGGTCTGCAGTTAAAGCCAAAACTCAGTTCTAGAAGAGAAACAGGTTCTCAGTAAAATGAGCATTACATTGGAAGAGCAAAGCCACTAAGTGAATGCAACTCTTGGAAGAAGGTGGAGCTTCCCTGTCCAGGGCAGTTCATCTGGGTGCCTGATGGGGAGGGATGCTTTGGGCCTCAACCTACCACCTCACTGTTATTTGGAAGCATTTTATCTTCTAAGAATGGAATGAGTTCAAAACTGGCACAGACCATGCAGCCTGGAGTGCAGGAAAGAAAAAGGACTAAAGGGATGAGAAGACCTTGATTTTACTTCTCTTTGAAGCAGCTGGATGAGATCGGAAGACACTACTTCCGTTGTGGCATCCTGCCATCTCATATGCAAAAAGGAATGACTAGGAGTAAATGAGGGTTAAGGTCTTCACTGGTTTTAAAATGATTGCTGACTCTTGAGCACAAAGAATATTTAGGAAAATAAAAAAGATGAGGCTGACCTAAAGAAAGGGCCATGTCTGATTTAGGCTGTGAGGCCATTGTGAGTGTGCATTCATGTGGCAGTGTGGACGGGGTTGGAATGGATATGAGTTGCTTTTCCTGGATGCAGGTTGCCTCTCTGCAATGAGGTACTTAACACAGACTGCCTGCTGCCCTGAAGCCAGGGCTCCCCCTGAACTCTGGCATTCATAAGCCATGTTCCCCTCTGTTTGGCTGAGCTTCTGTTGCTAGCCCTGCTCAGAAGGCAGACTCACCTCCGTGTTGTTTCCATACCACCACACGTAAGTGAGGGTGCCCACTTGGCTGGGCCACAGCACTGCAGTCGCATTGACCTCTTTGTTCTTTGTGGTGACAAAGGGAAGAGACAGGTGCACGTGCTCCAGAGGACCTGAGACACAAGAGAAATGGGCCATGGAGAGGGAAGAGCTTCTGTTGCTCTGCCTTCCCTGCTCTGAAAGAACAGAACACATATTTCCTCAGAAGCCTCCAAGACATCACAGCCACCTTCTCTAAAGGAAGTGCCTGCTGCTTTTGCCACTTTGGAGAAAAGAAATATATTGCAAACAATTTCATCTTGTCATTTTGTATTTACAGATCTTATTGCCAGGTCCAAAACGTGAGTTACAGATATGTGAAAGTTAAAAAATTTACAAGTAGGTTATGAAGTCCTTAAATGAACATATGTAAGATTTCACAGGGAGATGCAAGCTCTTTCTAAGAGATTATATCCTTGGGGATAAACCAGAGGCATGGGGATCTTCCTAGAATCATAATGGGAAGAGGAACACACAAATCCCCAAGTCATTCCACAAATAATTTTTCTTCATTCTCTCTGCATTTCAAAGGTCTGTGTAGGTTTGTGTGTGTGTGTGTGTGTGTGTGTGTGCACGCATATGAGTGTGAAGCTGCCCAGTAAAGCATGGAACACACTATATTTGGGGATGAGTTAGGCTTCCCCAGGTAAGAGGCACTCGTGAGGGGTCTGTGCCAATGTGTTCCAGGCTTCGGAACATGCCCTTTATTCTTGCTCTCACTGATTGTGCAAATCTTGCCCTTGCCAATCACTCTTTTCCCCAGCAGGCAGGCCTTCCCCCTCTGCACAGCCTGTCCTTATACACCTTTCTCACGGCCCCATCAGCCTTCAAGTTTCAGTTCCAGAATCCATTCCCTCCTGTGTGATGCTCCCCTTGAGTCCTCTGACCTGAGCAAAATGGATCAGAAGATGGGAACTGGTTAAGCTGTGCTAGAAATCCATTAATATGTATTTTTAAGTCAGAGAAAATCAGAATAAAACCAATGTCTATGTGCCATTTTGTCAATGATACATATGGCACCTTGTTAGTGAGTTAGGGTCATTCATTCAATCAATGGTTCTCGAGTACTTGTCTTGGTTTAGATATGGGGTATCCCCCAAAAGCTCATGTGTGAGACAAAGCAAGAGTTGTTCAGATATGGAATGGCAGAACTGGGAAATATAATCTAATCAGTGTATTCATCCACTGATATGGAACCAGTAACTCTAGGCAGGTAGGGTAAGGTTGGAGGAGGTGGGGTGAGCCTTTGTGATTTATATTTTGTGCCTGGGGAGTCAAGATCTTTCTGCATTCTTGTTGCCAGATCCTGAGCTGCCCTCCTCTGTCATGCCCTTCTGTCACAATGTTCTGCCTCTTCTTGGGTGCAGAACAATGGAACCAGCAATCTGAGACCTCCGAAACCCTGAGCTCCAAATAAACTTCCTCTCCTCATCACTGTTCTCGCCAGGTCCTTTGGTCACAGTGATGAAAAAGCTAACCAAGCAGTAGAGTTAAGTATTGAATATTACCTTAGGTCCCAGGGATACATGGCATTTCACAAGCTTAGGTATTTTTAAGGGAAGAAGGCATTGAAAACATAAAGTAGGGAGAGGAGAAGCAGAGCTAATTTTGGTGGAGTGGTTAAGGAAGGCTGTTCATAAGAAATGACATTGGAACCGTGGCCTGGATAGAGTGAAAGATTATAGCAAGTGTTTACTTATGATGCTCCAGGGTAAAGACCTTTCCATTTTGGTCAACCAGCAAGGAAGCCAGAAGAACAACAGTGAGAAATGGAGGGAAACATGCAGCTAAGCAGGTCTAAGAGCGTCAAGGTCACACAGCACAGTGGCCTTGTAGGCCCTGAGTAAGTATATGTGGAATGGTATAAATTTATGCTTGCAGGTATATACATTATACCTGCATATAAGTGTGACATTTTTCAGATTTCCATGGCCTCTTACATTCATCTACTTTTCATAGGTATAAAAGACTTGGTTTTTGCTGTCCAGAACCCTACCCATTAAGCATCTCTGTTCTGCACAGAGGATGAGTCTGCCCTAAAGGAGTCACAGAGAAATATGTTGGTTGGCTGCATTCAGCAAAGAGCTGAACAAATTGTTAGATGTTGTTCTATCACACAAGTGTCTGCGATGCACAAAAGGGACAGCAGGTGGAGCTGCCCCACTCCATATGAATATTCCTGGCAAGATGGTTGAGAGAGTTTGAAATTACTGGGATAAACTGGGTTTCCCTATTCTTTTCTTGTATAGCTTTTCCGTGCTGCGGGAAACAGCTTACATCTGTGAGACTGAACTCTGTGTGTGTGTGTGTGTGTGTGTGTGCACATACACTGACTGCTCTGACCTGCCACTAGCATTTATGTCCTGAAGACTTCTGACTACTTAATTAAATATTGCAAATATGTCATATTCTTATTTGTCTGAATTGATTTTTTAAAAGCCATTAGAAAAAGTAAAAGGGATGTGAACTACAAGGAAGATATCCTAAAACAGACTTTTTCAAACTTCAGTGTATATAAGAAGCAAACCAATCTGTTCAAAGCACACTATGATACCACATTTCCAATTATCATTCAACCATTCAACCACAGATTCATTCATCTGCACTTTACAAAACCCTGCTCTGATTTGCTGGTCAATATAATGAATATTTGTAAAACCACACGTTTTTTCAAGCCATATGGATCACTTTACCCTAAGGTGCGGCCAGAGAGACCTCTGAAAGTTGTTCCTATGTAAGGGAGAAGTTAAGGAGATGGGTTGAAGAAGAACTAGAACATCCACCTCATGTTTTTTCACTTCCCATTCTGCAAGTTTGCAGTCTTCAGTGATTTTTCTGTGCGATGGCTGTTGATAGGGCAGTTTTCTGAGCAGAAATCTGTGTGCCCTCTAAATTCTCTGCCCCATCCAGTTGAAGGCATTGCTGACTGCATCACGAGTCTCATTAGTTTGCAAAATAGCAGAGCACAGTGAGTAGTATCCCCAAGGAATTTCCAACTGTCAGCCTTCAACAGATTACCCAGGCGCTCTGTAAAAGCGGCTGGCCCACTCCTGCAAGCATTAAAACATGGGCTCCATTTGTTTCTGATGACCTTTGCAAACCCATATTGAAAAACCTCTGATTTGGAATAAAATCACCTTTCTGCACTGGAGAGCGGAGAGAATGTGCATGTAAGACAAGAAATGGGTTTTCTGGGGTTGCCTGACAGGGAGTCAGCGGGGCAGGGGTAGCAGGGAGGCTTAGTAAGCTAAGAATGTGGCTAGTTCTGTAGCTCAGAATCCCCCAAGTCCAAATGCACATGCTACTTTCAGATGATGGAAAACCAAATTTTATTAGTGGATAGGGTGCTGCATGTTTTGCTTGATGGGTCCTTTGAGGATCAAGACATGCTTCCATTTGACAGAGGAGAAAATCTAGGTTCAGTGAGAGAGAGTAATATGCCTAGGATTTGGTTTAATCAGCATGCCTAACTCTGTCCAGTGCTTTTAAACACTGTTCTCTCACAATTCTGTCCCCCACCTGGCATTTCGGTACCAAAAGTCACTCACTACACCTCCCAGGCATTAGAAGCTTGGGAGTAGGACCCAATGCTACTCTAACTGTGATTTCCTTTTGTTGTAAAAAGGAAATCATACAGCTTCTCCAATTCTTGTTTTCCCTATCTGAAAGGAGGGGCCTACGTCATCTATTATGGTACAGATGTGAAGGCAGGCAAAGTGAGTTTAAGGGCATAGTAAAACACACTGGGCCCTTTAGGAGAGGTACTGAGCTAATGTGTCAGAACTTGTGGACACTGCTGTGGTGTAGGCATTAGGCGAACGTGAGCTACAAACAGCTTTAAATGTGATCCTGTTTTAACACAATCAGTACAGAAGAGTGAACTCTCATCCCCAAGGCCAGGCTCAGAAAGAGGTTCCATTAATATGAGGAGGCAGGCTCACCCAACCACTTCACCCAAGAGGAGTCTGAAAGATTAAAATCAGAACACAAACATTCAATCACACATCATCTCCTGCTGTGTTTCCTGACCAACCAGGTGGATGGAATAAAAAATAAAAAATTGCAGAGGAACAAAAAAACTCATTTCTTTTAGAAGCCACAGATTTCAGCAGTCCTTCAACTTGAGCAGAAGTAAACTATCTGTTGATTTCCTTCCCAGAATATAGGAAGTGGGAGGGTCCTTGCAAGGAAGCAGTGGATCCCATGAGGGATCTGATCATGTGTAGGAATGAGAAACAGTGCACAGGGGCACAGGGCCATGGAGGACTCAATGGGAGGCCTAAGAAACTGAGATCAGAACCACTCCTGAATTCTAAACCCAGACTTGCTCATGGCTGGAGTAAGGTGATGCATAATAAATATGTGAGATGTGGATTACAGGGACAGTTCCCCAGGAGGGTAGCTGTCTCATAGAAATCCCCCTCACAGAACAAGTTGTGGGAAATGAAAAGCTGCTGGAGAGGCCACCATTCTGAGCAAATGTACTGTCATTTGTGTTGCAAGTCATTTTTGTTACTAATAATTAACATTTGTTTGTGGTGTACCTTCAAAGAGTTTTAGACTGTTCTCAAGCTATCATGCCTCATATTCCCCTCAACACTGATGGATGAGGTATTGTGTCTTAGGCTACATGGGATAGAGGGCAAGCTGTGCAATGGATCTTGAACCGATGGAGTTGTATAGCAAGGACGCTGCTTCCAACCTAACACTTGGTTTCTTAAGGATGTCTGCAGAGGTGTGGAGAGAGACAATCTGCAGATGGAGACAATTCCTGCAGCCCCACGCCACCCTTCACGCTGACCCTAACTTTAAAGATCAAGAGCTGCAGTTCCTGAGACAGGTAGGTCTGAGTCTGGGGCCTCTCTGCTAGGGATTAAGTCTGCTACCTCAAACAAGTCACTTTAGCTCCCTGGTCCTTTGTAAAGCAGGGTTTCTAATGGCTCCTACTTCATAGGATTGTTTTGAGAAGTGTGATGATACACACAAAGAGCCTGGCTGGAATACAGAGGAAGAGCTTAATAAAGTGTAGCCAAATTAGAGGAGATGGTGTTAGCCAAGTGGGAACCATGTCTAACTTGGTTTAGACCCAAAGAAGGGAGTGTGTGCCTCCTCAGAGCACCTCAGCCACGAGTGCTCAATAGATAAAATCAAGAAGGACTAATATAGTTGGAGTCCTCAGCTGCCACACAATCTCTTGGGTATCTCTCAATAGTCCTGTCCTTTCCTGCAGCTTCATTATTATTATTATTATTATTATTATTATTATTATTATTATTATTTTATTATTATTTAAAGAAAGGAACCTAGTTGGTACTTTCTTTATTCAATTTTGTTCCATGGGCAAGGTGCAGGGGAGAGGTATAGTGTCCCATGTTTTTAATGCTCTTTCTCTGGAACTCAAAATTTGAACTAAGCCACTCTTATAAAAAATTACTTTAATTTAAGTTAAACTATCTTTCTAGTCATCAAAATGAGACCAAGGACTATGGGGGACACCTTCACGCATACGATATTTATGACACAATTTATCCAATATAATTTAGCTGTTATCTCATCATATCCACTCATCCCTTCAGATTCCTCAATGAGAGAAAGCTTCAGCATGTCTTGGAACTCTTTCCTGGCTGGCTTCCTTAACACTGATCATACTCTTTCCCCCTATATCACCTTCTCTCAAATACCAAGTCATCCTTAGAAGCCCAGGAATCACATCAAAAAGAAGAAAAAAAATGGAGTAAAAATTTTAAAAGGATGATTAATAGTAAGACATAACTTGGAAAACAAAAATAAGTGGGTAGGAATTCCTTTGCTTGTGCGAATTGAATTGAACTGTGCATTTGCCATTGTTTCCAATGGTAACCAAAGAGTTGGTGGTGGGGGCAACTCATGTCATGTTTCAACTAAGAAGTTCTGCAAATAGTTCAGGCCCAGATGCACGTGCTGTATCTCTGGGGTACCTGGAAGAAATAATCTCACTGCAGTAACAATTTGAAGCAATTCAATGTCCAAGATTGCTCAGATTCCCCTTGTGGATCTTCTTACTCTCTCTCTACTTTGCTCTCTTACTCTCTGATTTCCTTTTCCCTCTCTGCTAAAAGGTAACTCCTGTGTTTCTTTTGGATAAGAAATGCAGGATTAAATTTTAAAAGGACACAAATTTAAGCTATGTCATAAGCCAACAACAGTAATAACATACAAGTTACATGTAAGTACAGGACGGCGCTGTCAGACCCCAGACTGTTGTCCACCTGCACGGTCACTCGGAAAATGCCCACGTTCTGATAGACATGTTTGATCCCGTCTTCCATGGAGCTGAGGTTGACGTAAGATACTGCAATGCCATCGCCAAAGTCCACTTGGATGAGCGTCCGTTGGACATCACCCTGCAAAAGAGCCTGGCGTTAGCGGGAAGGGTGTCAGAGCTTGGGGGCTCTTGCCTAGGGCCCCGGGGCTTGTTTTGGTCCTGACTCCCTCCAACAGCTGGGAGCATCTGCCTGTTTTGATGGAATCCCTCCGACACTCCCTGGCAGGCAGGAATTTGCTAAGATGGATACTCTCCAAATTTGAAGGGCACCAACTACCCGAAATTTCAAAGCTTTGGAGATTAGCAGTGCTTGATTATCAGGTTCAATTTGATATTCAATTACTCAGAAGGCTATGTTAACAGTCTTATCATGCACACCAATAAAAGCTACACACAGGCAGCTTCAAAAATCCAGCCTACCTACTGTGGTCACCAAGTACCTCCAGCATGTCCTGAGTCATCCTCTTTGTTTCTGGTTCCCTAACCAGGTGGGAGGAAGGGTAGAGGACAACGTGCCTGACATCAGGGAGGACACTGCGCTCAGCCCTGCACTATTACTTAAGATCATAATGGTGAATTCTCTTACAATTCAGGATTTTGTACTATGACAATGGTCTCATTTTACTCTTCACAGAATCTAAGTCTGGACAAAAGAAAGGTGAATTTCAAAGGCTTTACCGATGAAGAATCTGAAGTCTACAGAGGTTTCCTCATTCGCTCAAGGTCAGCACAGCTAGTAACTGGAGGTCCTGGGATTCTGACCTGGTCCTCTCGACTTTGGTTCTCCATTTCAACATACTACTCTGAATAAAGCATTGAAGATCCCCAAGGCTTAAATCCTAGTGTGCTATTAACAAGCTGAATGATCTCACACATGTCATTTAGCCTACTTTGGTCTCAGTTACCAAATCTATGAAATGGGCATGCTAATACCTTGCTATCTTAACTCAAAAGATTCTTAAAAATATGTAGATAATTAGTAATTTAGAAAATGCTACACAGAAAATAAATGACTATAAAAACAACACAGCTGTAAAAGACCTACTATGTTTCTGCAAAGCTTGACTGGAATTATATGACTCTAAATTTCCCATGAGCAGCCAGGAGAAGGTAAAGCATCCATTCCAAAATCCCAGACCTGTTCAGTTTCTCAAGGAGCAAACTTGCTTAGACCCAACTGGCAAAATCAAAACAAAACAAAACAAAATTTCTTTCACACAGTTCATCTTTATCAATCTTTCTTTTTTTCTTTTTTATAGTCTTTCCCATTTTCAGGTGCAAAAAGAAAAAAAGAAAAAAAAATACCTTTAAACTAGAAATGTATTTTTGATTAAGTAAGGTTTATATGGTATCATATATTTTGAAAAGGCCAAGTTTAAAATGCTGACATTTAAAGGATTAATTCACAGGAAAAGGAAAAGTGGTTCAAATGCTATGAATCTGTGTGACCCAGTCCTCTGATCTGTGCCCAGCTGAGCACTGTCCAGGGGCACACAGCAGCGCACACCAGTGAGAACCTAGTACAGCTGTCAGTAAACACACAGTCCAAAGTCCTCCCCTGGGGGCAAAAAGAAACTCGGCTCAGAACTGTAAGGCAGACATCCCCAAGCTCAGGCATTGTGCAATTACTTGAATTCTCTTTACTCATAAATATAAATGTCATCTCTGCTTGCTAATTTGTCCTTCACTTGGGCAACCAGAGTGGGCTGATCAATCTATCATTCTGTTCTGGTGAGTTTCATTTCCAGGTTTTCTGGTTTTTTGACAGAGTGGCTGGGAAGTCAACCCACACCCTAGGTGTGGGCCTGGGGGAAGAGACCACCTTTTGGAACAGGGTCTGGGGTAAACATCAGGGGTAGCTGGAGTTCTCTGGGGCATGAGGCAAGCAGTAGAGTGGGAGAGGGAGAGAGCCAGGCTTTGTGGGGACAAAGGGGGCATCAGGCAGGGCCATCATTTACAAGAGAGCAGAGGGGAGATTCACACCTGCAGCCAATTCTGCTTCATTCTCCCGGTGGGATGGAGGTGGGGGGTGAGAGCAGCCACCCACAGAACTGGCAAGAGGAAAATGTTAGCTGCCATCACTTCAGTCAACCTTGCCTTGAACCTCTGGTTTGGTATTCATTATCTTCGTTTAGTTGGCTTTGATTTAGACCTCTTGTCAGTCACTTACATGAAACCCCTCCAAAGTTCTATCTGTCTGGATTTCATATGGTCCTTTGACTTGACAATATCCCAGCACTCGACTCACAACGAAGCTCTTTATACATACAATAGATGACAGAAGGGAGTTACTCAGAGTTTACATGAGTGTATCAGTAAGCCTCTCTGATGGAAATTTTTAAAATATTTTAAAATGTTGAGGCCCAAATACCACCCAATACCACTATGGAGTCAGGTTTTAGAAGATCGGTTTATCTGCCTAGATGTATGTAGATACATCTAGATAAATGTATATCTCACCTTAATGTGCACAATACATCACCTAAACACACACACATATTTTGCAGGGAGATAAATAATAACCAAAGTAATGATACCAATGTTGTCTGGGATTTCATGAGCTTACACATCATTAGTGAGATAGATGCACTTTTAAATAATCATGCCAATGAGAAAATGGCATGGAGGAGTGTCCCAGGGCATGGTCAGCCTGTGCAGTAAGGAGAGCTGGGAAGCTGACCTACTGGGAACTTCAAGGAAGTCAAGAAAATGAGCTAAGAAAACCTGAAGGAAGAAAATAAGTTAACTAAATGAAGAAAGTGAGTGAGTGAGGTGGGAAGTGAGGGAGTCAAGGTAGTGAGAGGAGAGAGAAACTGGTGTGCAAGGGCCCCATGGCCAAGGGGAGATGGTACAGTGGAAACAGGTAAGGGGGACTGAAGAAGAAAAAGAGATGACAAGCGGTTTTGTAAAATGAGTGTACAGAGGAGACAAAGACCTTTGGGGACTTGTGGGCCCAGTTTCTGAATCTGCTCTTTTTTTTAAGAGCAAAGAGTAGCCATTAAAGTGTGCCAAGCAGGAGTTTGGTGTAAGACAGCATGGTGGTACATGATCTCTCCAGCTGCCACGTGGAGGATGAAGTGAGAGAGGTTCAAATACACTGGGATGCTAATGAGTGGGTCATTCAGAGTAGATGATGGCAGACTAAAAGAAAGAGCTGCCTCATGAAGTTATACGTGTCTCTCTGAAAATTGATAGTTTATTGGTGTTGTAATCAGTTGTTCTGAGCATTTGAGAGCAGCATCTCTTTTAGATAGACATGATAGATGTTTTTTGGGATGTTGTTGCCCAACTACTACCCAAGAACCACCTGTTTCAGGGTTTCTGGGGAGGATGCTCAGTCTCGTTGCAGATCTACAAGGTCCTTAGTTGACATGTGACTATACTCAGGTTTGAGGTCCTCTGGTTCGGACTGTTGAATGACAGGCTTTCTTATGATTGGATTCATCCAAAGATGAATATGGGATAGCACAAATTGATGCTACTCTTATTAGATTTTAATGTGATTGATAAAGTTTCATCAGGTGCTTTAGGATTCTAAGTGCTAAAGGTGCATTAATAAAGTCAGGAATGGAAGGACAAAACTCACTGTGCGTGGACAGGAGCACAATCACTTACAAAAGTTCCAAGACATGTGCAGTTAAGATGTGCTGCCTTCTCTAGGAAAATGAGTCACTGACTGATACCATAGTCATTTGCAGACTCCTGAAGGCTGGGATGTATGCTGTTAATAGCTGGATTGTAGGTGCCTAACAAAATGCCTGCAGATCATTCTTTTTTGTTGAATGTAGTTTGAATATTGTGCATTTATAGTATGTTTACCAAAATTTTTATTACATATTATCTAATTTAGCTATTAAGATAACTGGGAGATTGAAAGGACAGATGCAATTTCTATCTGATACGCTAGGAAAACTGGGGCAGGGATATGTTAAATAAGATTCCTTGAGTCACATAGCTATTAAGAGGTTTACCAAGGGGTTTTAGACTGTCCATTTAGCACACACCTCCTTGAGTTTCTTCATGAAATTAGCTAATAATACCTTTTGGGACGAGAGAAAGGTGGTAACAAAGATGAGGTTCCACTTTCTTCCTTGACTTGATCTATTCCTGGCTTTGACTCTGTTTTTCCCTCTGTCAGCATTTTTACTTGGACACTTCTAACTAAAGAAAGTTTGGCATGAACTCCATACTTCTGTCTGCCCTCCAGGGAAGCCATATCATGCTCAAGCCACAGAGAAGATAGAGAATGCAAGAAAGAATAGGTATCCATAATCCACGGTTGGAGAAGTCTGGTGTGTAATTGTGAGTTACTTGAATCTAATGAGTTAAAGCCAATGTTTCTGCACCTGAACTCAGGCCAGCAAACACCTCCGATCACAGAAAATTCTTTACATCCATTGCCCTTTAGTCACATGACCTAATACATATTCAGCACTGAGAAGATGGGCTCAAATCAGTGCCTGGCAAAAGCAGAAAAGCTACAGGAAATCCAGATGGGGATTCTCCAGGGGCATTGCTGACTTCTGTAATAGAAAAACAAATGTATCAAAAGGCCACAAGAAAGCTGAGGTTCACCAGAGCAGCGAAAGGTGTGTGAACCTATCAGATCCTGTGACATGGACTCAGAGAAGAATGGGAAAATAAATGCCACAGTAACTCAACACTGAGGCCTCAGTCCAGAAGTGAGACACAAAGACACAAAGAAGTGTCAGAGACCCGCTGCATGGAAATCAGGCTCATGCTGTCAGAGCCTCGTCCGTGCAGAGCAAGACAGTGGGCCTGACTCAGGCTTCAGTGACATTTTGTCTCAGAAGAGCTTAAATAAAGATCAACCAACAAAAACTGCCTTGTAGAGACATGGCTAGCATAACCCATTTTTATTAAAAATAAACAAAAATGTCACAGCTTATATACAACAAGTCTGAGACCAGAGAAAGTGCTGACAAATGTAACCCATACTGATTGCCCAGGCCTGGGTGGCATGAAGGGAGGAGCAGGAAGACACCAGGAGCTCTGAAGGATAGAAGGGAGACATGCAGGAAAATGGCAATCCCATTAGATTTAGAAGGGGATAGAAGCGTTGCACATCACAACATTTTATCTCCACTATTACTGTAAATGTTGAAATATTGATTAAATATATTGGACCTAAGCAGAAGGTGACACAGATATAATATTTGATGATGAGATACAGTCAGCTTTGGTTTGGGTATCTGTTGTTCTTTTGGTACTCTTTTGACCACAAATTAAGACCAAAATAAAAAATCCTTAAGCAGCATTGAGCATCCTAAAGAGAAATCATAGATCTCAGCCCTTTACCCTTATAGAAAAGGATCTTTAGGAAAGAGAAAGTCACTCAGCATTGCCTAATACACACTGTTCCAGGTAGGCAGACTCAGGTTAGCAAGATCTTGACAAGTGAGAAAGGAGAAAACTATGGAGCAACGTGCCCTGGACTTCAGGTAAGATAGTAAGATGTTTCCTCAGCCAGTTGAAGGAGCACATGGGGAGAAGTGCTGTTCACACTGTACTTATTCAATATGACGGAACTCATGTGACTCACACACATTGAGGGGGATGTAGGTAAGATTACTCTAGAAAATGCCTTGGTGATCACTAGGAAGCACAGAGAGGTTTCTTGAAAGTTTATTGTGCAAGAAATAATAGGAACTTCTTTCTGCGTATTATCTTATTTAATCTTCAACCCTGAAAGACTCAGGCCTGTTTAAATTTTCCTAAAATCATTAGATAAGTCCTTTTCAACTCCAAGTCCTACACTCCTACTCATTCACAAGACACTTAGACTGCTCTACTGTCCAAGTGCTGGGTGCTGAAGGGGACATTCACTCAATATGAAATCAGAGGGCTAGGTGCACTGGTTTGACGGTGCCCTCCAAGGATTATGAGTTGGAAACATCAACCCCAGAGTAACAGTGCAGAGAGGTGGGACCTTCTTGATAAAAATATGAATGTGGGCCCCTTCTCTTTCCTCAGAGCACATGCTCTCTTGCCCACCTATCTTCCACCATGGGATGATGCATGAGACAACCCTTACCAGATGTGAGTACCTCCACTAGGAACTTCCCAAACTGTAACAAATAAATCTCTGCTCTTTAAAAATTACTCAGTCTCAGTCTATTAGAGACACACAAAACAGACTAAGACACTAATTAAATCCTTTAGGGGCATGCCAACATGGAAAAAATTCTTCTGAAAATACTGACGTAAGAGGATCCCAGTGCAATATGCCAGGCTCTATAAAATACCATGGAAGCTGCAAAACTGTCATTGTGAGGACCCTGAGGGTGCAATTATTTGACAAAGGATGAGGAACTGTAATCAGGAAGTAACTGTTGCAACTGTGTTGGGTCTTCCCATGGGACATTTTATAATGGTGAGCTGGGAACTTCGTATGCAGGACAAACTGATCTGTGATAAAAGGAAGTTACACCTGTCCTATTTTTGTCTCCAAGCAAGTTCCTGGTCCTCTTATACTCCTTTCAAGAGGTGCTGCCAATGCTGAAAGTGGAGGCTGCCACATCAGACCTGCTAGGAGAGGTCTCCCCAACATGTCTGGTTTGAATCAGGCCCTATGGGCTTTTCTTCAGTTTCAAACCTGAGCTCCGGACAACACTAAGAGGTGCAGATACCTGCATAACTGCAGAACAGAGGCAGCCTCCTCCCCTGTGTGTTCAGAGATGGTTTTCTAAAGCACAGGGTCTCCCCAGGTGCACAAGTCTCCCGAGCCTCTCTTCAAGCAAAGGCAATAGTGAACTTGTATGGCCTGACCTGGAGGAGGAACAGCCACCACGCTCAAGAGGATGGTGCATAAGGTTTCAAGGCATAAGTCAGGCCTGTCAAGGCCAGGGATGTCAGAGAGACCACAGCACTGACCAACACATGATTGAACTTGATACATGATGTTTTACCATTTTTTAATCAGATGGCAACTAACTGGGTTTTTAAACCTTTCTCTAAGGACTCCAATTCTTGGAACTTGCCTAACTAAACTTCCAAGTATTTCTAGATGCAATATTCAGATTAAGAACTGCCAATAGGAACCTCACAAATTGATTTACTCCTTTACTCGCAAATGGACATAATAAGCCCATATGTTTGAACAAACCACAGACTTTCAAATTTTCTTCTTATATCTTCTGTACTTGGAGTCTAGCTCAGGGTGGAACAGCACATATAGAAAAAGAGGGGTACTGGGTTTGTGTAAGTAGAGATGACTATAAATTGGGGCTTCTCTACTCCCTGTAGACACTTTTTGATGATTAAGGATTTTCTCTACATCACCATCACATGGTGGCTTAAGCAATGTCCTCAGTTAGACTTTGACAGGAAAACTATGGGGTTGCCAAAGGACATAAATCTTATAAATGTTTTTGAATCACTTTTGATTTTGACTTTTAAAATCACTCATAAAGTAAAACATTCAATTATGTAATAAGAACAGAACTATATTTTTTAAATGAGTAGTAGGAACATTCCTTTAGGAATCAACCTGTACAGCCAGTTTTTCTTAGTAGTAAAAGATGTAATAGAAATATGTGAGTTTTATGAAAAGAAAGAAGAAAGAGAAGGCACAGTATTCTCATTGGGGAAATGTGAAGAATGATGAAAAAGAAAATTAAAATTGCATACAGTTAACAGATTACTGAATATCATCTTAAGGAGAATTCCAGGACACATACACATCAAGACCACCATAACAGCAGTGCAGTCATGATTTTAAGTTTTGCTGTAACTACTTTCAAATACTTTGCCTTTTAATGCCTGTCATCACTTGATGAACTTAACCAAGTCATACAAGCCCTTCTATGAAATGGATGCACCATTTCTCACCTAGGAAGTTGTTTCATCCTCTTTCCAAATTATTAAGCTGTTGTGGAATCAAAGAAAGTTTACAGAGGTCTATGGGGGTGCTACATGTGGAAGACATACCCTGCAGAGGTTAGTTATAAGTGACTGCTATATGTCCTTTGAAATACTTTAAGCATTTGGATCTCAATTTCTTCACCTGTAAATTAAAGATGGGCAGACCCCATAAAGAAGAATAAAATTATAGCATTTGCAGGTAAATGGATGGAATTGGAGACTATCATGCTAAGTGAAATAAGCCAATCCCAAAAATCTAAAGGCCAAATGCTTTCTCTGATAAGTGGATGATGACAAATAATGGGGGTAGACGGGTGGGGGGTAAGAGAAGAATGGAGGAACTTTGGATAGTGTAGAGGGAAATGAGAGGTGGGAGGGGGCAAGGGTATGAAAGATGGTGAAATGAGACAGACACTATTACCCTATGTATATATATGATTACACAAATGGTAAGAATCTACATTGTGCACAACCATAGAAACAAAAAGTTACACCCCATTTGTGAACAATGAATCAAAATGCAGTCTGTAAAAATAAAAAATAAAAAAGAAGAAGGGCAGACCAGAGGAGGCTCATTGGTACTTCTAGTTCAGATAGGCGGTGACTTTCAAAATTCCATTATGCTTGCCATTGGTAATACTGAACCCACACACACACATATCCTAATACATCTTTGGCTGCTGTAATCATCTCAACTCTTAGGTGAGGGTACAGGGACTTGTTCAAGTGCTACTGTGACATGGTAGAAATGTTACATTGCACATCAGCTCTGGATTTGGTTGAAGACTGAGCTGCTGAGAGTGGTGGGCCTCAAGCAAGCAGGCTAGGGGGATGAAATTCCAAACCACAGATTATTTCAGGGCTTCAGGCCCTGGGATGTTCACTGAGCTGAAATCCTCAGTAATAAGCCAGGTATCTCTCTTTGGTGGTCAAGGCAAAGCAAAACTCTTAGCAAACATCTCTCCTCTGAGACCCCAAGGGACAGCAATATCCCAATTTATGTGTACTGCTTTTGAGAAGAGAGAAACAGAGAGTCCAACCAATGCAACTTGAACTTCAGACAGGAGGCCTCTGGCTAAAGACTACCCATACTGCCTTCCCATTTCTTTCTTTCCTTTGTAGCCTCAGGCAAGAAGGGAAGAGAAATGAAGTGGCTCAATTGCCTCATGAGAGTCAAAGAGAGGAAAGCTGAATGGAGTAAGCAATAATACATGAGAAAGTCTCAAATCTCATGGCTCATTGAAATCAGCTCCCGCTTCTTTGTGCAGAAGGAGAAAACAACTGAGGCTTCTATGTCAGAACCGAGTTGGGCTTGAATCTGATATCTGCCCCAACTTGACGCTGTCTGCCAACCCTCTGTGCTATTTCTAAGGACTCCAAAGAGGCTCTCCTCTAGATGAAAAAGTAGGTCAATTTCTGTCATGAATTCAAACAAAGGAGTGTCTCGCAGCACGTTTTATTAAGGCCATCTTCTCTGCCGTCTGATGGCAGCCAGCACCCTACAATATTTATGAAGTGTTATTACATCGTGGGCACTTTCCTGCCCCCCTCAGTCTTGGAATGTATGTGAAATTACAGCTCCTAGGAATCCATCTAATGAGGACACAGCCCTCACGTTTCGCAGTTAAATCTCACTAAAGTTATAACCATGAATTTTCCTTCTTAAGTTTCCCTGTTTGTATGTAAATTGAAACAACGAGATACAGATCAAGGTTTTAATTTCAGTCCCTTGCCTGAGATTTAATTTTAAAGTCTTAAAGTAAGCAGAGAATGGCATCCCTTTATTCTTACAGCTGTGTAAAACAGATGTGATTTATCTTCTGTAAGATGCAGAAACTACTTTCAAATTGGGTGTGTTGAGGTTTGGAGATTGATGAGGTCCGTCACCAACCACCCTGGGCCTGCAGGTTCTTGCACTGGATTTCTCTGTGAAGTTATCATGCTGAGAGTCTGTAGGCTCATTAGTGCTCATTAGTGGCCCAGAGGTCATCCATCTTGAGTCAGCCTCCAAATACCAAGATGCTACCTCTCACTGCATTATTGGGTCTCAGTGCAAAAACACCTTTGACCGACTTGGTAAGACTCGGGCATAGTTGAAAAGATTTGACTTCTTAGACACTACCTCATGGATTCTTTCACTCCCTTCTTGGTTTGTTCCTGGATCAATTGTTCTATGTTCTTGCAGAGAAAATGATGCATAAATACAATGTGTGTGTGTGTGTGTGTGTGTGTGTGTACATGCCCATGTGTGTGTATGTACATGGGTATATTCTTCTCAGTTCTGCTGCAATGAGTCTAAAGTGGAAGCAAGACCACTCCTTCATCTTTCCAATCCTAATGAAGGCCCCCCTTTAGCATACATGTAGGGAGAACTCTACAAGCAGCAGGGATGGATGCTGGACAGTGGAAGTTTTCAGCACCCTCAACAGTTCGTTTGCTCTCTGAGTAAGACTTCAGGCAAGGCAGGCTGTGGGTTGCTAGAGAAATGGTGTTATGGAGTCACTTGTGTCACCTAGATTTTGAGGGTGACTTCATATGCTATTTGTAGGAAGGGATTTAACTTCTTACACATGTGAAATCTGCAGTATTCTGTCTTAGGTACATACTGTCATGTGTAATTACAAGTCAGCCTCAGTACACCTTGCCTTTGAGTTTCTACTGTCAATAAGAAGTTCTCTGCTATGCTCTGGTTTTAGCAAGGTTATCAAGTTTTATCAAGGTCATCTTCTCTACCATTGGTGATCTTCCCCTCACCCTTCCCCTCCTCCTTCCCCTGCTCTTCCTCCTTCTTTCTCTCTCTCTCTCTCTCTGTACTGGGGAGTGAACACAGGACCTCACACACGCTAGGCCAGTGTCCTACATCAGCACTACATCCCCAGCCATTTTGACTTTTATTTGAGATGGAGTCTTGCCAAATTGCCCAGGCTGCTCTTGAACTTATGACCCTCCTGCCTCAGCCTTCTGAGTAGCAAGAATTACAGGCATAGGCCACCGTGCTTGGCTTCATGATATTCCTGTGTTACAATGAGAACATGCACTAGTAGAGGATAAAGGAAGAGATCTAGATGTCAGATGGGAATTCTAACATGTTTTGTATGGTATTCAAATTTTAAGAGTCTTTTCAAGTTTGGGCTTTGTCTCTCCTCTTTCTGGGGAAGCTTATTCAAATCCACATACATTTATTGAGTTACTTGTTCTCTGTCAGTATGCTAGACATGTTGGACAGAGATCTGAAATTGCCACCAGAAGTGACATGATTCCTACATTAATGATATTCATAGTTCATTGGAGAATGTCAAAAATATTTTTATGACATTATGCAATAAGTATGTTTTATACTGTACTGTTGTTCTGTACTTTTTGCTTCATATGGTTGGATTTTTACATAGTGTTCAATACAGCAGAGGTCCTGGTTAGCTGAACATGTATTCTCACATCTAACCTAAGTCTGCTCATGAATGAAAACTACATGACATAAAATTGGTGCTTAACCAAATATTTGTTGAAGATCAAATAAACAAGCAGACATCTAACTATTGATTCCTTAGCCTTTCCGTACTTTAGTTGATACGCAGAGGAGAAAGAAACTACGTGGAGGGATTCGGATGCAAGTTGAGAAAAAGGAAGCAGGTTTCATCAGCCCACAGGCCCTCCAACCCCCACAGAGGGACTACAAGATTATAGGAGAAAGTTCAACCAGGAAACAGAGACAAACTTCAGTGCATAAATGAAAAAAAAAAATCCCTCTTGGGGAGGGGAATCTTTCTTCCATTTCTACATTAATCACAACCATGGTGTCACGTAAAGGTAGCAGGGACCTCTGGGTCCCTCTGGCACCCGAATGACTTGCTATTTTTCAAACATCAGAGGGATGACATTCAATATTCCTATTGTTATAAAACTTGGCACCAGGTACTAGGTGTGAGTGAGACACTATTTCCAAAGTAAATTAGGTGCATCAAATTCAAGTGAGAAGTGAACACTCAGAGATCTTTGAGGAAGACATAGAGGCACCATGTATTGCCAGTTGTGGGGATTTTTAAAAATTGTTTTAGAGTGGGATTTAATTTTTATTAAAAAGTTATATCTTAATTCATATCTAAGCCTTGGGAGAAATTTCATTTACCATACATGAATTCTAAACTCCTTGGGTATTGCATTCATAGCTTGTGTTTTTCAATACTCTTTAGAATAAATTAAACATTGTCAGATACAAGTAGGCATTCATGAAAGGCATGGTTTTGCAAAGAGGGGGAAACTCAAGAGAGGATTTAGTATCTCTCTTTGCTGAAATGTTTTCAACAAACTGATCTGTAAGTATAAATAGTCTCAGAAATGAAGGAAAATATCGGTCGATTTGCTGTCTAGTGTCTGAGAACACAGGAACAGTTGTAGGCCAAACTGGCTTGGGCAGAGACGATGCTGGCTTTCCTTTGTAATTCTTCATCTTTGTTACTCTATGAACCAGCCAAGGGTTTCTACAGAGGCATAGAAACTATAGGAAGTTCTTGCCCATAAAATGCTTCTTTCCATAGAGAAGCAACAGAAAGACAAAGATACTACCAAGCTTGAACCTGACTCCTGGCTCTACTACTTAGTAGGCGTGTGATCTCTGGTAGGTTACTTTGCCTCTTTGTGCCTCAGCTACACCATCTATAAATGACAATGATGAAATACGTACTCACAGAGTGCTGGAAGATCTAGATGAGACATCCAAGTGATGCACTTGAAAACTAGAACAGAGAGTGCTTAATAAATGTGGTACATCCAAATAGTTGTTTCATGGTGCAAATTTCAATGCTCCCTGGCTACCGAGAGGCATTTATTCTTCATCGTTCATTACATACATCATACACATCTATGTGTAAAATCAAGAGAGCAACAGAGACAATGAGGTTGCTTCTGCAAGAGTCTGTGAAGCATCAGCACAGAATCTCACACTCAGAGATCTTACACTCATGTGTAATCTCCAGGGCCTCCTGATGCGAGTGGCAGTCTTGGCTTCCATCTCTGCACAGGAGACAAGAGCATCAAGGAGCCACGTCTGACAACAGAAGGCAGCAGACTTCACCTGTCGTTGTATCTTTGCCTGCTCAAGTGGAATGAGCTAACTTGATACTTCTTCCTTTCCTGAGTGCAGAAGGCGTGAATTCACACATCTTAGCCCCACATCATGCGGCCCAGTGTGAAATTCCTGATGATCTTGGTTACAAGGAAAGCCAAGTGGAACTGAGATGAGGCCGTGCTCAAGTGTGTGCTCATTTGTGCAAAGGCATGAGCTGACCAGCAGTCTAAGGTCTTGCTTCAGAGTGTGCTCTACTATGTTCTTAGAAATGAAGCAACAATCTCAATCCTGCAACAGAATCAACTTCGACTACTTCAAAAGAGGTACCCTTTGGGGTACCCTAATCAGGTTCCAGGTGTCTCTGGGAAATATACCATGCAGGTAAACAGGGTAGAGGGTTGGTCTAGGAAATGAATCCTTCCCTAAGAATCCAAGAAAGGTTGTTTTTATTTTTTCCTTTCCCCACCCACAAAGATCTAAATATAAAGTACTATATTTTATATGATTTTATTTAATATTTAATTAAGCTCTTTGTTGAATATAATATACATTTAAAATATAGAGTCATACTTCATTTTTACAAAGGAAATACACCCACTAACCACCCAAATCAACTGAAAATTGCCAGAACTCCCGAAAATTCTTCTGTCACTCCCCTCCAATGGTATAATTACTCTCAATTCTTTCACCATAAATTGCCTATTATTAAAATTTAATTAAATGGATTCAAATAATAGGTATTTTTTCAGTCTGACTTCTTTAGCTCAATATCAGAGATGATATTTATCCTTAAGTACTTTTTTGCATTTAATTTGTTCTTTTTCATTGCTATATGATATTCCATTCTTAAATACACTGTAAATTGCCCATCATTCCATGCTAAAGTTGTTTATGGTTCTTATAAATATTTCTATATGCATAATAGTTTATAAATATTCTGGTGTATATATGCATGCATTTATGATGAGTAAAGTAGTATATCCCATTACGTGGGGAAATACATTCCAAGACTCCCATGGTATGTCTGAAACCATAGATAGAAACAAACCACATGCAAATTGTGTTTTCCTACACATACATACATATGGTAAAGTCAAACTTACAAATCAGGCACAGTAAGAGATTATCTACAATGTCTACTAGTAAAAAAGAACAACTATACAATGTATTGCAGTGAAAGGTATTTTAAAGTGAGAATTTCTCGTCCTGTCAGCCTAGGATCTGAATTCCTTAACAAGAATCCTAAAGTGCAAGATTTAGTATTTCATCTCGCTTCAATCAGAATGGCAATTATCAAGAATACAAGCAACAATAAATGTTGGCAAGGATGTGGGGGAAAAGGGACACCCATACATTGCTGGTGGGAATGCAGAATGGTGCAACCATTATGGAAAGCAGTGTGGAGATTCCTCAGAAAACTTGGAATAGAACCACAATTTGACCCAGCTATCCCACTCAACCTTTCATATCCACAGGACTTAAAATCAGCCTACTACAGTGACACAGCCACGTCAATGTTTATAGCAGCTCAACTCACAATTGCTAAACTATGGAACCAACCTACATGTACCTCAACAGATGTATGGATAAAGAAAATGTGGTATATATACACAGTGGAATATTTCTCAGCCTTAAAGAAGAATGAAATTGTGGCATTTGCCAGTAAATGGATGGAACTGGAAAATACTACACTAAGTGAAATAAGCCAATCCCCCAAAACCAAAGGCTGAATGTTTTCTCTGATAAGCAAGTGCTAATTAACAATAAGGCCATGGGTAAGGAAGAATAGAGTTACTTTGGATTAGGTAGAGGGGAATGAAGGGAGGGAAGGGGTATATAAGTAGGAAGGACAGTAGAATGAATCTGACATTATTACCCTATGTACATGTATGACTACATGATCAGTGTGATTCTACATCATGTACAATCAGACGAATGAGAAATTATACTCCATGAATGCATGATGTGTCAAAGTTCATTATACTGTTGTATATAAATAGTCAGAACAAATAAAAAAAGAAAAACTAGCATTTTCCTGTTCAAAATAAAATAAGGTGGTGCACGCCTGTAATCCAAGCCACTTGGGAGGCTGAGTCAGGAGGATCGTGAGTTCAAAGCCAGCCTCAGCAACTTAGCGAGGCCCTAAGCAACTCAGTGAGACCCTGTCTCTAAATAAAATACAAAATAGGGCTGGATATGTGGCTCAGTGGCCGAGTGTCCCTGAGTTCAATCCCTGGTTCCAAAAAAATAAAATAAAATAAAATAAAATAAAATAAGTATAAAAGTAAATTAAATTCCAAAAAAATCCCTGAGAATTTCTTTCTGAAAATTTTCATTTAATATTTTCCGACTGTGGGTAAATGAAACCATAGAAAGCCAAATACTACTGTATACCCTTGGGAGTGGAATCACAGGTTGTATAAATGTTCAGCTACAATACTTACCACCAGGCAGGTCTCCAAAGTGGCAGTGCCAATCTGCACCCCAGTCAGCACTGTGTGAAGATAAGTTGTTCCACATTCTCAGCAACACTTCATATGATTAGTCTTTTTAGTATAAATCTTCTGATGATTAGAATGCTTTGTTATAGCTTTGACTTGCATTCCCTTGATGTGCAGTGGAGAATTCTGTTATATTCCCATTGCTAATTTGTTTACTCTCTTTGAAATTCCCTACTTTTTCATTTGTGAATTTTCTATTGAATTGCCAGTACTTTTCTGATTGATGTGTAGGATGTGTTTATATTTTCCTGGTAATAAATTATTTATGTAATAAAATTACCCTTTTCCCTCCAAGGCTTTCCTTTTTATTTTCTAAATGGTATCTCTCAAAGAATAGAAATTCTTAGCTTTAATACAGTGTAAATCATGATTCCCTTTATACCAGTGGGTTTTGTTTCCAAAAAAAAAAAAAAAAAAAACCTTTGTAAAACTCAAGGTCATAATGACATTCTTCTGAGTTTTCTTTTTGAAACCTTAGTTTTATCTTTCAGAATGAGATTGACAATCCAGTGAGAATTATTTCATGTATTATGTGAAGACATATGTATATTCAATGGCCTCAATATTCCATACAGATATTCAATGTTGCAGCACTGTCTATTGAAAAGACTGTAATGTGTTTATTGATATATATTTATGTGTTTGTTGCTGAAATACATATTTATTCTCTATAAGTAAGTGTATGCATATATATTCATTTCATTGGAGAATACATAAATATATATTTATATATGCCTATCTGTGTTTCTTGACTATTCACTTTCTTGGTCAGCTGGTATGTAATGGACATATAAATAATAAATGTGGTAAATGTAAGTCATCCAACTTTTGATTTATCTTCAAGATTATCTCTGCTATTCTTGAACTCTTGCATTTTCATTTTAGCTTTATGATCATGTAAATCTTAACACAGAAAGTGCTGGGGATTCCTTTGGGGACCTCCCTGAATTAGAATCAAGGCAGAAAAAAGTTGATGTCTTTTCATAATATTGAGTCTACCAATTCATGATCAGGGTATACTACTTCATTCATTTAGGTTCTTTTTCAATTATTTTCCCCTAATGTGATGTATTTTTCAGGGTAGAGCTATTAAAAGTAACTTGTTAAATTTGCCTATAAAATTTTAATGCTATTATAAATCACACATATAATTGTATTTATGACTGTCTAAATATATGGAATATATACACACATATATATGTGTATTCACACACACCCATGAATACTCCCCATTTCTTGCTACTTATTCTTTATATTATATTGTGGTGCGTGTGTCTGTGCTTTTTCTGGGGTCATTTTGTTTATGCCTGAATTATCTTTAGTGTTTCTTTTTACAGAAATTTGTTTATGTAAGTCATATCTCAGTTCTTTCTGAAAATGTTTTAATTTCTTTCATTTGAATTTCATGTTTGTGTTTTCCATGGGACTTCAGAAATACCATTTCATTTTTTTTTTCTGAATTGCTTTTAAATTTCCCTTTGTATTTATATTTCAGCTGCCTGAATATGGTAGCTAAGTCTGTTTTTCTTTTGCATATATCATCCTTTGAGTCTGATGATTTTGCTGAATCTATATACTTATACGTTTGTATCTCTCATGAGTTTTAGGAAATTCTTTGCCATTGGGAAAATGGTATAGCTCAGAGTCAGAGTGTTTACTTAGCAAGAACCCAAAGCCCTGGGTTCAAAGCTCAGTACCACAAAAAAAAGGAAAAAGAAAGAAACGAAAAAGAAAATAAAATTCTTAGCCACTGTCTCTTTAGAAGTGACTTTGGTTCCATATGTCCCTCTTCTCTAGGTCTATACTTCCATTTGTGTTAGACCTACCCACCATTTCATCATTTTCCATCATCTCTTATTTCATTTCCTTTATTTCTTATCTTTATTTTTTTTTCTGATACCTGTCTAGCCTACCCTTTCTAACTGGTCTTATTCTAGGATTACAAAATTTGAATCCATTATATAATTTAACATATGAATTGACAAAGTTCTTGAAGAGAAATATAAGATAAAATATTGGACTCATCCCAACCAATTCCTCATCTCTCCAGAAGAGAAGTTTAGCTTTCTAGTCTTCTCTATACTTTCCTTCCCCTGCCATATGCATTTGGTTTGCTGCAAGCTAATCTGTCATAGCCTCAGGCAGAAGTCCCCACAGAATTTATTTATGTGAAATATGAGCGATTCCAATTGACCTAAATTAGCTTCTTTGATTCTAGTTCCAACTACAGAAGTTCGGGGGGAATATTTAGAATATTGGTCTTGAAAGGCACTCACTTAGGAGTATTAGGAAAAGAGTATTAGATTAAAGCTCCGGTTTTTAAGTAGCCCTTGGGCCAAAAGCAAGAGCATCTTCTAAGCCACAATTTCAAACTCAATATTCATTTATCCCATAGAAACAAAAATACAAATAATTTTGACCTAACATGACAAAGCCATCCTAATTATTTCATCTTTTTCTTTCAAGTCATGCTCCAGAGCCTCTGACTCTGCTCTCTCCCTGTCACTGACCTTGTTTTTCTCCAAGTACAAGGTATAACCTGTGAACTTGCTCCAAAAGTAGTTCTTAGGCTCCACGCCAACCTTCTGAATGAAAATCTTTGGAGATGTGACCAAAACACAGTGTCTGAACATGCTCTCCAGGGGAGTCTATGCATGTCAAAGACCTGAAGCCAAGGGCTGTCAGAAGAAACCGGAAGGCAATGTTATATATTTAATCCTGGTATCAAAATTGACTTTTTAAAAATTTTTATTTTTTTATTTATTTTTAATTTTTACAGACTTCATTTGGATTCATTGTACACAAATGGGGTACAACTTTTCATTTCTATGGTTGTGCATCCCTATTGACTTTTAAAAATCCCTTTTTATTCACAGGACCCAGTACAGTGCTAAACACATTTTAGCTTTCCCCCAAGCATAGTAGAAGGTAGGACTGCCTGTTATAATAACTGAGATGATGTAAGGGAAATGCATATCCTTTGGAGGCCTTCTTCTTCATCTACAAGATGACAAGAATCCTGTGACATTCTGAACCACACAGGATAAATTCCATCTTATCTGCCCTCTATGCAGTCAGAAATTTCAGACATCCAGAGTTTGGCAAACAATAATTGATGCTCATAATGATATCCCTGAGGAGCTACCAAAACAGGAGCTCTCATGGATCAAAGATATTAGACTCAGTTATGTTTAGATTGGCCTTAGTGATGTATGCTTGATCAGCCTGTTGAGTCTTTGGTAAAGAAAAGTCAAGAAGTTAGGCTGAGAGGGAGAAAGCATTAACCTCTTTTAGGTTGGTTGAGTATGTGTGTGTATTAAATTACTTTGGGAATACTGTTAATGTATCTTCAGAAAATATTTTGCTGAAAGTGCCAACAAGGCAAAGTTAAAAGACAAAAAACAATTGCAAATAAAATGAGGTATAAAGAGATAAGTAAACAAAACCAGGCTTTGTTAGGAAAAAATCACCAGCTCTAGAAGGTAGGAGGAGGCAGGAGTTGGCCTACCTCTTCCAGCTGCACCATGAGAGTGACATTGTGTCCTTGCTCTGCAGTCAGTTTTCCATCCGCAGTGACGATCCGGAGCCCACGAGGGGCCTTCCCAGGACACTTCTGGGGCTTGGCAGTGTACTGTTCTCGCACTCCATCGGTGCAGTTATTGGAAACCACCTTTCTATACCTAAAAGTAGAAATGCTCATGTGGTAAACTAGCTCATTACAATGCAGATGACTTCCATGTTTTTACTCCACCTAGCTCCTTGGCACTGAGGACCATCAGTCACCACCCACCTCTCCTGTTACTCTGAGAATTAGGGCTGATTCATATGCAGCACCCAACAGAGAGGTAAATAACTGGAGCAACAATTTAAATCTATTATTCGCCTCTTAATCTACTTCTTTCATTCATCAAATCAATTGATGGATCACTTCTTCATTTGGGACTGTAGGAAATGCCCACGGTGGCAGACACTGGCTCTACACTCAGTAAGTCAAAAATCCAGTTGAAGAGACATAAATGGATAATTAACAGGATAGTTTAAAGAACATAAAATTAAGGATTAGAATGAATAGTACAGTAGTCCTCTCTACCCACTGGGGATATGTTCTAGGACCCTAGTGGATGCCTGAAATATGAAGTAAGAAACCCTATAAATACAAGCTTTTCCCTATACACACGTCTATTACAAAAAGTTTAATTTATAAATTATACACAATAAGAGATTAACAACAATAACTAACAATAAAATAGAACAATTACAATAATAGACTATAACAACATTAGTGTGAGTGTGGTCTCTCTCTCATTCTCTCTCTCTCTCTCTCTCTCCCTCAGAATCTTATTGAACTCCCAGCATCTTCTTCGATGACGTGAGATGAACAATGGCTGCGTGATGAGAGGGAGTCAGGTGAAGGACATAGGTATTATGATGTAGAATTAGGCACTTTTCATCTCACTTATCAGAATGAGACACAATTGAAAACTTATGAATCATGTATTTCTGGAATTTTCCACTTAATCTTTTCAGGATGCAGTTAACCATGGGTACCTGAAACTGTGGAATGTGAAACTAAGGATAAAAGAGGACTACTGCATAGATTGCAAGGGAAATTGCAATCCAGAGAAAAGATGCTGCAGTAATGTCATAGGATAGAAAAAGCTGGCCAAATTTGGTAATTTCTAATCGTTTCTTGAGAGGGTATACTGATTAAAGTATTGAAATCTTACACCAAGGAGGCTTCAGTTTTTGCATTCTGAGTGAATCCTCCAAACTTTTGCTTATTTCTTGTTTTAGCTTTAATAAAACAATAAATGAATTATCCTACAAATGTATCCTTTTGAATTTATTAGAAATTTATCAGTTTCAGAGTAAATTAGAGTCTGTTTTCAGGATGACCAACCTTTAAGAAATTTGAGATTCAATATTTACCAAATCATCAGTTTTTTTCTTGAGGGTCTCAGTAGCCCCTGTATTTATATTTGATTTCTCAAATCCACTTGTCTGGAGTTTGTGGTAGAACACAAATTGGAAGAAATCAAAGTACACTAGACCAGAGGTTGGCAAATGTTTAAGGGGCCAGATAATAAATGTTTTGCTTTGCAGGCTGTGTGGTCTTTGTCACAACTACTCAGTTCAGTGACTGTACCATGAAAGGTGCACACAGTGCATGAAAGAATGGGTCAAGCTAGATTCCAGGAAAACTTCCTTTACAACACAGGCAATAGATTGGATCTGAGCTGCAGGCAGTTTTCCAATTCATTTACATCTAGCCAATGTCCTTCCCTCTGTTCCTGAGTCTCAGGATTAACGAGCTAAAAGCAGGGTTAAGAAATTAATGAGAAACTTGCAAAAGCACATTGGACATTATGGATCAGCATAAGGTTAACCATTAATACTTAACTCATGTCATGGGGAAGGTGCAAGAATTCCATGAATTAATGTACACAGATTGCTGAAAACTGCCCTATCACTTAGCAAGTATTCATGAAGTGTTTTCAACTATTTTCAGTTAATATTATTATTTCTTTTCCCTGCTCACAAGCTTCCTGACTTCCAAATGCCCTATGGATAAGTTATGAATCCTGCAATTCTTTACATAAAGTCCTCTACAAGTTGATTTTATTCTATTTTTCTGTACTCTTTTTTCCAGCAAGCTCACTCAGCTCCATCCAAATCTCTTTCTAATTTCCTTGAAAACTTCTTCTTTTCTTCTGCTCCTGAGTCCTCTTGCATGCCTAATCTGGAGTATTTGTCCCTATTAAACATCCTTTCTTTACCACTACCCTGCACTCCCTCTTTAAAGGAGTAAGATAGACCCACCTCTATACTCTTAAAGAAGTCTTTGTGATTCACTTGATAGAAACTCCTTGAACTGCCTGATTTTCTTCCTGGGAAATGTATGAACTGTAAGCTCCTTGAGGGCCTCCTTGTGCTCAGACATGCAAAGCTGGGAATCTAGAAATCGACACTGGCAAGACTGTGTGTTTACCTGTCCACATACCTGCATAGCATTGGTCATTACTGCTGCCCCAAACACTCCAAGACCTCACCCACCAAATTAGCAGTGCAGATTTCTATCTTGGGAGTCATTGCTTCTCCTCACAATCCAGCAACTAAGGAGTTAACACCTAGCTGATCACTCAGCCTCCAAATCCCAGCTCCGGCTAATGATCTTCCCATTCTGACAGGTCATTGGCATGTCTGAGCAATTTGAACGTCAGTCTAGAAAAAAAAAATCTTTTTTGATGTTTATGAGTATATATTGATTAAAAGACAAAATAGGGACAGGCGGGAAGGAGACAAGGAAAAAAAAGAATCCCAAGGTGCAGACATTGGAGAATGATCGTATTTTGGTAGCAGCAAAGGTAGCAAGAAAATGACCAGCAAAACCCTCTGGAATAATTGTGGCATCTCGGTGTGTTTAACTGTGCATTTGAAATAGCCTGCTGGCTTCAGAGGTGTGGCACTGTGAAAACCAAAGGCAGGTTATGATTTTTAATTGCTTAGCATCAAGCACACCTGTGGCTCCATCTTGGCAGACAGAACTAGAAGCGCTGGCTCACCATGGCCACTGGCATCATCAGGACAGAGCATTCCTTTTGTTTGTTCCTGTTCTGACCAATCAACACCTCAGGCTTTCCTGAATCCTGCAACAACAGGAGCTCTGCTTAAACCCAAAGCACGGATCTATCCCCCTGGGATTCTGCCACAGAGAAGACTGTTGGTGAATATTTTTTAAAATGCTCATTAAAAACCATTCTGAAACCATTTTATTTCTTGGATGAAAATGGCATCACATTAGCCCTACCAGACCTGTCCCTGAAATTTAGAAGAAAATTGTGCAGAAATACAGAGTTAATTTACTCAAGTAAGCACACACCTGCTTTTTGCATTACAGAATGGTTCTATTTTCATCCCAGCAGCTGTCCCTGGGTCTGAGTTACATAAATGAATAATGCATTTAATATGTTATTAAATGGGGCTGCTACCTCCGTAATAACAAGGCAACTCATGATTATGTTGGACCTGAGCGCTGGATATTACTGAGATGCATTTAGTTGGTAAAGCATTCTTCAATCTGCCAAGAAGAAAAGTGCTTTGTAATGGCAAGGGAGTCTTTGTACAATTACTGAAAAGGAAACATTCTGCAAATGTGCCTTTGATATTACCTACAGCTCATCAGTGGAGACTGCCTTATTACTCCAACACCCCAAGTTTCAGCCATTCTCTTCCTTCCTATCTTGATATGACTCTGTCACCTTCTTCCTTTTTACCCATACCTTCTTTGATTTTGCTTCTGTGCTGCCTGCAAGTTTTAAAAAAGATGAAGGCCATATTTTCTCCTTTGTGATACTAAACTTGGAAAGAAGCATTGTAAGTCTCCATACTCCAGATTTTTCTATTTAGCCTACTATTTTTTAACCTTGTGAATTTGGGGTGGTGGTGTCAGACTACATGTATTTATGACTATTCACTTATTCTTTATATATTAAGGTGACAGTATTGCCTGAGCTCAGTAGATCTCAAACCAGTCTTTTAATTTTTTTAAAAAGTACTATATTTAATTCACAAATATTAACTGCATATTTATGGGGTAGAATGTGATATTTTGATGTAAGTAGACATTACAGGAAGATTTAATCAAGGTAATTACCATATACATTCACTTATTTTTTGTGGTGAAAACATCAAAAATGTATCTTTTTGGAAAATTTTAAATACATGTGTTGTTATTAACTGGTCGCCGTGCAATATGACAGATCACTCATTCCTCAGGGTTAACTAGTACTGGCATGCTTCCTCAAGGTTAACTAGTACTGGCATGCTTCCGTCAGCATCTCCCTCTTTACTATCATCTACCCACTGTGGTAAGCACCTTTCTATTCTGATTCTATAAGAGTAACTTTTTAAGATTCCATACATAAGTGTTATCATGTGGTGTTTGTCTTCCTGTGCCTGGATTATTTCACCTGGCAGCACGTCTGCTAACTCCATCCATGTTGTTGCAAATGACATAGTGTCATTCTATTTAAAGACTTCACAGTATTCCACTGTGAGCATATACCACATTTCCTTGATTCATTTATTAATGGATACCTTGTTGGCTTCCATATTGTGGCCACTGGAATAATGTTGCAATGAATGTGAGAGTCCACCTATCCCTTTGGCATTCCATATGACACAGCAATCTCACTTCTATCTGATCTTTTGTATCAGGAGAGGCACTCTATAAATACATGATGGCTAGGCCCTGCCCCTAGGAATTCTAATTTAATTGGGAACTTTGTATATCAGTGTGTTTCTGTTTTCACTTTAAGTCCCCTGGTGACTCTAGCTTGCAGCCAGGATTAAATACCACTACCCTGGAGGTTAAAACTAGTGTTGTGGAACCAAATTGTCAATTGTTCTTCATTCTCTGTGGGATGCTCTTTTCTCCAGTTACACTTGGACTCACACTTTTAAAAATGAGCTTAGAAATCATGCTTTGCTGTGAAGTTGCAACTTCCTTTTTTTTTCCCACAGTAATTATATCATGTAATGACCAAGGTAAACTGGAACGCCAGGTCTTGCTGTACCCAGGTGGGTATTATTGCCACTGGGCTATGATTTCCCATATTAGCACTCACAATGAGAAAAAGAAATAGTTTAATTTTGTGGATTGTACTATGTGCTTTGGTTTCAAGGGAAAATCCTGGTTTGTTCTAATGATACTGGACTTAATGAAGTAGGAAATGGAGCAAGCCTTAGGGACAGAGAAGGGGGTTGGGTCTGGGGACAGTGTGTGGCCAAGACTTACAATATTCTTAGACCCACTGTCTTTAACAATGCATGTAATGAGAAACGGCAACATGTGTATGTTGATGGGTATAACTGAAAGAGCTATATACCTATAGATCTCTGACAGCAGCAGTATGGCTTAACTATGGAATACAGATAGGTTCTTCCAACCCTTCACTCAGAGAAACTGCTTCCACGAAAACTGTGGTGGAGGATCCCAGATCTCCTCATCTTCAGTGAATAGGGACTCTACCAGACATCCAGATTGACAGGTCTTACTGTGGCTGGCTATATGTATGCACTGTGACTCTTTATCTGTAGGCACATGCAGCTCAAAGATTCTTTATTCTTTAATTGGAATCCAGGTGATAAGTTATGCTCAGGGAGGGCAACATGCCCATAAATCAACAATCATCCTAAGCAGCAGCCATAACATTGACATTCAGAAAGAATGGAGTGCCATGGCTGGCTAGGCAGGTCCTCCAAGTTCTTCACCTTAAAACAGCTCTCTGGACTTCTCCCTTAAACCAAGCAGGCAGATGTAGGGGCTAGGATGAGACAGAAGCCCAGGTGGATGGAATAAAGTTTCTCTGGCATTAAGCAAGATGAAAGCATAAGTCATTTAATCTGAATAGTAAATGGAATGTGACTTCATTTTGAACACAAGCTTGATAAAATGGGACATATGGCCACACTTGACTAAATGACTTCATATAAAGAATCATGAGAATGGCTCACAGGAGCCACAGTTCACTGTAAAACTAAATTATAGAACTGGGTTTCCTTTTTTTGTGAGCACCTGCAGTCCAAGGAATCCTACTGTTGAATCATTTCAGTTGATCAAGGACATTTTAGAATTTAAAGGCATCTCACAGATCATCCAATCCCTTCTTTTGTACATCAGGAGAAGGAGACAGTTTGGAGAGTTACACCAGGTCACACATCAGATGATAAGCAGTCCAGGGCCTCTGGGCTGATGTGGTGTTCTCATGCCATTTTGCCAAAGAACCAGGGTGAGGAACACTAATGCCCATGCTATTGATGTGGGTAGGAACAGCCATAAGAGGAAGCTGGTCTCCATGACAGTAATACACATTCATTTCCCAGTCCCTATGACTTTCCATGAAAAGATGGGAAACCTCATCTAAGAAGCATACTCTGAGGAGTCAACTTCATATCAACAAACAATTATGATGCGTCCGCTTTGAGACTGCAGAGTTCTTGGCTAGAAATCAGCCACACAGACCCCTGCAGTGATGAGTCTGTAAATAATGCAAGTGATTTCCTTTCTGTGGACTTTAAACACATGCACTACTTTTAGGGCCAATTATTCTCCTTGATGCACACTGACAAATTCCATTGAACAGAGATCAGACAGAACATGAAAATCCCCACAGGGCACCTGGAACAGAGTCCCATGAGAAGAGATCACAGCTCATGATGTTCCTGAAAATAGCAAATCCAAGGGAACAGTATGTTAGATAGGGGTTCAGTGTTTCTATGGCTGATGTAGAGAGGAATGTGTTTATAAAAGCCTGTTTAAAAACATTCAAAATGTATGTTAATAGTATGGAAATTGTTATTTTTCATAGAATTTAAGTGTGCAATTTTTTTTCTTCAACTCACTACACATTTTATATAGCTACAGAAATTAAACTATCTTTTAAAAATTGTGCTTCCTGGGTAAATATCCCCATGATATATTGATGAACTAACCCTGAGAAATAGTAAGAGTTGTCTTTGAACATTCTTCCATGAGGAATTAATGGCTCCTATAAAGAAATTCCACAGACAGAAAGTTCTACACACACTTTTAAAAAAATATATATCCAGAAATAACTGCAACTTAATAGCAAGAAGAAATCTGTCCCTTGAGAATACTATCTTGTTTTCTTAGAGCAAACCAACCCAGCACCACTTTATTTGATATTTACAGAATCTTTTACTACTGGCATGAAACAAGCAATGTCCTAGTTAATTTAGCAACTTAGATTTGCAGTGTGTTCCTTGGTTCCAACACACTATAAACAAAATTTCACCATATGTATGTATAACTAAGTGAGCCTTTGCTTGTGTATGTGCAAACTGAGATAATTATAGCTCCTGGTGGAGAAAAAAAGGGGAATGAATTTGGGGTTATTTCAACATGAACATGAAACAAAATATGAAATTAGTATGCTTTTCATTTTGTTTGAGCAAAAGGAATTTGTTCAGCAGTCAGGCGAATGAGTTTTCTGTTTCAAAATGGCATGGAGGGACAGACATGTGTTTTGATGTACCATGGTTCCATCACTTTCTAATGATGTGACTTTAGGTCCCTATGGGGGTTCTTTTTGTTTTACAGACAGGAAAGCAGAGGCTTAGATGAAAAATGTCCCAGATACCAGCACTACAGTGACAACCAGGCTTCAAATACATGTCTGGGCTACGGATTTGCAATAAAAGAAAGTTCCCCACTCCTCTTTTTTTTTTTTCTCTACTCTAGAGAGCCCCCTAGATAGTAACTACTGATGGTATTTGTAATAACCATGTGCTCAGCGTTATGCTATATGATTTCTATATGGTATCGCAATTATTCACACCGTGAAGGCAAATAGCAAAACTTTATAGGTTAAGAAAACAAGACTCAAAGAAAATAAGCCCCTCACTAGAGATAAAAGTCAATGGCAGCTTTGGATGGAAAACCCTCGATCATTTCGTTCCAAAATATCTCTCTTTTACACCATACAAAATATCCTTAGTTATATTGCACTTTCTACCCAAGCAGACAAATCCTTTTGCTTTTCATCTGGATGTGAGATGGTCTGTGGAAGTTTTCAGAGGCCAAAGGTGAACCAGGCAGGGAACCGACTGGAAAACACAGCAGGGCTTTGCTGATGCACTGCTCCAGGTGTGGATGTTAGGAACCCTGGCACCAGGGCACCAAGGAGTCAGGATGGAGGCCTCCTGGAGGAACTTCTGTACTTCTTATTTGAATAACCTTCTCTAAGTTTTAGTCAAGAACTGAAACAGAAATTGTCCAAACATTCACTTCTTTTTTATTTCTTTTTTCTTGTTTTTTTTTTTTTTTTTTTTTTTTTTTTTGTGGTGCTGGGGATTGAACCCGGGCCTTGTGCTTGCAAGGCAGGCACTCTACCGACTGAGCTATATCCCCGGCCCCCAAACATTCACTTCCATACACTGACACCAATAAACATTTTGGGATCTCCTCAAAAACAACCTTTCTATTGGCCATAATAATAACACATGCAGGAATTCTTCCATCTTGGGGAAATGTTGAACCTGAGAACACTGCTCTGTGCACACAGTAGCAAGCTGATTGTGAAATCAATCAACCATATCCATTTTTCACTGAGTCATTCAAAATGAAATAAACAGTAGGAACGTCTTCCTGCATGCTTCCAACTAAGCTTTCAGAAAGGTGGTGCCGGGAGTTTTGCTCATTGCCCTGGACTATCAAGGATGGCCTCTGGTTTAGTAGACCCAGTCAGTTCAAGTTCTGACTGCATTTCTGCTCAGAAACTATGCTGTGAGGGACAGACAAGGCAAGCAAGACAGCTCAGGAGTAACCTGCAGGCAGGCAGGCACTCAATCCAGGCCAAGCCACTCTTGGGATTCTCCCTCACTTCATCCCAGCCCTGAGGTTATTCTGTACTGACTGAGCACATGCTTCCAAAGGACAGGTTAAAACTGGCTCCTTACTTCTCTAGCTTCCAGCAACTGATGTCAGAGCCTGTCCTTGAGAAGATTACCAGTGGGATCCTGTCACCAGTCATCTCTTGTTCATTGTGCCAGAAATGACCTTGCTTACCTGATTAATCTAGGAAAAGCTTACTTGAGCTTCCCCGCATCTTACCCTTACTGAATCCACTGGCATTTGCATTTTAAAAAGAGGGTGGCAGTGAATTCCAACTCCTACCTTGTGGGACTCACGGGCAACAGGTGGGCAGGAGGCTCTTGCTCTAACCCTTTTGAGGGAACCATTTGGCAGTGCCTGATACTCAGGTCCAGTTGGCTGAGTGGAATTGCTTTATAAGCTTGCAGAAACACCTTCATTGCCAAGAGACTGAATTAGTCTTGTGGGTTTTTAATAACCAGTAGTATGGTAGGAGAATGTTAATTGTAGTCCTTGTTTATAGTGGCGAAAGAAAACTAATAACCCGAATGTTCATGAAAGGGGACAACTAAATAATTCTATAATACTTAATACTGTGGAATAAAAAGAAATGAGATGGAAAGTAGCCCTTTATATTCTGACTTGGAAAGATGTTTAAGATATGTTTTTAAATTAAAAAGGCAAATAGGAGAACAAAATATCTAGTAGGAAATCACACAAAAACAGCCTTCTAAATTAATTTTATATACTTTCTCTTGGCATAGTTATTACCTGGCAAATGCTAAGAAAGTGTTTGGAAGCATGACTACCAAATATATAGTTGAGGGAAAAGGGCTGGGGTGAAGTAATGATCCAAGTAGACTTTTTAAACATATAAAATATATCCATATAATTCTTTTGTAATTAAATCCTTTACATGGAAAGGTAGCAGCATTGTAATGACTACAACATTAAATGCTGAATCTGTGCTTATGAAATACTGCTGAATCAACACACAGCCAAGAGACATCTGGGGTGATGTGCTGGAGTGACATTAAGAAAGAAAGGTGTTTTTCAGTTTCACCCACATTTTACCTCTTGCCAACTCTAGACCTGGCTACACACACATGGGAATTCGATGTTGTGAGGTCTTCTTAGAAGATGATTCAGGCCCTTGTCCCAACTGAACGTCTTCTAGTTCCTCATGCAAAATTCATACAATATACTGATCTGTGGAATTACTACTGACACTTGTCCCCTTGACTGTCACCTGTAGGACTCTAATCCAGTGGTTACTCCTCCACCTTTAAGCACCATTCTTAGAAGTGTAGGTCATACCTACTGATGCCTAGAACTTATCGCATGTTCTTTATTACATAAGCTCTTATGTGCTGATGCTGATACTGATGCTTTTGTGCAAAATGTTTGAGTGGAATGTACAAAACCAGGGGATGGCAATCTAACAAAAATCATCTGGGGTCAGAAGCTATCATTAATACTCACTGATAGGAACACAACCCTGAGGGTGCAGGTTGAACACTAGAAGAGAGCGTTCTAATTTTAAACATAAAAAAATGATTCTGATTTTGAACATAAAAAATTGCATTGATGGATATTTATGTACTTGGACACTTATCGTCAAATCATTTTCAACTGAAATTGTAATTTTAATTTTAAGGGTAGAGGTGATACATGTTTCTGAATAGGAAATTGTGCTTTAATCATTTGATATTTCATTTTATATAAGTCAGTATATCTAGGACTTACACAATCTCAATAAACTGAAAAGTGAGGGGTCATTCAATCTTATTCCTGTGATTGCATTGCATCTGGAACAATTGTGACCTACTGTGCTTCAGTCTCCTCCCATCAATACCAAAGAGAGAATAATACAATGTCTCGGACTGAATGAGATGGTGGTGAAAAAAAAAAGCGATTCTTAAATTTCTCTTAGGGTTTTCCAGTGCCCTTTGCCATGTTCAAACATTCTGGTACATGCAAATCATAAAACTCTTGTCTTTGCCTTCCTTCTCCATTAAGCTAATTTATCAGCCATTTTATTTTGCTCTCCAAGGTACTAGATGCTAGAGACCTCCCTGACCCTTCACATTTTCCTCATATTTTGTGCTCTTGTTTAAATGAGTCATAGTTTATTGCAAAACAATCCCTAACATCACACATAGGAATAATCAAAGTCCATTTCTGCCTTTTATACTTCTTTTCAAAAATGGTTTATATTATTAAAAATATTTAATATTTTTAAAGTAAAAAATATTTTAAATTTTCAAATAAAAAAGCATATAAATGAAAATTATGTTTCCTGCAGTGGATTCTGTGTCCTGAAGCTGGCATGAGAAATGAGAAGAAACTTTGTCAAATAGACCTGGATTATCACTAAGATCTTAACTCTCCTTCTTTCCCTTTTCTTTCTGTTCCCTCCCCATTCCCTTTCCTTCCCTTTTCTTCCTATCATTTTAACCTTTTAATATAAGAATTTGGAAATATGCACAAATTAGAGAAGATAGTACAATAAGCTGCATTCATTAATTCATCCTCAAAAATTATCAATATCTCCATTTCTTTAACATCCAAGAACAAAACTAGGACATTATGCATCTTTAAAAGAAAAGACTTATTTTCCTTATCCTAACCAAAACGCCTTTATCACAGCTAAATATATAATTTCTTAAAGTCAATTGTGATAGTTAATTTTATGTGTCAACTTGACTGGGCTACAGGTGCCCAGATACTTAGTTCAACATTTTGGGTGTTTAGTTGGATATTTAGTTCAACATTTTGGGTGTTTCTGTGAAGATGTCTTTAGATGAGATTAACATTTATATAGGTAGATAAGCATACTGCCCTCCCTAATGTGAGTAGACCTAAGCTAATCATCTGAAGGTCTGAGCGGAACAGAAAGTCTGACAACTTGATAGTCCCCAGATAAGAGAGAATTCCTATGACTGATGGCATTCATTGTGGGACACTTCTTGGTCTATGGACTCCAACCTAAACATTGCTTTTTTCTGGGTCTCAAGCTTCTTGGTCTCTGGACAGGAACTATATTCACTGGCTTTCTGGGTCAGAATGGAACTAAGCCATCAGCTTTTCTGGGTCTCCAGCTTGCTGATTCATCCTGCAGATCCTGAACGTATCCTATTTCCATACTCACATGAGACAATTCCTTACTACAGACAGGAAGTGAAGCACAATCCTGTTAAAAACTCATATACTGAAAAGCTAATGAGCTCCCATTTTAACTCAAGGTTCCACAGCTACAAAACAAAAAAATGCATAAATGAAGCATCTATTTGGCCTTCCTAGTGCAGATGCAGTAAGGGCAAAAGGTAACCTCACATGATTCAATAGTTGATAAAGGATCAAAGAGTGAAGAAATTTCCATCAATATCATCATCATCTTCTTCATCCAAGGGAACTTCTCTTATCTGTTTATTTGCAACTGGAATCTTAGTGCACTTTTAATGCCAAGATGTGCTGCCTTATTAAAATGAACAAATGCAAATGCATTACACAGTCTTGGATCAGAAGTAATTCTGTCAATTTAACCAGGCTCAACAGCCACAAGGGTTGACCCCCTCAAAGTCACTGCCACAGATACTCACCCAGTACTATTGAGGTAACTCTGCCCCACACTGCAGTCCTTTGACAGAGAGGATGGATTGAACCAAAAAGCTGGCAGGCACTGCCCATTGCTGTGTCGCTCATAGCCATAGTCACTGTTGGGGAAAGAGCCAAGATAAACCTTCAGTAGGGAGCAAATTACTCGGAACAATTCCATTTTAGTCCACAGCCAGCTTCTGCTCCGGTCAGTCAAAAGTATGTATTCCCTGAATCAATGACTTAAAAATGGAACCTGCCTTTCATAGACTATCAATTATCCATGAAAACATCCTGCAGAATTGATCATTCCCTTTAAACACGTTTAAGTTAAACACACTGGATTATGTGCTCATTACACAGATCCATGATACTGACTGTAATTAGAAAACAGGCAGAGGTGGAATCCAGAGCTGTAGAGTTGACTCCTCCATAGAGTTTAACACAGCCACATGTGGCACAGGCCTCATTACTGGTGATGTCTTTGGGATGCTCTTCCAAGACATCTGGATCTGCCATCTAGAGCTGAGCCAGGTTTTCCTGTGCACAAACCATATGTTTGAAAGTCACAGTCAAAAAAAAAAAAAAAATATGTCCTTGAGGAGTGTCTAGAGCATGCCCTAAGGAAAAGTTTTGTCCTAGGCAGTTAGCACTGCCAGTTGGGACTAACAGCTCCACATCTCTCTGGTTGAAAACTGTCTGTCTTCTCTCTCAACCACCTCTCATTCTTGCTTCCAGGGGCCTCTGAGTGGCTTGATATTCTTGGCTTCTGGGAGATGAAACTGGGCACAGAGGATGACAACAAATTGCACCTCTACATGCACAGACAAATTGCAGGCAGCAATCAGCAAGCATTAGTAGGAATTGGCCCATCTGTGTAATGGAGGTGAGATGCTGGCACAAGAGGGGTGGGAAGGAAGACATCAGCTCAGCTCAGGGGCCATCTCCAGGCAGCTGGTACTTAGAATTCTGCACATACGAGCTAGATTTGGTGCTGGTTCAACACAGCATGGGTAGGAAGACTTCAGAATTGCTGCCTCCAGGACACCCAGTGCTCACTTCAGGGAATTACGTTATAAATGCTGGAGCATGCCAGGCAAGGTCACCTGGGGGAATGTTCAGGGAGTCAAACTAAAAGGGAACATTCAGTGACAACACTTTTCACTACACTACAGTCAGGTGGCATCACTGAAACCCCAGCCAAACAAGATCATAGTAAGCCTTCCAAAATATTTTCAGAAATCATGCAGTCCCCCAAATCCCATCTGACCAGAAAACCCTTACAATGGCCTTGTTTATTATTCATTTTCCACTTGTCTGAATGCAGTTCAGCTGGTGAGATGAGTGACAGATCCCCATTGCAAATGAATGCAAGGACTGGGCCAAGAGTCCAGTCCTCAGGGACAGGGAAGCAGAGAAGGCTGATTGCTTTCCTCATCCTGGGTTCTCTCCACTCTGGAGTAGCTTGCAATGGAACATGACGAACAGGAACAACATGCTGGTTTACTTTGGAACCTTGCAGAGAAAAACCCTAAAGAAGTGTTTCCAGAAGAAACCAGGGAATTGGGGCATCTCTTCTCACTTATTCTTTTAAACTTTCTACCAGAAAGTAAATTTGCTCTCTGTAAACAAATAACTGTTTCATCAGGCCAAAGTTAAACTGGTAGTATAACAGGCCAAACAAATTCTCTGCAAATTCTCCTTGAATAAAGTGCTGATGGAGAGAGAGGGTTGTAATGAGTGACTTAAAACCCCATGGCAAGTTTTCCTATGAATGTACTTCAGGGTGTCAATGCCAAAGGGCAGGATAGGTGTAAAATATTTTTGTCACTGTATTGTAGTAATATTGCACAGAAGTCATCACTGGGGAGGCCCCTGCAGAACTCCTAGTGAGCTAATGTAACTGCAGCTCTTTGCCCTTGGCTGAACCCAAAGAGGTTCAACACCAGCTCTTGACTTGCCTTATCCACCAATAAGAGGGGAACAGCTCCGGGTCATTGGTCAGACCACTGGAGCCCAGTTTTGCCAGGCTTCCCCAGTACTACTCATTCAGACAACAACTCCAGTGGCCTACTATAAGAGAAGGTAAGATTCTTCTAAAATATGAGGTGTACATATACACAATGTCTCAGCTCAACTACTGATATTTTGGTGATCAGGTGTTTGACCTGTGATGATTACACAGCAAGAAATAAATTGTTAAAAAGTGACTAGCTCTTATCCAGGTCACATTTCAATTGTTCCACATCTATATATCTGTATACCTATTTAGTGATTGCTTTCTCTAAACTAAAAAGTACACACACACATGTACACATACACACACACACACACACAAATGCATACATGTATACAATACAAATATAAAAGAAGAAAATAAATAACAGAAATGTGATATAAATAATTACTAATGGAGTAATTATTTACCATTGATAATATGTCAACCTTACCTGACTGCTAAAACAATGAATAAAGATAAGGTGAGGGCATTTTTGGCCTCAAAAGCTAGGCTTTTGCTTAGCAAATGTACCAGCAAGAATTGTACAGCACTCTGAGTTTAGTTTAAACCTCTCAAAGTCTCAGTACTTCTCCGGTTTAATGAACCCTTTACCACTAGGTTCAGAGTCAAAGATTCATAATGCCATTGAACCCATCCTTACCTTGAGTTCACAAATTTCTTCCACATCACCACCAGCTGTGCTCAGCTGATCACTGATTGAAAATTCTCAGGGACAGAGAATTTACTGCCTTATAAGGTCATCGTTTCCTACTGACAACCTGGACTCCAGAAAGGTTTTATCTAGTGTGCAAATATGGTTGTGCCCTGCAAAGTCCACTTATTGTTTTCAGTGTTGCTGTTGGAGTAACACAGGATAGATCTGGCTTCTCTATTTGACCAGTGTATCTACCAGCTCTATGAAGATAATGACCAGCCATCTTCTCCATCCTCTTTAAATCTAAAGAAATGCCTGGTTTTGTCATGACATAGGCACATAGCTAGTAAACCATGATGTCCCCAAGAGATAATTTTGTAAGAATCTAGCACATCACTACTATTTCCAATTTAAACTTTCTTCAAGGGCCATATGGATTTGATACAATGAATAACTTCATGGAATAACAGTGCCAGCTCACCAGTCAAAATCAGCTTCTGTGCAAACACAGGGTTCAGATTCCATAGCTCCTGCATATTTTCCTTGCATACACTTCCGCTCTGATTTTCGCTTCTTGTATATCCTCTTGGCTCCCATGATGCATGCTTCCCCCTGTGAGCAGACAAGCATCACACACAGCTGGGCATGTAGCTTAGATGTTCCCTGCTCTTCATTAGGGCAGGATGGGAGTTATTCACAAATCTTAGTGCAATATGGACTCTGGTGTTGTATTTTTTGCTAACAGCATTTTTTATATCTATCATAATGTGTGACCATAAAGGTAATCCTAAGAAGTACTGAGAATGTGTCTAATAAATCCTCAACTCTTGATATAATTAACAAACTGGTACTGGGGGAGGGTTAAGTCTTAGTGCTATGAAGAACACACAGATAAGTAAAATAGACTATAACTAGTTGGCAAACCTGCGGTAATTAAGCTACTCTAACAAATTCTAACAATTTTCCTCTAACAATTCTCCTCTAACCTGCAGTAATTAAGCTCCTCTAACAAATTCTAACAATTCTCCTCTAACAAAAGAGTTATACAGTTGGTAATTTATAAGCAAATGAAATAAGAGTATAGCTAAGAAGTGTAAAGAACCATTTTGTCCCTATTTATTATGCTTCTGCCCACACATCTTTATAGCACTGATTTTTTATGTTCATCTCCCAGGCAAACAAGAGAGCTAAATTCAGTGTTTTCCATGAAATAAATAAGAGCTTTGAATATCACAATGCTTATGCATCCCAAAGGGAAAAATAGCAGCAATGTAAGTGAGTGATAATTTTATTGTTGAGCCTCTGAATAGGGTGGGTGTTTCTAGCTAATGCAGCGTCTACTGTCAAACATAGCTCCTTTTGTGTGTCTGAAAAACAAGAACATAATTGTGTTTAATCTGTTCTAGGTTGTCTTTCCTGAGGAAACTCAATTTAACCGGCTCCATTACATATCATCGTGCAAATATATTACTTAGTCAGGGTTTGGAGTCTACCATGTTTCACTGCCTGAACTAGGTGTTGGGTTTGCAGCCAGAGATTCCACCAGATCCTCTGAGAGGCCAGCAGAATGTCTTCTGCCTTAGGACATTAATGGGACATTTTTACCCAAGCCTTCTGATGTGAGCTGAATAGCTGAGAGGCCACGATGTAAGAAAGTTTCCTATTCATAACTCTGCATACTTGTACTTCGAGAACCTTAGAAAGAGGCAAGGAGTACTATATATTCCCAGGGAATTGAGGCAATGGACAGGAAGGATTTTTCTGGAACTGCTCAGGGAGCATTACTTTGGTATTTTATGCTTTGCCTCTGTCTGAATAGGTAGATAAAATGAAAGATCTTTTCTTCACCCTGCCCCCACCACGGCACAGTATGACATGCTCAGATAAATTATGTTTGGATCTCAGTGCTGAGTTGGTATTTCATTTTGAGTTGTAAGTCTAAGCCAAGCACATTTGAATTTTATCTCATTATATTCTAGCATAATAAAACAGAAATAACTTCACAACAAGATATAAGTGTTGAGTTTGTTCAATGCTGCGTAATGTAAAATATGTAAGGAAGAATGAAAGGAAGAAATGGGTATTTTGGCCCAGAGGTCTCCAGTTTGCAAGCCTGAAGGATTAGCTTTTCTTCAGCACCTCCCATGCCCTTGTCCTGGGCTCAGTCTTAGCTCTCTTCCCCTTACCTGGCTGTGCAGCTGCCATGGCCTATAGTCCTCCTCGGCACACCGTCTGTCGAAAATGGACTTGTAGTCCACTTTAACCAGCTGCCATTCAGAGCGGTGGCTGAAGTGTCCAAACACTCTACAGGTTCATGATGATAAAAATAATAATCACAACAGTATTCACAACAGCTCGCATTTGCTAACTGAACATGGTGCTCATAGGAATGTCATGTATTATGCTGAGCACATCATATGGATCAAAGCTTTTAATCCTCCAAATACACTTAAGAAGAGGATAGTATTATGGGCTGCACATTACAAAATGGATAACTTGAGGCTTAAAGAGGTTTGTCAACACCAAAGTCAAGCCACTAATAACTGGTACAGCTGGATCCCGGGGTATCTTACTTAAAAGCCCACTTGAATATGTTGTACCACAACAGTAATTGACAAAAAAGACAGAGAAAAGAATCACAAGTGGTGCATTCTAGGTGGTCCAAGATCATACTTATAGATTCTAGAGCTAACATACCTGCTTTTTGTGGTTTCCATGCTATTTAGTGTTCCCACCAGTCCCTAGGGAAGTAGGCAGCAGAGCAAAATGGTAATGACTTGCTCCTCCATGGAACATTCTACCCTCACTACTCAGAAACCCAGATATTTAATGCAGCTTTAGATTCAACAATCATAGGTGTAGATAAAAGCCACAAAGAGGATTTTTAGATCAGCTTTTTAAAATGTATGTTTTGTAAATATACAAATTGAAGGCAAATGAGGGAATAAATTGCTAATCTAGCTGTGTTTCTAGGCATATTAAATTTTTCTTGATGTTTTCTATCATTGAAAAAAGTGCAATAAGAGGTTAGAAAATACACCAATTATTGACTTCGATTTTAAAATTTTCAATGATGTCAGGATTAACTACTTTGAAACCTTCCTTTTCTGTTTTTCAATGGCCAATTTTCTAGGGGAAGCAAATATCTCAGTTTCATATTTCAAATTCAAAGCCCATATTTTAAAACCCATAGGCAGCCAAGTCATTAATCAAGTCTTCGGTAAATTAATGATCATCACTTTTCAGACAGGAATGAGTGTAAATGCAATTTCACAAGAACAGATTGTTCTCATGGTTTTCCTAATATGCCTTACAATTGGGTTAGGTAAAGAGCCAGGGAAAAATAAAATCCCTTGTGGGGTTTTGATCAAATGCTATGTTCTGACTGAAAGAGAAATTATTCTTATACGCCTGAGATTTTCTGCATATACACTCTGCTTATATTAAAACTTTTAAATGCATAGCTTTATTTGCTCTTGAAATAATTGCTTCTAATTTCCCTAAACTCATTGAGTATAGAAAGAAAAGAGCTTTGCCCTTCTGCTAGCACCCCCATTCTGAGTCTCCTCAAGCCTTTCAGAGCCAAGAAAATGGTTTCCCATATTTTTTTCCTTTTTGCTAGGGACTTCTGTAGTAGAATGGAGTGACTGTGCTAACAACTTCAAGCCTAACAGCAGCAAGTCAAAGCAGGTTCAGCTATAAAACATCTTTCTGTTTACTCTCTTATATTAAGGCAAAACCACACTATAGCTTTCCACTTACGTCATGATTAGAGTTTCTTCTCCAGGTTCTCCCAGAACCCCATCCACAAAAAGTGGAATAGATGTGAAACTGTATTTGCTCCAAGATCTCCCTTCATCAAAACTCAACCTAGTGACAGAACAAAACAACAGTCAAGATCTCAGGAGAAAATATGAAAAGTCCTTTCTAAGAAAATACACTATCCACCAGGAGAGGATGTATTTTAAAGGCAGCTGGGACATTGTCAAAATGAGCTCTCCTGAAATCTGATTAGTATTTTTTATTATATTAATGGGCAGAAATACAGGTAGCCAACCCAGTGGGACCCAGTGTTAAGATCCCAATAAGGGAGAAAAGTGCAAAATGGGAATAAGAGTCTCCAACAGAAAAAAAAAAATTTAGCTTGGATGTTTATTAGTCTAAGACTTCAATGTGAGCCTCTCCAAATCCTCACTGGTATCTAGCAGCATGTGATCCTGAAAAGCAATGACCAGGTGGTCTGGATTTCAAGTTATAGGACCCACCTATAAGTGGCAAATTCCATACTGTGTCCAGTTCTATGCTATTATAAATCATAGTTGACCTCACTGAATTAATGGATGGGAACAGGATGGGCCCTTGAGAATAAAAGTGGAGGAGGGCACCATTCTGATGGTTACCACTATCTATGCCCTCTCAAAATTCATGTGTTGGTGGCATTAGGAGGTGGATTGTTGAGGAAGCAATCAGATCATAAGTGTAGAGCTCTCATGAATGGGGTTGGAGACTTCTAAGAGGCTCAGTAATTGTGTTGTGCCTCGCACTGGGAGACAGCACGGCAAGAAGGCACCATCTGGGAACCAGAAAGCAGGGTCCTCACCAGGCACTGAATCTGTCAGTGCCTCCTTGATCTTGAACTTCCAGTTTCCAGAACTGTAAGCAATACATTTCTTTTTTTTATGAGCTACCCAGTTTCTGGTGTTTTGTTACAGGAGCTTTTCCTTTACTCTCTTTCTCTGTGGATGTCGCTCCTCTAGCTAAAACTTGGTTTCTCTTCTGCAGCCTTCTCTTTGGTCATCAAAGTAACAAAGTGGATGGGAAACCAGACTTTTGATTTTGAACAAACTCACAAACCCCACCTCTTTTTTTTTTTTTTTTTTTTTTTTTTTTTTCTTTTTTTTTTTGCAAAATTGCAGGCAACAATCTTTTATTGGGGCAAAGGTGTAAATTACACTCAAGTTAATCTTGACACATTACTAAGCACAGTCACAGTGTGATAGCCTGATTCCCAGGCCTATCCTATAGTGCAGAATCAGTGGGTGTGTGTCCCCCAGGTGGCAGGTGCCCTTACCAAAGATGTCGAATTGGAAGAGAAGTGTGTTTCATGGCAACCAGGACTCCACCTTGATCTAGGTACAAAACACTGTGCTCTTCTTCAAAGATCTAGATAAGGAAAAAATACCACACATGGACATATATCCACACACACTCACAATACAGAGAATCAGTTTTCAGATGAGAGCAAAAATCCCTCCCAGGACAAAAATGGATTTCCCTAAAACTTTGGGTAAATAGAGCTAAACAATGCTTCCCAACATGGGCTACATGTACCATTGATGTTATATAACATTAATTTTAGGTAGGAAGAAAATGAACTTAAAAACACATAGTACATGTTCATGTTAATATTCCTTTATCATTTTGATAATATCCATTTATTTTCATTTCTGATGATGTCAGAATATCAAGAAACTGTCATATATATCTCTAGATGGAAGGATTCTTAGAGACAGGCTGCTCCAATAGTGTCATTTTTACAGAATGGAAAACTAAGGTTTAGAAAGATATAGTGACTTGCCAAAGGCCATGGAAACAGCCACTATTGGATTTGGGACTTGCTTCATTGCGGAACCCTATTTGATCTAATTATTTCAAATTTCCAAGTGCTATCAAAGAAAAGTCCTCTTGTTTAATTCACAAAAGTTCTCTACCAAGTTGCAAACAGTTCTGATCAAAATGAAATTGTCACCTTGGGCATATGTACTATTGGGTCTTTCTCCAAATGTGAAGCAAATAATTTGAAGTCAAATGGAGACATGAGGCAAGGCCTCTAAAACCTCTCTACAAGATGTGCGCTATTCTCGTAGTCAGATTGCCACTAGAGCCTTGTCTGATGTCCCATGCAGACGTTCTTTTTTTCCCCTAGTTTCTTTCTTATACTCAAAACACACACCAGGATCACAGAAGTAAAGATTCCCAAGGCTTGTTTAGGGTGATGGAAGCAAGAAAATGGAATACTGGATCTCTCTTTTCAAGAGGAAGCTACCTTCAAGAGTTCATCTTTCTACATAGCTTTAAGATCTGTTGCTCTGGGGTTTCTTAAGCAATTTTTTCCCTGACCTGCTTTTCTTAAAATATGAGAATCCTACAGATACTCTTCAAACATTTGAAGGTAGGAAGTGGCAACTGGACCATCATGTGGATGTTTCTTTCTAAAATTTAAAATAGAGTGCTCTCATTGCCAAGTGTGATTACCTGTGCATTAGATTGCAATTTACAGTGCTAGTTATTGTATGATAATTAAACGTCAGTGGGTTATTAAAACATATTTATTGAAGTGTAACAACCATGCATTAGGCTCATATCTTGTTATGATTCCTGAACCTCATTAAATGCCTGGTTTATAAGCCATGGATATCTAATTTTCATTCAGAAGAAAGGCAGGAAGCATTTAAGCTAAATGCATTGGTTTAAAGTGATTCCGTTTCTCCTTTATCTAACATATGCATCCTGATGGTTATTACTGTCTTTTGCACATGAGATTTAAGCATCTCAAAACACCACCTGGGTAATGGCTATTTCCATATCACTGCATTCTTTTCTGCTCTGGCTTCAAGGCAAAGAGAATTTATGGCGGCAACCTGGAATTAGATATGCAATCTACCCTTCAAGTTCCAGGTTCCTATTTGATAAACCCACAGGGATTCTGTTTTTACTTTTATGGGAAATATTCCATCAGACCTAATTAAAAATTTTTTTTCCACTTATATATGCTCTCATATACAGGCCCTAATTAAGAATTATCTTTATTAAATAAAAAAAGAAATTCTTGTGTAAAAATTTGCTAAACTCAAAGAGTTGTTTCAGATTTCATTAAAAAAAACAGATAACATGCTTTAGGATTTATTTGTAGCATGTGCCATAGTTGAATAAGTTCCTAGACTTGAACCAAGTTGGACAACTTTTATGCTGTTTAAATTTTGGCAATACAGACCAGGGTCTTTTCTTACCTGCCTCCAAGTGTTCCCTGCATCTGAAGAGACAAACATGCTGATGTCACTGTCTGACAGTTCAGAACCTATATTACCTAGAAAGAGTACATCACCATTAGTGGAAAAAACTTTCTGCAAAAACTAACAATGGCCTAGATCAGCAGTCTGCAGGGCCTGAGAAGGATTTTGACTGTAAGCATTTTGTCTGAGCAGGAGTTTTCAGCATCCTTGCTTTAGGGTCAATGATTTAGGTGCCTTTCAAAATATTTTTAGCCTGCTCATTAAATTCCAAGCACAGATATCTAGCTTCTTAAAATCAGCGCCATCTACACCATCAAGTAAAGGAGACAAGCTTCTTACCTGAAGCAACTATGATGCTTGGAGCTGTGTCTCTGCTGGCAATGATCCCTGATGTGTAGGGATTCTCAGAGACCTTCAGGTGAAGGTGGAGTGAGCAATAGGGCTACAAAGAGAAGACATGAGAATCATAACAGCACAAAAGCTAATGGTCATTTAAAAGTGAAGATTTAGAGCATTCATGTATCCATCTGTTCATCCTACCATCCCATTTATCCTTCCATCTCTTCTGTCTTCCTATGATCCATTCATCCACCTAATGACCACCTTGCATTCCACAAAATACCTAGTGTCTACTAAGTGCAAGGCAATTGCTAAGTTTGTAAAAAATAGAAAGCTCCTTTATTTTAGGTGTAATTTACTGACATAAGTGCCATTTGGTAATTTGATGAGCATTTAAGTACCATGTATATATAACACTAGATGAAATTTATGACAGGGTTGCAAAGACTAAAATTGGGTCTATGTCATTGGAGAGTTTACAATTCAAGTAGAGAACAGGAGATCTTTCTATTTATTGCCATAAAGAAAGACTTTTTTGTTGTTGTTGTTGTTTTTTTTTTTTTTGGTGGTGCTGGGGATTGAACCCAGGGCCTTGTGCTTGACAGGCAAGCACTCTACCAACTGAGCTATATCCCCAGCCCAAGAAAGACTATTTTAATTACCATAATAAAGATACAGGCAAAACATTATATGAGATTCTAGAAGGTGAGGAGATACATTCCAACTTCAGATTAGGGGTGAGTTCTCAGGAGAAAATGGTGGATGGGTAGGCTCTGAACAGTGGGTAAGATGTTCAATCATGGGTAACATAAATAACAAAGAAGCAGAAAAGTTGCAATGTGTAGCCAGGAAAAAATAAGAGGAGAAAGGGGATCTGAAGCCAGGAAAGGTTGAGTTAGGCCAGGAGAACTTTGAAGAAGTCAGTTGGCGTCTCTTAGTCATTCTTCCCTTGAGACCCCAATCTTAGTATAGAAAAGACTATATAACATGTACCACTGTCCTAACATCCTCCAAACAACAGACACAGTGTCTCTATTACCAGTCGTCTTCACCTTCTAGAATCCTTTTTATTCAATATAGAAGTCATACTTTTAGACAAAAAACACACTAGTAATAAAAATTTAAATGAAAATTTAAGGGGCTTGTTTATCTGTGTCTGAAAACCTTGACCAAATTCACTGATTAAGCTATCAAAAGCTTTCAAAAAAAGAAAAAGGAGGATAATAAATCTTCAACAAATTTTGTTAAAATAGTCCTTGTACTGAGTTGTCAAAAAATACGAGTTTGTGTTTGAACCCATATTTTTTTTTCATCTCTCAGGAAGATTACTTTCTAATCTTATCGACTTGAGTCTTTGGAATTACCAATGTATCTCTGTTATTACTTTTATTCTGCTTTGTAAGTCTTAGCCAACAGATATTCAGAGAAATACAGAGATACACAATGATTAAATTTATATAGGATGAAGTAAACGATGAGCTAGAAATGAAACTCAGAAATAAAAGTAACCAAAACACTGGCAAAATAAAACTGCAGCTCATGAGAGACTGTTTTCCTGACTGTCAACACAAAAATAAGACTTTCAAGGAACAATCAACTGGTTTTGTATGAAAATTGCATGTAAAACTGTCAAACAGCATTTCATTTTATAATGCTCTGTAAGAGTAAGAAAGATAGCCCCTCTAAAAAGAAACACCAGAGTCACACATCTGGCTTCCTTTTGTCCAAAAGAAAGACAAGAACAGCATTTATTATTTATTGCTAAATGCTGTGGAGGTCCCAGGACAGTATCGTCCAACTCTCAGGCAAGGTTAAAACAGGAAAAAGTGGGGGTGTCAATCATTTTCACCATGATGACTACAGTCTATCAGAGCCTCTCCTTCTCTGACAAACAACAATTTATTTTATGATGCACAATCCTGAATTACTTATTTCAGAAACGGGACAATTTTATCCCCTCAAGAGACACACTCTACAAATGAAGAGAGTACATCAACTGCTTCTTTGCATCTTCCGTGGAATTGTGCATAGAATCCAATAAAAAAAGATGAATCAATAAAAGGATGTAATATCAAGTACTGCATTTTAAACTGGGGCACGAAAGACATTAATTCACTATTCTACTCAGAACAATGCCAGAAGTACATGGAATTGATTATAAATCACATAATCTGAGTGATGTGACCATCTCCATGGTATCCCAAGAAGTGCTCCAGAGTTGGGGATCATGCCTAGACATCTAGGCTTAATGCAGGGCCTTCTGCACCGTCTAAGAGAGTAGAACATTCCTGCACCAGGGAGTACCCAGCTTGCCATTCGGAGCAAGCTGCTGCCACAGCTGGAAGACTGTGAAGGTCTTTTGCCACTTGAGCCAAGGATTATGTGGTACGGGAAACTTGCCATTACAAAGGAAAGAGGCACTTTTCATTGGCTGGTTGTTCCCTGCTCTGTTGCTATGGCTTTCAGCGGACGAAGACGTATTGTTGGAGAAGAAAGACACCAGTTTGTACGGTAGCAGCATCATTAGAAATGATCTTTTTGGTACTTATTTTCTCCACTCTCACATTTGTAGTACTGGATTGCCCCCAGCTGGTGCATGGAGAATATTCTGTGGGTTTTTTTTCCCCCTTTCTTTCATGATCTTTTTCAAAGCATTTACATAGTCTACCCAAATATGTGAAGAAAAATGATAAGTGACCCATCATCACTTTTTTTAAAAAAAGTATTTTTTAGTTGTTAACGGTCTTTTATTTGTTTATTTATTTTTATGTGGTGCTGATGATCAAACCCATTGCCTCGCATATGCTAGTGAAGCGCTCTACCATTGAACTACAGTCCCAGGCCCTCATTGTCACTTTTTAATTTAAACTTCTGCACCTGCTTTGGATATCTGTCAAAAAGTTAAAGGCACCAAAGTTAAGTCACCAAAAAGTAAAAGATTTATTATGAAGACTATCAAGTGATTCCAAGTTCCAGCAGGACACAAGACCAGGCTCTGGGATTCTTAAGCACATTTTGTCCATGTAGGGGTACTTTTTTTTTTTTTTAATTCAGTCCTGGGGATTAAACCTAGGATTTCACAGATGACAGACAAGGTTGCTGACACTGAGCTACATCCCAGTCATTTTTAAATTTTATTTTGAGACAAGAGTCTCACTAAATGGCCCGGGATAGTCTTGAACTTGCAAACCTGCTGCCTCAGACTGGGGAGTAGATGGGATTACATGAACATGCCACCACGTCCTGCTCCTTCGTTTTTCTTATCTCGTTAGTAAACAGGCCCTGCACACCTACCTACCTATACTAATGATCTACATTTCCAGGGTTGTCTCCAATGCAATAGTGTCAAAGCATAGCTTACTCCAAGAGCAGTCCTCTATTTTTCTTCTATTTCCACATTAAAAAAATATAATGGAAGGGAGATCAATAGAGCAGAAGAAGGAATGGGAGAGAGGGGATAGTAGGAGGGAAAACCAGAAATACTGGGGAGTGATATTGGTCAAATTACATTGTCACATTTTGTGAATGTACAAAGAGTAACAACAAATTCCACTAATATGTACAACAATAATGCACCAAGAGAAAATCTGAAAAAAAGACAAAAAAATGCAATAACTTTGAAAAAGAAAATACAGGAATGTACATTGAAACCATGAATGACCTGGCAGCTGACTTACAAAGGACACAGGGACCAGCACATGCACACCAAAGCCTTACTCGCACATACTCACAGACTAGATCACATCATCAATTGGTCAATTCTAGGAACAACTGGATCCTTAGTCTTTAATCTTTTCAGGGTCAGGTATAATCTTTGAGAATCTGATGCAAACTAAGGATCATGAAAAAGTGCACAAGGACAAGTGCACAGTTTGCATTCAATTTCTGGGAATTCACAAACCCTGAAAGCCCATGAGTGGACCTCCAGGTTCTAACCACCTTTCTTTTGTCTTCATGCTCTATTTTACCTGACAAAATACTTTGGTCACTGTAAGTACTCCATAAATGTCTGCTGGATTTAATGTAACCACTACTATTTTTCACCTTAAATACTGATCATTGATTCCTCCAGTCTAATGGACACCTCCCCACTCACCTACCATCTGCCCTCTGCTCCTAGGAGTCTGTTTCAGCTTCCACATAATATAAGTGAGAGCATGGGGTACTTGTCTTTCTGTGTCTGGCTTATTTCACTGAGCACAATGTTCTCCAGGTGATCCATTAACTACCTACCCTCTTTCAGGCACTGTGGATGGCCAATGGGGAATTAGCAAATGATAGAAGACATTTCTCCACTATGATACAAAAGAGGTAACAAATGGTCAGAGGGTACTTGAGGATCAACCAGCTTAAAATTGTTTTTCCTCCCAAGCTCTGTAACAGCCTTTAGATACTATCTTCACAGTACCTTTCCCCCAAGACTACTAATCTGAATATTGTACAAAAAAGACAGATCAGAATTTCATAAATAACAAGGGAGCAAGCAAGTTCCTAAATACCTACAAACCCCTCTCCCAAATACATGCACTTATGGGCAGTTTCTGACTCTGAATTGCAGCTAGGACTCCATTAGCTCTTCAGTAAAGATTTAATAGCAAAGAAGAGGGAGGCCCTCAGACAGCTGGCTGGGTGTTGGGGATTCAGCTCTTTTCCAAACCAGCACAACATGGAGCATCACACACAGTGTAGTGAGGTGGAAAGCACAGTCATGAATCTCCTGGGACAACTGGCTGCTCAGCTCCAGTAAAAAACTGCCAAATGAATCCATAAAGAAGTCAAAGTCCCTCTCCAGGAAACACTGTGCCTTCCCCAGGGGACCAAGGATTTGTCACAGGCTCAGTTCAGCTCACATTTTGCCTCTTGGGAGCTCGATCCCAGGGCTTTGGAGGCAGGTGGACCATGACCTGTAAAACCCTATCTAATTGTACAATGCAGCCTTCAGAGGGAAGAAATCCCAGCTGAGCCCTCCAAGGCAATCAGTCTGAAAGTTCTAAAAATACAGCCCCAAATTACCCTGGATGTCTTACTTCTATAGAATACATTTTCCCAGGAACATTCCATTTGGGGCTGTAATTCTGAACTTGTTCCACATTTGTAACAGCCCTGCTGGAAAATCTCTTTTCTAATCACGAGGCTCTGCTTTCCGTGACACTGTCACTTTCCAAGTACTCACAATCTAAAATCACTTTTTATCTCCTCTCTGCCAACCAGTTCCTGAGCCTAAAGAAGGTTTTTAACAGTCTGGGTCTCCTGTAGCTCAAAGATTTTCTTTCCTATTTTGTGCCGTTGGCAGATTTTTAAAAAGTGATTTTGGTCTCTCCTCCCCACCCTTTTGTCATTTCACCTTCCTCAGTCGGCTGCCTGTTTTGAAAGAGCCTATGTTGAAACTGCAATAAGCAAGAGGGTTAATGAGGGAGGAAGGACCCAAGACTCCTGGGTCCCATACATCCTCATCACAATAATTCATCTTTCCTCAATCTTAACGAGTCTCCTGATTTTGTGAACTTCGAAGCCAATTAGAGCTCATGAGCTTCAGGAGGTGGATGTTACAACAAATCCTTTGTAATCATCCAAGGGAACACATGGCTTCCACTGGAGTTCAAATGTGGAACTCTAACAACACCTTTCAGGCCCCTTCCAAGCACAACTCCAAAAGACAATATGGATGTTGAGCATCTGCCCTGTGGCAGGTATGATTCTTGGAGCTGATCTTTGGAATGGCCAGAAAGACAGCTATAATCCCAGTTCTTCAAGCTCACATTTAACAGGGGGAGGTGGATGAGAAAGTCAATGGATATCTGTGCTGACTTCAGATAGCAGTAGAGCTCAGGAACAAAAATGAATAAGGACAAATACAACTTTACTGAATTCTCAAGAAAGATGTTTGAGAAAGAAGAACCTGAACACCAAGAAAAAGTTTGAATAGTGGAAGGGTCTTTAAGAGAAATAATAAGAAATTCAAATATTCTAAGACATAAATGAATTCATACATTCATGGTGTGAGACGAACCCCCTGCCCACCACCACCAGGGCTTCTGTGTAAGGAGGGTGGAGGGAGAGGTTAGAGAGCAGGGAGAAGTAGACAGGGGCCAGATCACATGGGACCTGCCAGCCATGATAAAGTATCTGAACTGGAAAACCATTTGAATGCTGAAGTTAAGGAGAGATATGATGTGATTTTTCAAAAGTTTAAGTTGACAACATTTTGTGGAATTTGAGAAAAGAGAAATCCACTAAAGGAAAAAACAGTGGGTTTTCTAGGGTCAGGAATGTGGTTCTAAATGCAAAGGAGCACTGACAAATCTTTAGTGTGTTGGAAATATTCCATCTTGACTGTGATAGTAGGTATATACATTTGCCAAACTTCATCAAAGTATTCCCTTAAAATGGTTGTGGGGTGGGTGTTGGCGGGGTGGGTACCGGGGATTGAACTCAGGGGCACTCAACCACTGAGCCACATCCCCAATCCTGTTTTGTATTTTATTTAGAGACAGGGTCTCACTGAGTTGCTTAGTATCTCCTTGCTTTTACTGAGTCTGGCTTTGAACTCACAATCCTCCTGCCTCAGCCTCCTGAGCCACTAGGATTACAGGTGTGTGTCACTGTACCTGGAAAAATGGTTGCTTTTCATATGTAGGTTTTGCCTCAATAAAGTTGATTTTAAAGTAAAAAGCTTGCTTTGGCTATTGTGTGGAGAATGGATTGACAGATACAAAATGGGGATAGTAAGGTAGGATCTAGCACTGGGGTGAGGTGAGTCAGGCTCGTTACTTAGATGAGGATGATTCTAGCAGGGATGGGGAAGGAACTAAGAGTGTATTTTTATTTTGGAGGCCCAGCAATATGACTTTGTGACTCTGGGTTGGGGTGAAGCAGGGAACACTTTGCTGGGTTTTGAGTCACTTTTATTGTTTTTATTATTACTAGGATCAATTTATTTATTTTGTAGTGCTGGAGATCAAACCCAGGGGTGCATTGTGCATACTAGGAAAGGTTTCTACCACTGAGTTTTATCCCCAAACTGAAGAACCATTCTTAATGATCCACTTATGAGGCCAAAAAAGTTAGGCAGGCCTATTTGTGTCACATGGTTTATTCTCTCTCATAGGCTCTCTCTCTCTCCAAAGTTCGTGGTGGGAAGGGAAGACCCTGTTAAGGTACTGGCACATCCAATGCATCAGTGTATCACAATGTTCCAACTTAGAACAGTTTAGCTAGGAAGGTAGCCTTGCTTTTTTTTCCTTGTTGCTTTTTTTCAGTGCCATGTAACTGTGCCTTGCATAGTACAGGCATTCAATAAATAGCTATTATATTCAGTCTGTCTTTGTGCACTCACTATAACAAATGGCTGTTTTTCTCCCAGTTGCCAGTAATAAGGATGGAAGCTGAGTGGGAGGCTGAATTTTAGACTGCTTCCCTGATGCACAGTGACAACTGCGATTTCCTCTGCCACTAATAAGGTCAGGCTATAGCTGCTGGCATCTTCTCGAGTGGGAGGGTGACCCACCTATCGCTGTGCAGGATGAACCTGCTAAGTGACTGACCAGACTTCGTGGGATGGAAGAAGCAAGCTGAGTGAGGATAACATCAAAGTCAGGGTGGTGTGAAGAGTGTGAATGACAGATGGGTAGAAAGATGGCAGGGTGACTATGCACACACCATGCAGCAAGTCCTTCTTGCTAAAACTAAGTGGTCTTCTCTCAGGTTTATACACTGGCCTTTCCTTTTTCTTCACTTAAACACAACTTCTGAACTATTTTACAGAAATGAATTGTATTAATTTAGTAAGACTGTATTTTGCAATTGATCTCTTTCTCCCCTCCTGCATTCACTGAGTATCTCTTGGTTAATCAAGTATGGAGCAGGCCTCAGAGCTACTAAGAGCAATAAGATGTGACCCTACAATCTTTCATTTATTAATTTAGCCTCACTGAAATAGAGAAGGAGACTGAAAACTCCTTGAAGGCAAGATCCAGCTTTGATCCTTTTCTTGGATTCCATCATATCATCAAATAAATAAAAAATGGACACTGACATATGTATTGCCTAAATGTAAGATAATTAAAGGAAGACCGTAATTAAAGCAGTGGTCAGCAACTGTTTTTCAATGGGCCATAAAAGAAATGTCTTAGGTTCTGTTGACCATAGTCTGTCAAGCATGACTCGATTCTGCCTTTGTAGAGTGAAGGCAGCTGTAGATGATATATAAACAGATAAGCATGACTGTGTTTCAATGAAATATTATTTTAAAAAAACAATGGATCATATTTTTCCCCAGGCCACAGATTTTCCAAACCCAGGCTTCATAGGCCAAGACAAATGAATGGAACATAATATAAAGAAAGTAAACAGGTTTAAATCAGTGACTCTTAACTTTTTTTGGAAGCATGAACTTCTCTCAAAGTGTGATGAAACATTACTACAGGAAAATATACCACACAATCCTGCACTTGGTTCACCAGTTTTGCAGCTAAATGCAATCCTCATTGTGATTTTCACAAGAAAGTAAGAGTGCTTAGGGGACACCCTCAAGATACATGAAGACTACCATATTCTGCTGAAACTACCATTGGAGGTCCTTGTCAGGACTTGGGTTGTAGGGCAGGAAATGTACATCAGAGGAAGAGTGCACATTTAGCAAGCATGAGAACCTAGATTCAATTCCAAAACAAACAAGCAAACAGACAAACTTGGGGGAAATAATGATCCTGCTCATGAGGACAAGATTGACCACGTGCTCTTATCTCCTTGGTCCATCACAAAAGGCAGCCCTATGATTCTTTTTTTTTGGGGGGGGAGGGGGTGGCACTAGGGATTGAACTCAGGAGCACTTGACCACTGAGCCACATCCCCAGCCCTATTTTTTATTTTATTTAAAGACAGGGTCTCACTGAGTTGCTTAGTGCCTCACTTTGGCTGGCTTTGAACTTGTGAGTCTCCTGTCTCAGCCTTCTGGGCTGCTGGGATTATAGGTATGCACCTCCATTCCCAGCAGCCCTGTGATTATTTTCTGCAAACTCTGCCTTTACGTCCTCTCTTGCCCCTTTTGTTCATCAACTGAGCAAAAATCCCAGAATGAGCTTCATCCTTCTGTTGAAGGCACTTCCAGCCCTCCGCTGTGTGAGGTGCTCAACTCCACTAAGAAGACTCACCAGTAAGCAGTGCACAGGGTCCCCTCTGAGATCTGTGTCCGGAGCCTGCAGCAAACGCCAGTCTCTGCCTTTGTTGTATGTGATGAAGGTCTTCACTTGGTTGTCAATCTTCTTGTTAGCCAAGAACATTCCCTTTATCCCTGCTACCTGGGAAAAATTGACATGGCTGAAAAATACATCAATTTGAGAAGAAGGGACATCTTTGTTTACATTTTATTTTTTAAAGCAGGCTGTCAAATTCAGATAAAAGCACACATCTTGGAGGAGACACAGGGTGAGGATGGAGGTGGGCAGAGGATGCGTAGGTATGACTCCCCAGCCTATTGGACAGAAAGCAGCAGATCAGCACCTTATTGTATGGGGGTCATAATACAAGTTTGATAGAGGCTTATTATTACCTTCAGGTAGATAGGCAGCAGCCTTCAGTTGCCAAGAGATGAACTCTGGTGTTCTCAGTTCTGTTGTGTGACAATTGATCAATAAAAAAGGGCTGCTTTTATTGTATGCTAGACTAGAACCCAGAGTCTTAAATATCTTATCTCATTTAATCCTTGTAACAATCCTCCTAAAAAAAATCACTCTATTCCACACATGAGATCTCAGGCTCATCTAGGTAATGAGGCTTTCCCAAGATCACATTGTCTAAGGACACACAGTAAGTGCTAGACCTAGGATTTTAACCTAAAACTCTATGACTTCAAAATGTGTGCTCTTAATGACTAAATTATTGAGCTATCTGAAGACTTGGGCAACTGAGGAAAGTCAAAGTTTCTGATATAATTACCGCTGCTTTTTCATTTCTGTACAAGATCTCTCTGTTAATTCACCAAATTCAGTGAACATTTTGAGAAAAACCTTAAAACTTAAGGAAATATAGTTTTCCTACATCACTAAATAATCCCTACCCTACTCTTATTATGTCCTTGTTCTCAGCATCTGCAATTCTTATCAATTATTTAACTCTGAGAAGACAATTGTTTCCTTTCTTCTTTATGTTAAGAAAAAGAGATAATAATTGAACAGTTGTCAAAACTGCAATAAAAGTCATCCACATGCACTGAATTTTCAGGAGGTCTATGGTTTATCAAACATATATATTACCCTGTATAAAATAATCCCAACTGAGGAAAATGGGAAGGCAGTGAGGAAAGGGACTGAAATGTGTTGAGTTGTGTGATCCATCTCTGCTTGGGCAGCAACTCACTTCGTACTCTCAATAACCAAGAGATATACATGTCATGAGCCACATTTGGAGGAAGAGAAAGTGGAGAATTAGATTAAAAGCTACCCAAGACACGTGCACAGGGCATAAGTGGATAAACTAGTAAGCATCTCTGAACCCACTTAAGTTAACTTGGGCCCATTATATTACAATGCGAATATTTTGAAGCAGCAGAGTGAAACAATAGCAATCATCTTTCCTGTCCTTGCTGAATACCAAGCACTACCCAGTCCTTCATATACAAACTTCAACACTTGCTTTAAACCTGTGTAACAACATTTATCCCGATGCTACAGATAAGGAAACTGAGGTGTGGACAGAATTAATTGTTTGTGATGACAGTGTTGGATTTCCTACTTAAATCTGTAGGACTCTCAAAATTCTTTCAATAACTACAGCTCTGAATGTTGTCAAATCAAAGAGGTTAGGCTTCGATCAATAGAAGACACATGCTTTGCCTTTGCTTTGGACGCAGTCAGACTTCATTAGTCTGGACCTGCTGATTTGGCATCTGGGATAATTTAGAGTTGGGCTAAATTTGTACTCTTTTGGAACTACAAGTTTGTTAAGCAAATAAATGGTTTAAACGAGTTGCTGAGCGGAATACTTTGAGCTACTTAGGAAAACGAACCACATTCTGGGCAATCAACAGCAGCTAAGGACAATTTCTTGTGCATTGTCAATCCTCAACAACAACAAAAAAAGAGGTAGGCATGACCTATTGAGGCACTCTGCCTCCCAAAGGCACTATGTTAGTTGCAAATTATATCTAGTTATTTGCCATACCTGCTCCATAAGGACTGCTCACCAGGAAACTCCATATTACTTTTGCATATGTTCAAGCAGCTGTTAGAAACTTAAATGTGAAAAAACTGCCTGTTCTTTAAAAATTAAATTTCATAAATCAGAATTTTCAACTAAGTCATGCTGGTGTTCACTATATAGCATACACAGAAATGAGAATCGACTCTCTCTTAGTCATTCCAGAGGGTTGCAGTAAGTGCCAAAGAAATAAAAGTGTTACCTATTCCAATGGTCTCATTGCCCAGTTTTCTTCCTGCCCTCTCCCTCTTTTGGCAAGAGCATCAGAGCATGTATAGACCTGGTTCATCTGATTTGCAGAAGTGGTGACTTTATTGGGCCCCAACTGCTTGGCATTATCAAATGTCACTAGAGCTGGGCAATTCTTTGTAATTCATCTCTGCAGCTTGGCCTTCAGATTTATCTTGAGGAAAAAAAAACTTGGCAAAGTAGAGGATTCTCTCTACTTTGTATCAACAGGGGTTAGAGTTGGAGAGAGTCTGTTTATTCCCCTCTTAGAGCCAAGGCACTTTATCCATTTGAGGTGTCTTTTATTGTCTTGCTGGTCTGCAACGATGATCAGGTCTGCTCTGAGGTTTTGCACCACTCACTTTTGCTCTCCCTTTGAGCTTGATAAATCTCAACCCCATGCATGAGGTACTTTTCTCTAATGCCTTTTGTGTACCCTCTCATTGCAGGCCTTCCCATATCAAAAGGGGTGTATGTGCATTTGTGGGTGTATGTAGGGTGTGGGGTCCCACTGAGGATGAGAGAACATGTTTATGCCACCAGATGACCTCTTTCTACACCCACACTACATGCACTTTTAAGGAACTGAGTGGAACTGAGGGATGGCCCAGGGTGGGAAAATGTAATATTTCCCAGTAGAATTTCTGCGTTCATGTGGATGTGGCCTTTCCAGCAAAGACACTTCTTTGAGAAGGTACAGCATGCTGGTGGGAGCTCATCTTCCTTTGCAGAAAGAACTGTTAACTTTTATGCCACTGAATTCTGCAGAAGGGCCTTTGAGAGGGCTGAGTGTCCTAGGAAACTACTTTTATCTCTTTACTTCTCACATGGAAGAATTGGATGGGAGAAATCTCAAAGACAATTAACAATTATTTCTTGTTTTTTAATATCATCGATGACAATTTATCATTGTGACTAGGTTTTAAATATGAATATACAATAGCTCAAACCTCAACCCTGCACAGAGCACTTCAGAACACTTACTACGCCTGAGCACGGGTGTCTCAGAGTGCTCCCTTATTGTGCTGTCTTCATACTTACAGGACACCCTCAAATTCCTCACACAACTTCTTGATGTGTCTCTACTTCTACCAGATCTGGCTGAGCTGGATAAGCCTTTCCAGAAATCAGATTTCTTTTCATCCTGATTGCTGCCAACACTTCTCAGTTCTTCAACTTGTTTTTCATATACATGGCTATATCGTGGTTTCAACAACTGTGGAATCTTTTATGGATGACAGTCTTCCCATAAACTTCTCTTGCACTCTTTACACTCCTTATCATGAGTTTATTCAACTTCGTCTTCTTTTGTGAACTCTCACGTTATAGTCTCCAACCTTAAAATAACCTTTGGATTGCTGTTCACGCCACCATATTGCTTCTTTAAAATTATTAAAGGAGAAGTCACTTTGTACAAGGAGATCCAATTTTGTTTTTAATAAAATAGGCAGTAAGAGTTCTGCATTAAAAGATGTAACAACTACAATAGTAACATAAACTTACTGAGTGCTTATGAATCACATGACACACCATGAAAGGTGCCTGCAAACATGGGCACCAGGGTCTCTCCAGGCACTCTGAGTGGTAGAGTTACTTACCCTCATCGTGCAGATGTATGAACCAAGGCTCAGATGTGGACAATGGCTTGCCTAATGTCATCCAGCTAGAGAACCTCAGATCTGAACTCCAGAGTTCATAACTCCAGTCTAACTCTAGAGTTCCTAACACTGTGGATGTATTATTTTTTCAAACTTGTCTCTTACCAGAATATCTGCAGAGAAACATCATATTGGGATATCATGATTATAGAAACTGCCATTATTCATCCTTCAGTAATATACTCAAGAGTCATTCAGTGTTTTTTAAGCATCTCCTATGTATCATGTACTCTTCTAATCCTGGATGATAAAACACATGGAGTTCTACGCAACTATATCTGTATTCAACAGATTTTTTTTTTTTTTTGAGAATTAGAATGTTCTAGATGCTGGAATTTCTTTGATTATTTAAAGGAAGAACCTCACATACTGCCCTTATTTTTTGATTCACTCTCTAGATGGTTGTCCCCAGGACCAGTGTTACAGCTTTGGTCAGCCTTGGGCAGGAGTTTTCCTTAATGTCTATTCTGAAGGTGATTGAGAGATGATTATTCCCACTCTCAATTTAAACCACAAATCCTAAGTGTCAAATTTGAGGAGTGTAAAAAAAAGACGAAACAAGTGTGGCAAGAAAGAGAACATTTTCATAACTGTCATTTCTTTGGGCTTGGTGATGGGATGTTTTTATCTTCTGAAGAGAAGATCTCAGCTAGGAGAGACATATACTCAGAAGCAGCCAGGGGCACCTCTGCAACCAGGGAACCCACTTGAAAAAACAAAAAAAGGTCTAAATGTTCTTTCTCTCCCTATTCCCTGATCAAAAAGAACTTTCCTCCTAGAGAGACAGGAGCCTGTTCTACATGCTGCAATAAGGATGTCTGGGGTTGGAGAGCATTCTTCTTTCCTGTCTTACAAGAGGCAGTTTTTCTCCAAGAAATCACATCAGCACTATTGGGACTGTTGAGTTTTCTCTTTGAAAGACAGGGCACACATAATGTGCTAGAGACGCCATGGAAGGCACCCTGCTCGCTAGTTATGGCTTTCCTGATGCACGCCATGGCTCACTGGTCAATCCACATTCTTGTGCGGTATGAGTTTGTCAGCCAGGTGGCTTCACTCCCCACACAACCTTTCCTACTCAGCTTGGGCGAACTGTCATTGTCCATTAAGCCAAAGGGCTCTTCATCATCATTAATTAATATTCCCTTCCCAAAGGAGGGAGGGTATTGTCCAAAGCTGTCAGATTTCCTTTCATCATCCACACCACACAAATACTCTGAAATCACATGTCTCAGACACTCTCATCACATCTCTTTGGCTCTAGCCACCATGAAGCATGCTGTCTTGTTATTCAACTCACACAATGCTAGTGGGACTTTTGAGATATTCAGGAATAGCAACATTTTAGGACAACTTGCTTCCAGGCTTTTCTTACATACATGCATCCACCACACAAAAATTTGGAACCATGTGTAAAGTTCTGCCTTATAAGTCAGGACTTGCTTCAGAAGGTGGTGTATAGGTCTGGAGTCATCAACTGTTGGTTCTCTTTACAGTAACTATTGGCTCAGATAGTTTTCTTCTTCCTGTATGGTTTCTTCAGTTGCTCAGTAAAATCTAACCCTCTTTTCCTGCCCTGCAATGTCTTTAATCTTGAGGTCATTACTCATCTGCAATCAGATACAAGTGCAGATACTAATCTTTCAGGGCAGAAACAATACTTCATAGTGAAGAGTTTGCATACTCTCGGATTTAGGTCCTAATTCTGTCACAAACTAGCTTTGCGACCTTGCAAAAGTAGCTATATTATCTCAACCTCTACTTAATGAGACAGAAGTGATTATAGTCCCTCTATATCTCAAAGTTTATATATGGAATGAATGATATAGTCATGGAAGATTATTTCCCACAGCACTTTGCACAAAATGGCGCCCCAAAATATTAGCAATTATTATTATAACTCACCAACAACCACAAAACAAAAACATTTCTAGTATGTTTTCCCTGTAGCCAACTTTTCCTGGCTCACATTTCTTAACCATCTTAAACAGGGGACATGTTCAATGGCTAATTCACACTCAGAGAAAATTCTGGAATTTTAATAATTAAACCACAGGAGATTGTCCCCAACATGTCGTCCTCAACATTTTCCCATCTCATTCCCTATGTACACGTAGTGCTAGAGTAGAGAATGGAATATTTGTAGCCAGGTTCTGATGTGTGTGAAACAAAATGGTTTTAATGAGATTGCTTCCTTCTGCATTTCCCATAAGGACCCACCCATAATGGAGATTCTTGAGATATGGACCCACTCACATGCTCAGAGCTGATACAGTTCAACTCTGTTAAATTAGCTTCAAGCGCATGGAGATTCAAGAACAGCAGGTGACTGGCATGCAGAAGCATATAAAGAATGAATGGCATTCTCCTTAGTCACCCCCAAAGGTGAGCAGGCATGCACTCCATATTTTCCATCCCTGTCTCCCCCATCTCATATGTTGCTCATCTCTGCTCCTTATTAACTCATGTATGGAGTTTCTTACTTTTCATTTATCTCTAAGCTCTCATCATTCATTGCAACTCTACTGGGAAATTCATGCTGGATGGCTTTCAGCTTCCTGCTAGCCAGAACAATCAGATTTAAGGGAACATTTGTGCCAGGCTCCGTGTCCGCCAATATTCTTTATATCTAGGTAATCAGCAGATACGGCACTGCCGTTCTGATCACATCAATTTCAATTCAAGTTGCTGCGAACTGTCAGGCTAATAAAACAAAGATGCTTCGCTCTCGGCCCTAGGATGCAGAACACCTTTACATAATACAGTCACACCACTGCTCAAAGTGATGATAATCAGATCCAGCAGTTTCCCTACAGAGTCAACTGCAAGAGAGACACAAAAGGGAACCGCAGGATTAACAAAGAAATGTTTGCCATGTCCAGAGGTCACCCTGCTTCCTATTCTAATTCCATACCAATGCCAACATTTGAATTCAGAAAACAACCCCTGAAAACAGTTTCAAATAGCAAGATATCGCAGTCATTCCTGTTCAGATCTGTCATCTTTCCCATTATCAAGGGACCAATTAAAATGGTCTTTATTTCTGGCAGAAAACAAAATTTATCAGGAAAATCTATTTTGAATTGACTTGACAAAAAGAGGAGGGAATAATCAGGAAGGGAAACGCTACCTGAAAATCAGAAAATGTACTCCAGAGACCAAAGACAGAACTAGACCCAAAAAGCACTCTGGGCGATTAGGCTGGGGCAGCTGGTGTGACATCACACCAGCTGGACACTTGAAGACACTTCCATTTTAAGTGCTGGATCAAGAGAATAGAATGCATAGCATTTCAACAAGACACACTTGAAAGTTTAAATGTCCATAGGGCATTTACAAAGGAGGAAAGCAATGTGCCAATTTCCACTTGTTTATGAAAAGACAACTAGTTGGTTTTTTTTTTTTTTTTTTTTTTAAAAAGACGACATACAGTCGTGCTAATTGCAATATGAGAAGAAGTTAGAAATCCGAAATAACGGAAATGTATTGAACATTTAAACAATGTGGGTAGATTTTAAGACTATAAGAGTAGAAGATGATTTTGGTGTTTAAACACATTAGAACATATGAATTATGTCATCTATAATTTGTTGAGCATTACTGTACTTCAGGAACTATGCTCAACACCTACAAGGATTAATTCATTTCATTCTCAGAGAAATTCCATCCTGGAGGTTCCACGCTTATCCATATTTTAAACAAGGACACAACAGCTGAGAGAGTAGAGATTTGGCTGAAAAATACAGACAAACAGCATAGCAAGGATTTTCACCCAGGTAACTTGAATCTAAAATCTATACTCTAAGTTAAATTTCATCCAAAAGAAATTCAAAACTAAATCACCAAAATATGTAAATGTTTTCCAGAATACATGTTCAGTTTGAGGCTAAGATGTGAGATACTATATTTCTCTGAAGCATGGGCAGGAGAGAAAGTGGGTAAATCTTGTGAAAGTATGCAAAAGATTGCAGGACATTTTTCTAAATATACACACACAAACTATGTCCCTTGCTATTCTGTCATGATTCAATCATAAATACTTAGGCTATGAACTGGGCAGACCATTTATTAACAAGCCTTTATGCATAGAAGTTTAGTTCCTAGAAGACATTCTTATAAATTCCTGAAGGGGAAGGAAGATAGAAAACACGAAGAGGAATTACAATGACGGACTTGGATTTTGTAAGCGAAAATGGTTTCTTTCATCTTGGATGTAACTCCCTTGCTTCTTATAATACAAACAATCACTTGAAAGCCTGAACTTACCCTCCACCAAATGATTGTGACATTATGACAATAATGTCCAGTAATTAAATCCATTTTAGATTTTTTTGCTCAGATAGAGTATAGGTATGATTTTATTTCCCAAATCTGGCATGTTTTTAAATGGCTCATTATAACCCATTATACATTCTTCATAGTACATGATATGACTGACAAATGTTAGCTTTATTTCTACCTAATATTCTACCCAAATATTAGCTTTACTTCTACCTAAATGTGCCTTAAAAGGCAATTAAAGCATTGGTGTTTGTCATGAAAACTGGCTGATCCAATGAGTATGAATTTATTTTGAATTTTTGTTATTTTGAGAAACAAATAGACTTAGTTCCCTTAGGGAAGTCTAGTAAGCTCTGATTTTCTTCTGGTTTGCTAAATTACTTTTTCCAGATTTTGAAGAAAAAGACCTTTTAATCTTATTTCACACCCTGGCTCAGGACAAGGAAGATCATTAGCCAGGGGAGGTCACTGAGTTGGAAAGTATGCTCTGATGTCAAGCCAGGATGTACCTATCCCCTTCCCTCTTCAGAGTGAGATAAAGGAGCTCCACCCACTGGTTCTTCACACAGCACCCCGTCTGCCTTGCAAAACCATTTTCAAATGCCATGTGTAGCTCACACTTGTGTAAACACTTTCATTGTCCAACTATCTTCCCAGACACCCTCCAAGTACTCTGGACCTTCGTATCCTGCAGACTTGGTCAAAAAAGAATCCCTCCCAGAGAGTTTTGTGGACTGAAAATTAACTAATGAAAACATTCTGTAATCCCTTCATCTCCAAGTGGAATGAGACTGCATTTGGAACCAGCAAAAAAAATGATTAAACAGCTAGTGCTGGCTCTTCCTTGGCCGGTCCAGCACTGCTATGGTTCAGGACCACATGTCCCTGGTGACATACCTCATAGAGGTCGATCATGACGTTACCCTCAGGGCCTCTGCTGCTCTGGACATTCTCCAAGGCTAAGGTGAAATAGACACCACGGGTGTCTGAGATGTAGAGGTTGTAGGTGTCATTCTGGTTCCATTCTTGGACTGCTGCAAACACTTGGTTCTCATCTGTGCTGATGACGTGCATATCCTGCAGGAAGACAAAGGAAGTGAAGAGAGAAGAAGAGTTTTATATGTTAACTGGCATGCATCCGAAAAGCATGGAATCTACTGAGGTATATCAGAATAGGCACTGTGATGGAAGACAGAGAGTTTCAATTTGCATATATAAGAAATAATAATTGGTTAAGTGTTAATCATTGTTTCCGTTGTCACTTGTGAGGTCATGAGAAAATAAGAGAGATGCTTAGTAACTCAGTTATAATTTAATTTCCTCATTAGATAATTTGAAGAATACTTTCTTAAATATGTATAACTGTGGAGAATCAATCATTCTGATGTATTTGTCAAGATTTAATACGATACTTACTCATAAGGCTTATGTGAGGCAGATATGAGGAAAGTCTGCAGGAATGGAGAGAAAACAGAAAAACCTTCATCTCTTACCATGGGCCACAGACCAAGGGCATGGGTGCCATCTACAAGCTTGTTAGACACGCAGAACTTCAGGCCCCATTCATGAAATCAAAAGATGCATTTTAATAAGATCCTTTAATAATAAGGCAGTGGGCAGATGCATCTGGGTGGGAATTCCAAACCCTTTCTCCCTTGTTCAGAACTCTAGAGAAGTGGAGTCTAACACAGACCAGAGCTTGCTGTCCCTGACCAAGGGTTCCTGTCTCTTTTAGGGGATGCTGCTCTCAGCTGCCTTTTATTCCAAATCAGTAAACACAGTATAACTTCCAAAAATTCAAAATAAAAACAAATAAAAAAACAAGTTCCCAAACATGAAGCTGTGCATATCAAAAGGGTAAAAGAACAATGTGGAAAGACTCTTGGCCTCTGTGAAGCTTCTTACTTAAATCTTCACAAATGGACCTTGTTTTGTCCTCAGAAACTTCAGGAGAGTGGTTGTCATTCCTTGGTAACAATCCTAGTGCTGGAGAATTCTCCTGAACTTCTATCTTAATTTTCTCACTGTAGCCGGGCACAGTGGCGCATGCCTGTAATCCCAGCACTTGGGAGGCTGAGGCAGGAGGATCGCAAGTTCAAAGCCAGCCTCAGCAACTTAGCGAGGCCCTAAGCAACTCAGTGAGACCCTGTCTCTAAATAAATTACAAAACAGGGCTGGGGATGTGGCTCAGTGGTGGAGTGCCCCTGGGTTCAATCCCCAGTACCAAAAAAAAAAAAAAAAAAAAAAAATTTCTCACTGTAGCTTGAGTTGTTTTTCTTTTCTTTCCTGCAGTGTCAGGTACCCTGGGTCTCAGGCATGCTAGGCAAGTGCTGTGCCTCTGAGATTTTGTAACTTGAATTCGAATCTTGGCTCTTTAGTTTAGCCATGCAGGTGAAACTCTGTGAACAGAATTTCAACAAAATAGAGATAAAAATGCCAGGTGTTCCCATCCATTGTGAAGATAAAAGTATTTATTAAGTGTTAATACACTTATAATAGTGTCCAATACTTAGTATATATGCTCTATAAATGCTAGCCATTTTCAGTTAAGGGACCACTTATATCCCCCTTGTTGATCAGGCAAGGTTGATTTGGCTTTTCCGTTTTGTAAATGTTAGAGTCCTCACTAGTGCACTCAACAAAAGGTGTTTCATCCAAACATTTTCTTTCTAATGGAATTAGCTGTGCAAATCAGCCCTAGGGTTGCCCTTCCTTTGTCCACACAGGGACAAACCCTCCAGGATTTCCCATTCATTACAAGGCTAAGACCAAAGTCCTTGCCCTGGCATTAGGATTGTCAAACAATTACTTTCAGTTCATGTTACCTTCCTTCAACAGAATGCAATATAATCCCTGAATTCAAATTAAACTATTTCAACAGTAAGCTGGCCCTAGTATAGCTGTATGCCTTTGGAATGAATAATTGCACAGAATGACTTCTGTGAGCCTCACAGTAGATATTTCATTAAAGAATTCTTGGTTGGAGGACTAAAGAAGGTCATCTATACAATCCCACCTTGCAGAGATGTTTGGTTTTTAGATTTGAAACTGAAACACAGATGCATCAAGTGCTATGTTCCAGGTCACTTAAGAGAATCAGTCACATACTGATAGATTAAAATAGCCATCTCTAGTCATGGGCTGCAGACATCTCTCTTTCTCTTCATACACTCTAATTACATTGAACAGCCTTTAAAAAAATGATGTTAGTCTTAAATATTTCAATTCAAAAATCAAACATATTTAAACGTCAGTTTTCTTTTTCCAGCTTGCCCAAATCTTCCTTTTCTTCAGGAAATTGTGTTCCTTCTGTTTCACTGAGTCACATGATTTTAGACTAACAAGGGATCTTATAGGTTTTCTACTGACGCATTTTTAAAAACTGATCTGTAGGACAACAGCATTGTTGGTTTTTAATAAGATATAAAAAGGGGAGCAGGAGTTCTTTGGTAAAATTTCAAGTTAATGCTGAATTAAAGAGCTTTCTTCCTGATGATGCATTCAAGGATCTTCAACATACCAGTGAGCTCCTGTTAGTCTCTAGGAAAGGAACATATAATGGAGTCTATTCCTTTAAATTTATTTGATCATAGGACCAAATTTTTGCAGAATATCACTGAGGACATTTTATTCTGAGTAACACATTTGAGAAAATACTATTTAAAGTCTAAGCTCCTTATTTAAAAAAAAAAATAGGAAGAGAAATATTGACAAATCAGCTGCCCAAGGTTTCAAAGCAAATTAGTGACAGATCCAGGTCCACATCTGGGTCTCCTCTTGAGAATCAAGCAGCCTCCGCCCTACCTATACCCTGGTACACATTCATCTTCCACCATGGAGACAACCAGATCCATACTAATAATAATATTACCTTGCTTTTATAGAGTATCTGTCCTCCAAAATGCTCCGAGCACTTTCATATGTATTGCCTCATTCATCTCACTTGAGTAGCTCAGAATGATCCCCCAGTAAGTCAGGCAAAGGAAGACTGTCACTATCTCTCTCTGTCTAGAGACCCACATGCTCTTCATGGTAATGGCAACATTAAAATTTACCCATCTCCCTCCCTGGTTATTCTTTACCATTACATATATAACTTTTTTTTTTAAACACAGCTCCGGGTAACTCTGGTTTGAGAGTTGATACAATGGCAAGAGATGACTAAAGAAGATTTAAGCATGAAAGTGCTGGTTTGTCTCAATCCCTTTGGTCAGCAAGGAGCTTTGTTCCTTTAAAATCACATCAGCCTTGGAACTGATGAAGGCTATGAAATATATGCACCTTTGCCACAGATCACTCCTCCTTCTCTTTGAAGGTGTAATGGGATTGCAATGAAGCAGCCCATTGCTTTATATAATATAACCGTCCTGGACCAAATAATCCATTCATTTGTGTACCAGCTCCCATTTTCTGTGGGGACAGGCTAAATTAGTCACTGCATTCTACCCTTAGCGCTCAAAGGAGGCTGAGCTGTGAACACACTCATCCGGGAAAGCAGAGGGAGGGGATAGATGGACGATTTATGTTCAGCATAAAACTTTTCCTTCCAAATTGGCTGCATACCCCTGGGGGCAACTGTCAGCAGTGATCTGTGTGATGGATGTGACCCAGTTATGCAAAGTGTTTATCTTCAAAATCTCCAGCAATGGGTCCACACAGCTTCTTTGACTTTAAACTACCATTTTGAGGGTTCCTGGGGTCAATGGGCTTTACCCTCCATGCTCCTGATAATATACCAGATATGAGGGAAGGAGAGTGATGCTACGCCTTAATAAGAGAAGTAACTAATTTATATTAAGGAAATAAAATGTGTATTAAAAAAACACTAGCTTAGGTGTCCAAAGACTTGAGTTCCGGCCTCAATTCTGTGGCAAATAGCATTTGATTTTGGCTCAGATGTCTTTTACTCAGAGTACATTCACCCCAGGATGAGCCATGAGTGAGTAACTCAAAGCTGCAGTTTCTTGATCTGGTCTCAATTCCACAAGCTTCTTGAACCAGAGCAGCTCTCTGTATTGAGTATAATTCTTATTTTTAAAGGTACAAATCTTGCAAATCAACTCCTTCAGGTAGGTTTTGTTTTTGTTTTTGTTTTTGTTTTTTGTCAAAGGAATCACAATTTATTTCAGTGCTAGGAGGGAAACTATGGTTTTATCTACTGAGGTAATATGGTCATCTCTTTCGGGAACCTAATCGAGTGTAATTTTAACAACACTCTGTCTTCCTGTTACAAACAAACATCATCCAATTTTCTTCTAAGGCAAAACTTCAATGTTGTAAGTTCTTACCTTATTAAAGAAGAAAAAAGTCAAGTCAAATCAAGAGCAAGAAACACTTAAATGTGCATTTTAACATAGGCATATGGGTCTGGGCAATTATCACTCATTGATCTCTTAGCAGCTGAAAATAATAATAGCTACTAACATGGAGATAGTCCCTTGAAGTTAATACTGCAACTCAATGTGCATTATCACCTCTAATGGCTGAGACTTTCAGCCCACCTTTCACTGTTCATCTACAGGGTAAAGTAGGTGCTGCCTAAGAGATTCTGCCTAGAGAAGTCAGAACAATGTGTTATCACTCCTCTCCTGGAAGACCACACCTGCTATACCCTTGTGATAGGTCGTTCACATAATTTCCTGTCCAGATATCTGTATTGGCTAAAGGTGGCATACTACAAAGTCAAGGATGAATATATAAGAGAAAAAGACAGCGTTGAACACTCAATCAAAAGAGAAAAAAAAAGTTCATTAGGTTCTCTTTTGAACCCCAAAGCTCAAAGTCGAAGTATAATTCTATTTAAACCTTCAAATCCCTTTCTTAAACATTTTACACATGTATCTCCCTTGTCCTAAGAATAAGCCCTAATGCATTAACAAATCGGGCACTTAAAATACATCATGTTGGCAGCACTATGTCCAACTGGCAGCTGAGCGCCCGTGTCAGTTTGACCTCCACTAGGTGGCGCTCCCTACCAACGTAGTTTTTTAGTGTTTCCTGAAAGACTCCTGGGGTTGCCACAGGTTGAGGGTCTTTAACTTCTCTTTGCCACTATGCTCAAAAGGGAATGTTTGGGGAAGTCTACAAAGTTAGCGGTGCCTCAGAACTCTAAAGGCAATCAGTCTCTGAAGTCCCACTGAGAAAGACAGCTGTCATGTGGCTGCAACACCTCTCAATAGCAATTTGTAACAATGTTACAAATTGTTACATTGATAAAATGAAGGAATCCCACTTGTTGAACTGATATATCATTCATCCAAATAAATTGTTTCTGACTTTATAGAAAATCAATGCCTACCGTTTGAAATCTTTACTATTGAAAAACAAATGCAAACCATTAATTTATCTGGATGCTCCCAAAACAAGAATTCCAGAAAGAGATGAAGAAAGAAAAGGAGGGTGGCATGGAGAGAGAAATAAAGGCAGTAAGACTGGCAAACAAGGAAGAAGGCAGAATCACCCTGAGAAATGGAGATGGGGTGACAAGAAAGACTTGACTGTGAGAGATTGAGAGGATATTTGAGAATGGGGTGGAGGCAGGGCACTGGCAATTAGGAAGTAATGAAATGGAAACGCCATTCAGGGCATACCTTGGGCAAAGCGTATTTTGGAAGCTTCATCTGGGCAAACGCGTTCCTTCGGTAAGATACGTAGTAATGTGGTCTTCCTCCTGACGTCAGCTGGATCATAAAGACAAGGTGGTAAGAGGAGCTACATAAAGGTCTCAGGTCACAGAAGAGCTCCCTGAATGGAAGGAGCTGGCTGCCCATTCCACAGCAGGAACACCCACGTGGGCAAGTGTAAAGAATTGGCATTTAGTTCAAAAACAGCTAACACATGGTACGTGTATTGGTCTGAGACCTGAAGTGAGCCCACTGGACAAAAATACAATTCTTTAATTTGCACTGTGGCTCAGAAGCCAGAAAACATTCTCAGGTTATTTGCTTTGTTTCCAAATGATAGAAGCCTTAGAGTGTGATGGCTTCAGCCAGACTCTCCAGTCCTATGATAGGTGGCCTTGCCACACCAGAAGGAAATGGCTCAGGTTGAAGAGTGGAAGGGAAGCCTCACATCTCTGGGCACCAGGGTCTCTTTTGATGAAGTCACACTGATGACTGTGGGCATGTCCTACTGTCAGGAACCTAGCATGCTAGACAGAAAGGCAAGCCAGGATCATGCTCCAAATCCATTTTAGATCTCTCACTGTCAGAAGAAAATTGTGAAAATTTGATTCCTGGTGGGTGGGAGTGTTATGGTCTCCACTGAGGCACAGGCACCAGGCTGGCCACAGCCCCTGCCAGGATCTCTCTCCTTGATTGCCACTCTTAATCTGTGTGAATACCTGGACACGGAATGTCAGCAAGAGTTTGCATATTTAGAATGTCAACCAATGCTGGGGGTGATGTTCGTCAGATGCTCAGGAGTGTGACAGGAAAGTTGCCATCTGCTTGGCCATTATGTGCAGATTGCCTTAGTCCTGGTAGTGGGTTACAGAATCATGTTCATAATGGCAAGGATAGAAGACGTGAAATTCCAAATGCTGAATTGATTTTGATTTGTTAAGCACCAATGTGGATTAGAAACTGTTACTGGAGACCAGAAAAGGTTCCTGGGAGAAGCACTGATAAAGAAATGAATCAGGCAGATCAATGTATGTAACTGTTTGAATGTCACTTGAAATTATGGGAGTATTCATTACTCATTTCCCTGAAGAAGAAAGAAATGGTCTCTGTGTGTCCTCTCTCTCTCTCTCTCTGTGTGTGTGTGTGTGTGTGTGTGTGTGTGTAAGTAATCATTTATGAAACACTTAAAATCATAGAGGCTGCTATTGAGCACTTAAAAAATCTGCTTCCTCAAAGCATGGGATTAAATCTTCTGAATCAAAATTTCTTGTCCGTGTGTGTATGCAGGCACACACATGATCAACTATCTAGCAATTATACCTTTGTCATTGTTAATGGAAAGCAATGACTGAATATTTAAGTGCATTGTCCATACAAGATCAACATTTTCCTTAACTGCCCCAGAGAAGCAAAGCACACTTACTCCCAGTCTCTTCTATCCGCGTAGGGAACTGTTTCGCTCTTTTCACTCTCTTAGGAGGTGAAAAGCCTGGCTGAGCACATCTTATCCAAAGTCTCTTTATCCTAATTGCAGTCAGTCCTGACAATAACAGTTGATTACTCTTACTCTGGCTTCTCCTGCCCACTACCTCCAGGCAGCCCCCTCCGCTTCCTCTTCCCAACCTTCTCTCCACTTTTAAGGTGGTTCCAGGAAGGGGACTGACTAGCTCAGTATTCCCCTGAGAGAAGAGACTGGCACATCCATGCAGTCGTGCAGTGACTGGGAGCTGCTGTGGAAATTGGATGAGGGCATCATTCTGGAGGCAACCTTGCTACTCCAAGCAGTGCCCGTGTGACCTGCCAATGTGGTTCTCCAGACAGTGCCTGTGGATCGGCATGTACAGAAGCTTCCCACTCGTAATGTTCCTTCCTTCCTTCCTTCCTCCCTCCCGCCCTCCCTTCCTTCCATTTTTACTCATGAGCTGTGTGAGCAGGTGGAAAGGCTGAAATAAAGGTGAGAAATGCCTTTGGGACAATCAGTACAAGTGGATCTTTCTTACCTGAACAAACACGTAATCATCCTGGACAATCAGAGAGTCTGGGTCAATGTAGCCTGGGAACGGTTTATTTCTGTTGGTTTCTGTGCAGTTCTGCATTCGGCAAGTAAGGTACTGTGAATCTGAAAAAAAATGGGGGAGAGGGGTATACAGGTAGCACTTTAGAGACGGGTAGATGGTGTGTATTTCCCTTGCCATCTCCACGTCTTTAACAAACCCCCAATCTTCGCATTTGCAATTGCTGTCATTATTGTTACGACTGCTATCATTATTCTTCGACCCCCTTATTGCCCTCTCCCTGGGGTCTCGCCAGCCCTTGCCATCTCGGAACACTAAATACCTGTTCTTTAACTTTTCTCTCCCCAAACCAAACAAAAATACTTTCCCAAACAGACATTAAGTCATGCCTGTAATTTCACAATCACGTTTTTCTCTTTAGCAGGCTGCACCTCCATCCTCTGACCTTTGACAGACTTAGGGAAACACATGGAATCATTAACCAACTCCGGGGGGAAAGCTGCTGTTACAAATGATAATTTTTTAATAATACAAACATGTTTCTTCTATGAATTAGAAATCAGAATAGAGGAATTCCTGAGTCAAAAAACTTTGTTCTTCCTTTTATAGATGAGTAAACTGAGGCCTGGATCTCCCCAGAAACAAGACCAGCTGATAAACACAGTCTCTACATTGATAAATCACTCTTACATCAATTTTGTCTCCACTGCTGGAAGGAGGTTGTGTCAGGAAAGCTATTTTTATTTCTCCATCCTCACTATTCTGGCCCCTGTGTAATCTGATAGTTTCACCTCTTACTTAAAATGACTTTTACGGTATTGCACCTAGAATATATTATGAACCTGCACTGCCCACCACTCCAGCCTCCTTCTTCCTCCCACACTAATCTCTTTGGCTCTTGGTGTGATTCTTCTAATTCAGCCTACTTTATGTTCAGGAACTTGGCCAAACTTTCCATCACATCAGAGACATTTTATTTGTCTCTGCCTACAATGCTTCTCCCCAGGTTGCTACCAAAGAAGGTTCTAGATTTCAGGTCATGGTTCCTTCCAAGGATCTTCCCTCATTGCTCTGTATTACATGCCATCACATTATTCGGAATGTCTCACAATACCAAATTTTGATTATTTGTTTCTGTATCCTTTCCCAATAATGTAATCTTCATGGAAGCAGGTAACTTTCTTTTTCTTTTTTTCTTTACCCAAGTCCTATGTTCCTGGCACATAATAGGCAATAAATGATTATTTGTTGGACCATGCCTCTTTATTAGTATATATATTTTTAATTTAAAAAAATGAGCAGGTGAATTTGGTGTTAAGATATCATGGACACATGCAGAAATCTGTTCCAAATGAAAACATCTGAAGATGCAAATTAGATGCAAACTAGATGGGCAGTAATATATTGAAAAGGACATGAGTATTAATTAGAGAATTTTAAGGACATCAGCGGGGCTGACTTTTTCAGGGCCACCTTCACATTGGGTATTCGGTGCTCAACAAGAAGTGCCACTGGGGGGTGTCATGCACATTTGCCCCATCTGACCAAAGAGGATTCGATTGCTAATAAGCTCACAGGAGCCTGATGAAATAGTGCTATCCCACCATCTTCTTCACCCTGCTGCCTTCCCTGGGCACAGGGTTGCTCCCAAGTACCCCATCTACTCCTGGTGAAACCACCTCCTAAGTTGAACTAAAGAGAGGACCTCTGCTCATTCTTTCCAATCTCCTTTTTCAGACTTTCCTGCAGTTCCATTTTAGAGCATGACTCATAGATATTTTTCCTTAAAAACAATATCTGAGGCTCATCTCTTCCCCAAATGGTCCTCCCTGTAGCACACTTCTGTACCTCACGATTTTACACTGCACTAGACCTTTTTGCTGCCTTTAAGTGACTTCATTTTCTCAAAAGGTAGCTTGAGGTCAGAGATGATGAAAATTCGTGACTTTGAGATCTGGGCTTGAGTTCTGGTGTCATTTACAAGCTGCTTAGTTCAAAGGAAATCACTTCACCTTCCTGAATCTTGCTTCCTTCATCCATTAAACAGAGATGACAGTATAAATTATTGAGTAGATTGACTTCTAGACAGAATTAATTATGAAATTATATATTATAAATGTCTCAAAATTCAAACTTGTTCAAATTCCAGTTATATCAAGAATGAGAATATTCTTGCTTTATCTTTTGCTACCTGTCACAATGATGAGATCAACTTGGGGCACATAACAGATCCAAAACAAAACTGGCTAAACTGAATTTGAATACTATAGCTCTATTTTGGTCTTAAGTACTATTATTACCTGCTCAAAGCCCATTTTTCTCCATTTGCTGGGGAAAAAAACAATATTGGACACACTGGTTCATCTTTCCTCTCTGTGAGTCAGAAGTTCCAATATGTAGGGATGAATTCCATGGGGTTAAGCCCACTCCAGGTCTTCCTAGTCCTCTTGGTGTTGGTGGGTTTAGAAGAGGGCATTTCAACCCAGTAGTGCTAAATGAGAAGTGAGGGGAGATACCAGGCAATACAGCAGAAGGCCCTCCTCTGCCTCTGGGCCATGTTGCATCTCAGTGTGGTGCTTCAAACTGCTCTACTCCCCTTGTTATCTGAATCAGCCAGGCTTAGTGTCAAACTTACATGAAGAGTGTGAAAACAGATGGGAAGAACCCGAGTGGCATCACTCAGCTACTGACTACTGAGTCTGGAGCTGTCCTACTGCTATGATTCTCCTTCTGTGAGATAATGAATAAAAACTATGGTTATAGCTAACTGAATCAAAGGTTCTTGATCAGGAGTTCTTGGGTCTCCAGTTACAAATACAAGTTCCACTGTAATTTGTGAGCTGATGCATAACAAGGGACTTCTGATGGATACCCAGTCCTTGTTTTTGTTTTTTTTTTTTTTGTGGTAGTGTCCAGTAGTGTCTTTCTTAAGACCTCATTCTTGTCTTCATAGAGCCCCAAACATAAGATGAAAAACACAAACATATGCTTATCACATTCATAACTCATCTATATGGAAATTTTAAATCTGAGGGACTAGGGGAGAATACAGAGGGACGTGGAGAGTGACATTTGTTGAGCAACTCTGCCAGACTTTCTAACGGATGTTCACATTTACTTAGTACATTTAATCATCAGGACACAATAGACTATGACATATGAACTGATTTTTCAGATACAGAGAGTAAAACTCAAAAAGCCAGTGATTTGTAGAAATGGCAGCATGTGTTTTCACTTGGTTGGCCTGACTCCAACTTTGGTTTATTTCTAACCACACTCTGTGGCATGAAAAACCTTACTGAATTGGGAGCTAATTTTTTGTCAGATATATTTTGGCTTCTATCAAAGTATCAAGGGATATACCTAAATCCCAAGTGAGAACACCCATAAATTCTTATTTTATGAGATAATTGGCGATAGGGATCAAGATACTTAAAAATTTTAGCCCTTGATCTTAGGTTCATCTCTGAGTATTCTAAGGGAATAATGATCTATGCAAGGAGGTGGCCACTTGGTTATTCATCACAGGGTAGTTTAATATATATTTTTTTCATTAGAGAAAACAAAATGACCAACAGAGGCACAGCTAAATAAATGTGGAACGTGCATAGTTGGCCATGAAAATTCTGCTTCTATGAAGGAATGCATATTGAATTTTATACTATAAAAGGAGGTTACCCATTAATAACATTGCACCAAAATGAATTTCTTAGTTTTGAAAAGTATACCTTGTTTTAAGGAAACTGGGTAGAAGAGTATATATACTCTAAGCAATCTCAGTAACTTTTCTATCTGAAATTATTCCAAAATAAAAGTTTTTAAAAAGTAGGTTACCACAATCTGTGCATTATGGGCCCACTTTTCTTTTTTTTTTTTTTTTTTTTTGCAAGTTGTATATATAGATATCGATAAATGCATGCTTGTTCAGGAGAAATGAATAAAACATATATCTCAGATGTCAACAGTAGTGAAAAACAGCCATGGGAGGAAGATGGACAACCTGTGAACCCATCGCTGGTCCTGCACCTCTCAGCTGGGTAGGTGGGGGAGAGTCTTGTGGGCTTCTGCAACCAGCATACTCTGTGTTCCTCCACCCCTGATGCTGTATTCTGCAGCTGAGTTGTATAGTGAGTCTTTGGGCTTAGAATGAAAAAGTATATTTCAGTGACACATGAAAAGCCTCTGGAAGGAGTCCTCAAACCAATTCTTTCTCAGAATGGCTCAAAGTGAAATTTACAAGCTGAAGGGTAAATGATCCATTCTGAGCTGCCTGCCTGGTAAAGTGTTCCCTGGTTTGTTCCCTTTCTCCTTCTAATGGAAATAGAAAGAAATTGGCTGCAGTTCATAATGAGGGACCAATCACTCTGACTCCCCCAGGGCTTGCTATAATAGCATTAAGTATGATGAACTCTTTCCATATTCAATTCTGGTGAGCGTATGATGCAATTCCATAGGAAGCGTCTTGTAATTTGGCATTAATTAATGTCAATTAATGTATGCAACTGCTCAACGTTAGAATTAATTTCATTACTTTTCTTACACAGATGTTTTCCTTGCCACAGGTAATTAGGACGCTGCACTGCTCTTTCTGAGCTTTTGCACTATCGGCAACAGCTGCTCCTTGAAATAATGCAGTCCCCGTCCACCCCAAACCTGTGCTGATCCAGAGAAGGGGAGCTGCTTTACAAGGCCAAGCTCTGAGTAGAGGAACTGGGGTTTGGGTGCAGGCCCGAAGGCAGCTATCTTGTGAACCTAAGCAAATCACTCATCCTCTCTAAACTCTGACCCATAAAATGGGAAAAAATGATGTCCATCTTGCCAGTGGTGGTGACAATAGAAGACATGAGTCCCCAGATGTGTTTAGCCTAGTGCCTGGATAGACTGTGCTCAAATAGAGGTAGCTGTAAGTATTGAAGCCTCTCCAGGGCATCAGAGCGCAGAGCAGTGGCCCAGGGATGCAGGGCTCACAGTGATGTGCTGTGAAGATGTCTTTCTCTTGGACCCTCTGCTGCCCCGTGGACAGCATGCACCCCTGCACCCTTTTGAGGCCTCTGGGCAGGGCTGTTCCACTGCTTGGCTAAGTGGGTCAGAACTGACCACCTTCACTGACCTGAAGCAGATGAGTCAGGGGGAGCCAAGACCCAGCTCCTCTGAAGCTTCCCCAACCCCTGCCAGCTACACAGCCCCTGTTCCTGTTTCTAATCAGCCAGGCCCCAGTGGTAGCCAAAGCTGTTCTGGAAACACTGACCCATCTCTCCCACAGACACCCATTGTCCATTGCCCCACTGGGGGCAGAATGGGCGTCCCACTTCACCAGGCAGGTTCTGTTGACAATAAAACTGTTGGTTTGCAAGAAAAAAAAAAAAAAAGAGTCCTCTTTATTGCTCACTGTGTATCAAAGTGAACACTTGTAAAATATTACAGACATTTCTGAGACAGCATCTTTATTTGTATTCAATGTTTGGTTTGGGTCAATTTTTCCCCCTTCCAATGGAATCATAAAAGATCTCTTACACTCAAAGCAATCTTTCGAAAAAGAATAAAGCTGGAGGCATCACACTACATGACTTCCAAATCGATTACAAAGCTATAATAATCAAAACAGCATGGTACTTGGATGAAAAAAAGCAGACACACTGGCCATTGGAGCTGGATAAAGAACCCAAAACTAAATCCAGACACTAAGATCAATCGATTTCCCAGAAAGGCAACACAATACACAATGAGGGGAGATAGCTCAATGGTGGATGCTTGGCCAGCAAGTGAAAAGCCCTGGGTTCAGTCCCCACTACTATGTAACAAAACAACAATAACAAAAACCCACAATGGGGAAGAGACAGTATCTTCCATAAATAATGAGAAAACTGGATATTCATAAGCGGAAGCTTTTATCTCAAATCGTAAGTGAAAATCAACCCCAAATGATTAAAGATATAAATTATGAGTCCTGGAACTACAATGTTAGTAGGCAGAAATACAGAGGAAATACTCCTCAACATTGGTTTGGGCAAAGATTTCTTGAATATGACCCCGAAGCAGAGGCAACTAAAGCCCAAATAAACAAATGAGATGGTGTCAAAATAAAAAGCTCAGTCACAGCACAGAAAACAGTAGAGTGAAGAGGGCCAACACCAAAATATATGAAGAACTCAAGTCAATAGCAAGCAAACAATCCAATTGAACAATGATCAAAGGACCTAAGTAGATACTTCTCCAAAGAAGAATACATGTGGCCGAGATAGATAGGTAAATGCTCATCATTACTAATCACCAAGGAAACGCAAATTAAAACCACATTGAGATATCACCTAATACCCACTAGGTTTCTTTTATCAAAAAGACAAAAGTAACTGTGAGCAGCAAGGGAGTGGAGAAAAGGGAACCTTTGTGCACTGTTGGTAGAAATGTAAATTAGTACAATTATTATGGAAAACAGTACGGGAGTTCCTCAGAAAAATAGAATCCATATGATTCAGCAAAACCACTTCTGGGTACACATCCAAAGGAATTAAAATCAGTGGGTGGAGGAGAGAATCTGTACTCTCCTGTTCAGTATGGTATTTTTCACAAAAGCCCAGATCGGCAGTCAACCTGTCCATCAACAAATGAATGGATATGTACACAATGGCATACTATCCAGCACTTTAAAAGGGGGAAATCCTGTTATTTGTGTCAACAGGGATGAGTTTGGAAGACATGATGTAAGTGAAACAAAACAGTGACAGAGAAACATGTCCTGTAGGATCTTATATCTGAACTCAAAAAGGTTGAACTCACCGAAGTGGAGAGCAGAATGGTAGTTATCAGAGGTCCTGGGAGGAGAATGGATGGGGAAGGGGAGGCACTGATCACAGGGTGCAAGACTTCAGTCAGACAGGAGAAATAAGATTTAACAACTGATTGCACAGAATGGTGACAACAATAAGTAATAATGCACTGCATACTTCAAAATGTGAAGAGTAGATCTAAAACGTTTCGCCACAAGTGAAATGAAGTGTGTGAAGTGTTGGATTAATTAACCTGATTCAATCATTCCCACATTGCCAATATAAATCCGAGCATCATGTTATACCCCACAAATACACACAATTACTATTTGCCAATTAAAAATAAATATTTAAAAATAATTTTCTCCATTATCAAAAATATGCTCCTTGTGTAATTGCTAAATAACAAACATTCTGTGTAGACTGTCAAATAATAGTCAACAGGCAGGACCCAAAACAAGCAGGGCTAGGAGGAGAATGAGAAGCCACCTTTGCACCCAGCACTTGGGACAGCCAGCCTGGAGCCTCCTTGCTTTGCAGGCGAGCCCTCCCCCTGATGGAGCTGTCTCTTAGGTCCCAGCTCCTTCTGCAACATGCTCGCACCTCTGTGGAGGTCTTTTACTAAGGTAGTCTCAAGGCTCTCTCTAATGAGAGTTGTTAGAATTATAGAACCAAAGAGGTTGTTAAAAAGCAGAGTATTACTTTAAGATCTGGCAGGTTTTTTATCATGTTTTACCCACAGAAACCTGTTTCCTTCCCAGTCCTGCCAAAATAAAACAAAACTCTGCGATGTTGCTGGCAAGTTCATGGCTTGAGGGCTTCTGCTATTTCTAAATGGTGCTCTCATTCCTGGCTGACGCCCTGTGTTCATTCAGAGCTCTGCCGACTTGAACTGCCTTTACTTTTCCTGTTACTCAGTCCAAACTCTTCCCAGGCCTTCTGTAGAGTTTTTCCTGAGGCTCAGCTGCCTGAGCTCCCTTCTCAGAATGTCCCCATTGATGGCAGCAGCAGCATTAACCTCCAAAATAACCAGAGCAACCCCTCCTCTGGGTCAGGAACTATGCTAGTGGATCACATGCGTTTTTTTCCTCTTTTAAACTTTGTTAAAAAAAATCAGAGAGAGGTACTTTTTACAACTGAAGAAACCCAAACTTAAGTAAGAGTTTTGTGCAAGTTCATATACTAGTAAATGACAGAGCAAAAAAATATCTATCACAGACCTCTGGAACTCTCTATTCATTCTACAATTCAAGAGCTATTTATTTAGCAGCAAATACTTTAATATGCCTTATTCCTGCAGATGTTTAACTGCAAACAAAACTGAACAATCCAGGTAAAAAAAAAAAAAAGCACTTTAAAATGTTTTCCCACCCCCATTAATTTCAACTTTAAAACAGTACAATTTCTAAGACCCTACATCTGCATCGAAGTTTTTTGTTTGTTCTTTCTATCACTCCATTATTTTTAGAGCCTTACCATTAAATCCCCCCAGACCCACCCTTGCACACACACACACACACACAATATTTAGTATGTGCTCGTCAGGCAGCTGCTAATATGCACTTTCTTCCTATCAGCATTCTAGAGTCCTCTGTGACATGTACCATTTAGAAATTGAAATCTTCAAAACTGAGACTCATCCCTCAGCCCCTGAATGTTCACATAGAAAACAAGCCATTCCTGTGAAAATGATAAACTTCCAAACATTCCCCTGTGGCATGGTGAGCTTTGACTTCACATTGCTTTCTTACTTAAAATGTCTTGATTAAATAGACTAAACATCATGTTTTATTATTGGCCTTTGGGAGTCCATGACTGCAGTGGGAACATTCTGGGATTATAAAATTTTTGCCAAGCATAAGATTAGGAATTGTGGATATGAGAGGAGCCACAATCATAACTGGTAGAAATACAGAGAAGTCACTGGTCAGTTTCAATGCAGAGTGGTGAGTGTGTCCCATGAGATGGGCAGGTGCCATGGATCCACAGGTGAGAGGCTTCCCACTTGCGCACCTCCGCACAGATGATCTGCTCTGCACCAGAAGTTTCTATGAAATGCCACGTTTATTCATTTTGCATCACAGAGCATTGTGGACTTACATTATCCAGGGATGAAAGTCCTTTTTTGGATATTGGAAATTTTACTTTTTCCTTTGTCAGGGATGGGGCATCATGGAAGACTGCTTGGCATGGGAACAATGATAAGAAAGAAAGAAGAAATGCTGGGCAAGAGCTCGAGGACGTGAGATGTGTTTGGGAAAGGCCAGTTTGTGCTTTGTAAGCAAGACAGCAGAAATCCACAGCACTAGCTCCTCGAGGTGAGCAAAGACACAGAGTTCTCCACAAGGTCACCCCAGCCATGAAAAACTGAGAAGCACATGGCTCATTTAACTTTCCAAATTAAGCTTAGAGAGAAAAGAGGGGAGGGGTGCCAGAAAGCCCAGAGACCCAGTGGGAAGGACAAAGGGTAGGGAAGAGCAGAAGGAAAGTAGAAGGGAGAGAGTGAGGGAAGGGAGTAGGAAATGCAAAGAGTTCAGTGCATGGGGCAGGAAACACAGCTTCTTCTCCAAGCTCTTTAGAGGTGGAGAGAAGTGGGCAGTATATAACATGTCTTATAAGATTAATTCCAGGACAGAGGGACAGCTCAAGGGACTGCCTCTGTGTCATGTGTACATCAACTATTTCTTAACTTATTAACTTACTGTGTCTATCACACTCCACCCTGAGTATCCTACTTTGAACACCGTGGATGCTCAACAAGGAACGAGGTGGTACAATTCCTGCTGTCCATCATGGAATACACCAGAACAGGAGACACAACTGATAATCCAGCCACCTGCCCGTCATGTCATGCTTCAGCCTGCCAAGCCTGCTTGTACTCCATATCCTTAGCACATGCAGTTCCATCTGTTTGGAATGCTTGTCCACCAGACAGATGCAACTCTCTCCTTTACTTCCATAATGATGTGGCTCAGCTACCAAATGCCACTTCATTGGAGATTTCTTCCTCGCCCACCTTCTTCCCCAGTCCCTCTCCATTCTGCCTGCGCTGCTTTGTTTTGCGTGTACATTGGCACACACATTCCTCACACAAATGCATTACCCACTTGCTTCTCATCTGTTTTCCCCAACTAGAAGGCAACCTCTCTAAGAGTAAGACCTTTGCAGTCTTCCTTCCATCCCTCATTCATGCCTAGGAGAGCACTTGCCACAGTATGGGAATCCAACAATATTTGTCCAATGAATGAATAATGCATCTGGAGGGAACCAGACCTGGTTTTAAATTCTAGCTCTGAGACAATGGGGAAAACACTTAATCATTGTAAGCCTTGTTTTCAACCATCAGTAAAATGAGGAAAATAACCACAGTACCTACCTCTAAGGGCAGTCTTAAGTACTGCAGCTGAAAATCACCCTGGGGCAGAGGCACCAAGCCAGTAGTGGAAATACAATGCACAATACTAAAGCCTTTGTCGCCTAAGGATGTACAGGGCAGAAGAAGGAGATGCATAACTAAGCATCAATGTCTCCACGGTCCTAGTTTTTTAAAAGCAAGATCCAGAAACATTGCAAATTTTCCAGATTCTTAGAAACTGTCACACATACATGCTATATAGACTGCTATGAAGAAATCCAGACTAGAAATCCAGACCTCTGTCCTGAGGTTAAGACCCAGGGGCAGCATGTTTCACTAGCCCACCTCTGTTCTCTCATTCTCAGGATGGCAGGTGAGGCCCAGGTCTCTACAGTTGGGGAGGCATGTGGGAGGCAGAGGGAGTAGAGTACACCAGCTACAGAGTCTGACTTGAGAGCTGCCAGGTGAGGCTGGGAGGGCATGATCATCAGATTCTTCACTGCTCTGTGGGAGAAGCTTTGTGATCTCAATTTCCAACTTCTCTGATTGGTTTTCAGGGTTGTCTTTAGCCTAGTAGGTCAGAGACACCAAACTGAAACCACAAGTAGTTGAAATCAGAAGAGACGGTTGCACTGGGAAAAATGGGGTCAGAATGACACCACTCAGAAAAAGAGCAGAGCATTCTGGGCCTCGGGGCCATGCAAACCTTGCTGCTAGCTTTGACAGTGGAAGAGAGAAGAAAGTGCATTTGTTCAGGGGAATGGGGAAGTCTTAGAAATCTACCACAAGGGGAACAGAACACAGATGCAAACTGCTCACCTCTTCCTCAGCTTCACCCTAGAAACCATTCCTCAGTTGACTGAAAGAGAAGGGAGGTAAAGACTGGAGAGGTGGAAATTGCTACTGCTGGAACTGGCTGGAGCCAGTGGCAAGATTTTTGTCTGAAAATACCAAGGTGTTGATCCTTCTCTAAAATATGAGAAAATTTTGATTCTTTTGAGGTTCACTGAAGAAGACATCAAAATAGCCAAGGAGTAAATGAAACATTTTAGATCCAAGATGGTGGACTAGAGGGAGGCTGCGTTCCTTGTCGCTCTGTAACTCAGGATTCGAAAAGAGGAAAATCTGATTCTCTGTAAGCAGTGTCTACTCCTCATTGATCCCCTGCTGTTTACCACATCTGTCTACCTTGATCACCGCAGTCTACCAGCCTAGTGACTACAGTTGAGTGCAGATTGCTCACTGACCGCCGCCTATCATCCCTCACTTGCCTGTCTGCCTGCCTCTGGTCTGCCCATCACCTGCCTTTCACCTTCCCATCACCCACCAACCAAGGTTCATCTGCCAATCGTCCGCCAGTAGCCTGCAGAATCTGTAGACCATCAGTGGATCGCCAGCTGCCTGCTGAGGCCTGGAAGTTCACCATCACAGTACCCGCAGGTTTGGTTACACGTGGCTGCCGCCATTTTGGGGAAAAAAAAAAAAGCCAGGAGCTGCAGGACCGCCAGCCCAACTGACAGCACCCCGCCTCCAGGACCCCCAGCTTGACTGACAGCACACCACCTCCAGGGACCCAGCCTGACTGACTGCACCCCAGTCTTGGTGCCCACGCCCTACTCTGCAGCTCCCCATTTGCCAACACATTTGGAAACCAGTGCAACCATTTTGGATTATCCAAGAAAACTCATTAGGTGGGGCAAATCCCATCCTGAGACACCTGCTGGAGACTGAAAGCTCATTGTCAGGTACCTCTCATGCCTCACGCTACTAAAGACTGGGAAGTTTGAATAAGATGTGATGGTTGTAGTGTATTTTTTTTTCTCCTTTGTGATAACTTTTAAACTTTTATTTCTTTACTTTTCTTGCTCTCTACTTTCCTTTTGTTTACCTCTTTCCTCAAGGGCTTTTTCTCACTTTTCTCACGCTAACAACCAATTTCTTCTGACTACACGTTCACTCTTTCCTATGATCTAGAACTTCTTCATATTTTTTTCTTACACTGTTAACAGTTACAGCTTACACCCCTCCCCATCCTCTTTGTCCTCCATTAGAAACTACTCCTCATTGCAAATCTCTTGTTATACTGTAGATAATAATTGAACTCATCCTCTCTGTTTATTATAACAATATTGTAACAATATTATAACAAAAAGACTACTGTAACAATAGTCTTCATAGGGGCTATTTGGTTTACAGCTGCATAATGTCTGTACTGGGTGTTGCTAATATTGATTCCCCCTCCCTTAAAGAAGAGGTTTCAGAAAACTATAGGGTCACTATAAGCCTATAGGTCAGAAACTCCAATACCCTAGATCTGCATTGCTGGAGGGGAAGATACATGAACAACATGAAAAAACAAGGGAGGAAAGTGTTCCAAACAAACCAAGATTCTACATTAATAGAATCCAATGACAGCATGGTAGAAGAAATGCCAGAAAAGGAGTTCAGAATATACATGATTAAAATGTTCAGAGAAGCAAATGATGAGTTAAGAGAGCAAGCGCAGGCAATGATTGACCATCCCAATAAGCAGCTGAAAGAGCAACTACAGGAAACAAAAGATCTCCTCAACAAAGAGATAGAGATTCTGAAAAAGAACCAAACAGAAATCCTAGAAATGAAGGAAACAATAAACCAAATTAAACACTCAATGGAAAGCATCACCAACAAACTAGATCACTTAGAAGACAGAACCTCAGACAATGAAGACAAAATATTGAATCTTGAAAATAAAGTTGCCCAAACAGAGAAGATGGTAAGAGATCATGAACGGAACCTCCAAGAACTATGGGATATCATGAAAAGACCAAATTTAAGAATTATCGGGATTGAAGAAGGCACAGAGATACAAACCAAAGGAATGAACAACCTATTCAATGAAATAATATTGGAAAATTTCCCAAACATGAAGAATGAAATGGAAACTCAACTCCAGGAGGCTTACAGAACACCAAATGCACAAAATTACAGCAGATCTTCACCAAGACACATTATAAAGAAAATGCCTAATGTACAAAATAAAGATAGGATTTTAAAGGCTGTGAGAGAAAAGAAACAGACTACATGTAGGGGGAAACCAATACAGATATCAGCAGATTTCTCAGCCCAGACCCGAAAAGCTAGAAGGGCAAGGAGCAATATATTTCAAGCTCTGAAAGAACATGACTGCCAACCAAGAATCCTATATCCAGCAAAGCTAACCTTCAGATTTGAAGACGAAATAAAATCCTTCCATGATAAACAAAAGTTAAAGGAATTTACACATAGAAAGCCTGCACTACAGAACATTCTCAGAAAGATATTCCATGAGGAAGAAATGAACAACAACAATGTAAGTCATCAAAGGGAGGAGCTACCCTAAAAGAAAGCCAATTAAAGGAGAAACCAAGTCACATTAAAAACCAAATCTAAGCCAAAATGACTGGGAATACAAATCATATCTCAATAATAACCCTGAATATTAGTGGCCTAAATTCATCAATCAAAAGACATAAACTGGCAGACTGGATCAAAAAGAAAGACCCAACAATATGTTGCCTTGAAGGGACTCATCTCATAGAAAAGGACATCCACAGACTAAAGGTGAAAGGATGGGAAAAAACCTACCATGCACACGGCCTTAGTAAAAAAGCAGGGGTTTCCATCCTCATTTCAGATAAAGCAGACTTCAAGCCAAAGTTAGTCAGAAGGGATAAAGAAGGACATTACATACTGCTTAAGGGAACCATACATCAAGAAGACATAATAATCATAAATATTTATGCCCCAAACAATGGCCCATCCATGTATATCAAACAAATCCTTCTCAATTGCAGGAATCATATAGACCACAACACAATAATTCTGGGTGACTTTAACACACCACTGTCACCACTGGACAGATCTACCAAACAAAAACTAAACAAAGAAACCATAGAACTCAATAACACAATGAATAATTTAGACTTGACAGACATATGTAGAATATCACATCCATCGATGAGTGAATACACTTTCTTCTCAGCAGCACATGGCTCCCTCTCTAAAATAGACCATATGTTATGCCACAAAGCAGCCCTTAGTAAATGCAAAAAAGTAGAGAGACTACCTTGTATTCTATCGGATTATAATGGAATGAAATTAAAAATCAACGATTAAAGAAAAAACAGAAACTACCTCAACACCTGGAGACTAAATAATATGCTATTGAATGAAGCATGGATAGCAGAAAACATCAGGGAGGAGATAAAAAATTCTTAGAGGTAAATGAGAATGATGATACAACATATCAAAATCTCTGGGACACTATGAAAGCAGTACTAAGAGGAAAATTCATTGCACTGAGTGCATTCAAGAAAAGAATAAAAAGTCAACAACTCACAACCTAACCTTACATCTCAAAGCCCTAGAAAAAGAGGAACAGTTTATCACTAAAAGTAGTAAAAGACAGGAAATAATCAAAATCAGAGCTGAAATCAATGAAATTGAAACAAACAATTCAAAAAATTGACAAAACAAAAAGTTAGTTCTTTGAAAAAGTAAACAAAATAGATAAACCCTTAGCCACACTAACAAAGAGAAGGAGAGAGGAAATTCAAGTTACTAAAATTTGTGATGAAAAAGGAAATATCACAACAGACACCATTGAAATTCAAAACATAATTAGAAGCTACTTTGAAAACCTATACTCCAATAAAATAGCAAATCTTGAAGACATCGACAAATTCCTAGAGACATATGATCCTCCCAAACTGAACCAGGAGGACATACATAATTTAAACAGATCAATTTCAAACAATGAAATAGAAGAAGCCATCAAAAGCCTACCAACCAAGAAGAGCCTGGGACCAGATGGATTCTCAGCTGAGTTTTACAAGACCTTCAAAGAACTTATACCAATACTCCTGAAAGTATTTCATGAAATAGAAAAGGAGGGAGCCCTTCCAAATTCATTCTATGAAGCTAGTATTACTCTGATACCAAAACCAGACAAAGACACATCTAGAAAAGAAAAGATTAGGCCAATATCTCTGATGAATATAGATGCTAAAATCCTCAACAAAATTCTGGCAAATTGCTTACAAAAACATATTAAGAAGATAGTGCACCCTGATCAAGTGGGGTTTATCCCAGGGATCCAAGGTTGGTTCAACATCCAGAAATCAATAAATGTAATTCATCACATCAATAGACTTAAGGTTAAGAATCATATGATTATTTCGATAGATGCTGAGAAAGCATTTGACAAAATACAACACCCCTTCATGCTCAAAACACTAGAAAAAATAGGGATTGTAGGAACATACCTGAACATTGTAAAGGCTATTTATGCTAAGTCCACTGCCAACATCATTCTTAATGGAGAAAAACTGAAAGCATTCCCTTTTAAAACTGGAACAAGACAGGGATGCCCACTGTCACCACTTCTATTCAACATTGTGCTGGAAATGCTAGCCAGAGCAATTAGACAGACCACAGAAATTAAAGGTATATGAATAGGAAAAGAAGAACTCAAGCTGTCACTATTTGCTGATGACATGATCCTATATTGAGAGGATCCAAAAAACTCCACCAGGAAACTTTCAGAGCTAATTAATGAATTTAGCAAAATAGCAGGATATAAAATAAACGCACATAAATCAAATGCATTTATCTACATAGGCGATGAATCATCTGAAAGTGAACTGAGGAAAACAACTCTGGTCAAAATAGCCTCAAATAAAATAAAATTTTTGGGAATCAATCTAACAAAAGAGGTGAAAAACCTCTACAATGAAACTACAGAACATTAAAGAAAGAAATTGAGGAAGACCTTAGAAGATGGAAAGATCTTCCATGTTCGTGGATAGGAAGAATCAATATAATCAAAATGGCCGCTGGGCGCAGTGGCACACGCCTATAATCCCAGCACTTGGGAGGCTGAGGCAGTAGGATCACGAATTCAAGGCCAGCCTCAGCAATTTAGCGAGGCCCTAAGCAACTCAGTGAGATCCTGCCTCTAAATAAAATACAAAATAGGTCTGGGGATCTGGCTCAGTGGTCGAGTGTCCCTGAGTTCAATTCCCAGTACCAAAAAAAACCCCCAAAAACAAAAAACAAAAAACAAAATGGCCATACTTCCAAAGATGCTGCACAAATTTAACGCAATTCCAATAAAATTTCATATGACACTCCTCACAGAAATAGAAAAAGCAATCATGAAATTCATATGGAAGAACAAAAGACCCAGAATAGCCAAAACAATCCTGGGCAGGAAGAATGATGCAGGAGGTATCACAATACCAGACCTTAAACTCTACTATAGAGCAATAGTTATAAAAACAGCATGGTATTGGCACCAAAATAAACAGATAAACCAATTGTACAGAAAAGAAGACCCAGAGACAAACCCACATAAGTACAGTTATCTCATACTAGACAAAGGTGCCAAAAACATACAGTGGAGAACAGATAGCCTCTTCAACAAATGGTGCTGGCAAAACTGGAAATCCATATGCAATAAAATGAAATTAAACCCCTATCTCTCACCCTGTACAAAACTTGACTCAAATGGATCAAGGATCTAGGAATTTGACCTGAGATTCTTCGCCAAATAGAAGAAATAGTAGGCCCGAATCTTCTTCATATTGGCTTAGGACCAGACTTTCTCAACATGACCACCAGAGCGCAAGAAATAAAAGGAAGAATCAATAAATGGGACGGATTCAAACTAAAAAGCTTTTTCTCAGCAAAAGAATCAATCAAGAATGTGAAAAGAGAGCCTACAGAGTGGGAAAAAATCTTTTCCACACACACTTCAGAGAGAGCACTGATCTCCAAAATTTATAAAGAACTTACAAAACTGTACACCAAAAATGAAAAGAGCCCAATCAATAAATGGGCTAAGGAACTGGGCAGCCACATCACAGAAGAGGATATACAGGCTATTAACAAATACATGAAAAAGTCCTCAACATCTCTAGTAATTAGAGAAATGCAAATTAAAACTACCCTAAGATTTTATCTAACTCCAATTAGAATGGCTATTATCAGGAATACAAGCAATAACAAGTGTTGGCATAGATGTGGGGAAATAGGCACACTTGTACATTGCTGGTAGAGTTGCAAATTGGTGCAGCCACTCTGGAAAGCAGTATGGAGATTCCTCAAAAAACTTGGAATGGATCCACCATTTGACCCAGCTATCCCACTCCTCGGTTTATACCCAAAGGTCTTAAAGTCAACAAAGTATAGGGATGCAGCCACCTCTATGTTCATAGCTGCTCAATTCACAATAGCTAGATTGTGGAACCAACCTAGATGCCCTTCAATTGAAGAATGGATAAAGAAACTGTGGTATATATACACAATGGAATATTACTCAGCCATAAAAAATAATAAAATCATGGCATTTGCTGGTAAATGGTGGAGTTAGAGAATATCATGCTAAGTGAAATAAGCCAAGCCCAAAAAATCAAAGGCCAAATGTTTTCTCTGATCAGTGGATGTTGATACATAATGGGGGGGGGCGGGGGGGGTCAGGGGGGGGATAGGAAAGAATGGAGGAAGTATGGATGGTATGGAGGAAAATGGGACGGGAGGGGATGGGTGAAGGAAAAGTAGTAGACTGAGACAGACAGTATTAACCTATGTATATGTAAGATTATTTGAACTGTGTGAATAAAAAAAAAAAAAAAACAGGGCTGGGGATGTGGCTCAGTGGTCAAGTGCCCCTGAGTTCAATCCCCGGTTCCAAAAAAAAAAGGAAAAAACCAAACAAGTGTCATATGAATTTATAATATTTTCACAATGAAACCAAGTATTTTGTACAATTAATATGCACTAACAGCTATAATAATAAAAATCTTAGGCATTCCAAACATAAATAAATAAATAAATAAATAAATAAATAAATAAATAAATAAAATGAAACATTTTAAAGCTTGCTCCTAATTAAACACAGAGAGGCCATGTTTTACTGCTCATCAGATGCGTTAGATTTAAAGCCTCAGTCATGACCTCCTTCATTGCTGACAGCTGTCTCACAACACAGGCTTCCTCATGCTGCAGGACTATGGGTTGCTGTAACTATTCCAGAAAGCAATGTGACAATGTCTAGGAAGATTGCAAATGTATAAATTCTGACCCAGGGATTTCCCTTCAGCAATTTTTCTTTCAGTAACGTGTGCTGTTTACACAGGTGTGAATGCTTGCTAACCAAACAAATAATGTGTGTCATCATTAGATAAAAGTCTAGATATCTTTTAATGAGATAGTAATTATTTAATTATTATTCACTGTATAGTGGGTTTCTACACAGTGGTCAGCCATGAAGCTGCTACATTTCCATGTGCTGATATTACGGAAAGACTTTTAGCTTGCTGTTTTGTTCACCAACGCTAACTTTAGCACAACAGTTTACACATGAACACTGCATGAGTGTGTGTGTGTGTGTGTGTGTGTGTGTGTGTGTCTATGCACATACATATTCATCCTTAGACCTTGGATCCTGCTCTCAAAGAACAGATGGGGAGGGAAAGTCGTGGTCAAAGAATATGTAAGTACCATGTAAAATTTCAAACTGAAATGAAAGCAAAAAGAAAAAATGTGGATGAAAGCAAATAAAATCAGAAGTTGATTTAGATTGGGAGGTTAAGAAAGTCTTCCCTTAGAAATTCTTAGCCTGGGGTCTAAAACAGGCAAGGTGACTAATCACACTTGATCAGTCAAGATAGGAGGAAGAGAGGAGGGGGTCCCAGGCAGAGGAAGCAGCAAGGATTATATACAATAGGTACTGGATACCGCCTCCTGGGAATGGGAGTGAAGATCAGGAAGTGGATCTCAGGTTTCAGCTCATCTGTTTACACGCTGCTTACCCTTTCTCTTATTGCAATGCTGTTCTGGTGTGAAAGCAATTGATGCTCATCATGAAACCTCTGGAGCACTCCAAGGCTCAGCCACCCGCCATCCAAGTCTTCAGGAACTGTGTTCCCCATGGCCTCCTGGCTTATTTCAGCAAAACTGGGCTTCTCTATGTCTTGACACACACCCGGTTCAACGTGGAAAGCAGATGAGATGGGGAGGCAGGAGGACAGTGAGTAGGAAAGAGATTTCCAGTTCCCACTAAGAAAGAATTAGTGGCATACATGGTGGCATGGAGGTGGGAGTTGCATTTTATTTTATTTCAGCTGGCAGAGTGTTAGTTTGAGGTTCATTTCACAGAGTTTGGGGGCAGTCGTTTTCACAGTTGGATAAAGGGCCAAGGTTTATTTTTCCTGAGTGAGAGAGATTAATCCTTGGGATTGTAGTTACAAGGTTACTTACTCATGCAAATAGACACTGAGACCAGTAATTGTCCTATGTCCCCTGTCCCCACCGCCATGGATCACCACCAGTACAGAAACACTCAGGTCACTTGCTGGACCTTTCATTTCAGAAGTAAAAGGGAGATGCAGTCAAGCCCAAGCCTGGTGCTACACTTGATCCATGATCCTGCTCATGCAGAGCGAGGCACACCTCCTGCACTGCCATGGAAGCCTGCTGGTAAGAGGCAAGCTCTTTTTCCTCCAAAACCACATACACAGGAAATGTGACACTCAGTCACAGGGGGTCAGTAAGTTTCTCCTGCTCATCCTTAGTCTTAGAGGACTCCCGAGACCTGTGGTTAAAGAGACTATCTTTCCTTTTATTGGTTCTTTTTAGTTATACATGACAATAGAATTTAATCTGACATAATTATAAAAGCATGGAATATAATTTGTTCTAAGTCAGTCATGGGCACCTCCCCTTCCCTGCCCTTCCTCCCACCCCCTGTTGCCTTCCCCCTACTGATCTTTCTGCTCTTTTGTTTTTTTTTTTTTTTTTTTTTTAATTAGTGGCTTGTGGATGTATATGATGGTGAGATTCACTGTGGGATATTCATAAATGAACTTAGGAAAGTTAGGTCATTTTCATTCCACTGTCTTTTCCTATCCCATCCCTCCTCCCTTTTCTTCATTCCCCTTTGTCTACTCCACTGATCCTTGTTCTTCTCTTTTTTTTTTTTTTTTAACTCCCTCTTGCTTACTTTGGATTAGCTTCTGCATATCAGAGAAAACATTTGACCTTTGACTTTTTGAGACTGGTTTATTTCACTTAGCATGATAGTCTAGAGTCCCATCCATTTACTAACCAATGCCATAAAGTCATTCTTTTTTATGGTTTAATAATACTCCATTGCATATATATACAACATTTTCTTTACCCCTTCTTCCATTGAAGGCACCTGGGTTTGCTCCATAGCTTAGCTATTGTGAATTGTGATGCTATAAACAGTGATGTGGCTGCTCCCTGTAGTATGCTGATTTTAAATCCTTTGGATGTATACTGAAGAGTGGGATAGCTGGATTATATATTGGTTCCACTCCTAGATTTTTGAGGAATCTCCATACTGCTTTCCAGAGTGATTGCACCAATGTGCAGTCCCACCAACAATGTACGAGTGTACACTTTTCTCCACATCCTTGCCAACATTTCTTACTTGTATTCTTGATAATTGCCATTCTGACTGGAGTGAGATGAAATCTCAATGTAGTTTTAATTTGCATAAAGAAGACCATGTATACACAGTGATACGTAAGCATTTTCATGAATTCAACAGATCTTAACTGTTTTAGGTTCTGAGCTACATTTTAGATGTTGAACAAAGATTAAATAAGACATATTTTTTTATAAAGTTTGTGATCCAACAGTTAGTCAACATTTTCTAACAACATATATTACATATTATACACAAACACAGCTATGTGGGGTAAGTCAATAGAATGTAGGTTTCTTTTTAAGTGTTTGCGCTGGGTATAAATGACATGTACAACCTCATACCCATACCCACATCCGTATAGAAATATTAAAGTTCAAATAAGTCTTGGCATCCTGAATGAGGATCTGTCAATTTGTCCTCAGTTTAAAGTGGGGGCCAATAAAAAATGTCCCATCTGATAAATATATTCAAAGTTTTCCTATAATATTTCCTCTGATTGATTGTAATTGAACTTGCTCTTTTCAGCTCACCTCCCAAGTCTGTGAGTAACACAAGGAAGAGTAACATCCTTGTCACAGATGTAGAGTACAAGACAGACCCAGTTCAGAACATAGTTGGTGAGAAACATGGGTGGCAGTCGTAGGCCCTCCTGGAACAAAAGCTTTCCAGAGCTCACCTCCTTTCAAACACAGGGACTCTGGCAAATTAATTATCAATTATAACACAGGGATATGTGATATGAGACCAAGAGTGAACTTTGAATAACAAACCCAGACAAGGATTGGAACCCATCTTATAGAGATGAACCAAACTGGCAAATGAGGCATTTTTCCTGTGTCAAGCTACAAAATTCCTGAACATATTAAAATTTTAAAATTCCATGTTAAAAATTATATACACGGGATTTTGGAACATATTATAAAAGACGTGCAACCTATAATATAAACATTGGGTTCCTTATACATAAATTTTGTAAAATAGAATAACAAAGGAATGAAGAAACAAGGGATTGTTTCAATCAGGGAACAGGAAGAAAGAATAAGGCCACTGAGTTTCCTGGAGCAACTGACCAGACTGGAGCTGGTTTGGTAAGTCACTCTCAGAATCTGCCAGCAACGTCTGCAGCTCTGCCCTCCCTGTGTTCTGTCTTCTCTCTTCCTGCTTCTTTTACCCTGAGCCCTGGTAATAACAGTCCCAGAGATAGACAGTAGGGTGGGGAGTGGGGGTTAAGGAGAGAGTCCAAAGGAGGGAAAAGAGATTATGATACTAAGACAATCTCAATTTTTTTTCCATACTGAGACAGGTGAGGTATTATGCTTAGATCCTTTATTTCAATTGGTAGGTAATTTTTTTCTTTCTGTTTTGTTTCGACAGGGATAACTTTTCAAATTAAATCCCTTTATTGAATTTTCACCCTTGGATAATTTCTGAAGATGCTGCCTTTGCACAAATACAGAAAAAAAGCAAAATGAAATAAATGAAATTATTACTGATGTATTTCATGCCTTGGGAAGGCTGAGCCCGAGATGGCATTTTGGTGTGATCAACCGCCACGTCTTCAGGGAACAGTGGAATAATGTTAGGTATGAGAAAATGTGCAGATCAGGGAGAGTCGAGGACTTGGTTTTGGATGTGGGGTTATGTTTATCCCCTAAAGCCTGAAAATAAAAGCAATCAGGGATGCTACCAATTCCATCCAGAGCCTTCTAAACAAGGGTGCATTCATGGGAGACAGATCCTAAAGCTCTTTCATTAGTTTCCTGTTGTGGAACTTCACACCTCAAAGCAGGTTCCACAGATCAGCAGCATGGGATCATCAGGGAGCTAGTTAGGAATGCAGAATCTTGGGCCCCTACTGAATAAGGATTCACATCCTAACAAGATCCCTAGATAGGTTGTATGCATGGTAAAGTCTGAGAGGCAGTGCTCCAAAATGTTCAGGCCACCTGAATTAGCTAGGTGGTAAAACTGACAACTGGTCAACTATTCATCCATTCATTCAGCATGAGTTTGTTGAGCTCCTTTTACGTGTAGACACTGTGGAAAGGGCTGCAGAAAAAAAACTGAACAAAGATATATGCTCTCTGCTTTTATGGAACTTCAAAACCAGTGGGGAGTAAAAGTGGTGACCAGATCATTACATAAGTGGAATATATTATGTCAAATTGAGATAAAACCAAAATAGAAAAATATATTGGACAAAAGCAAACAAAAGAAGGAACTGGTTTAGAATGGGATTTTAAGAAAGTCCTCACTAATAAACAGGTGCTTAACCTGAGGGCTAAACCTTCTACAGTGATCAACTGCACTTACTCGGTGGAGAGGGAATAATGGAAGAGAGTTTCCAGACAGAGGAAATGGCAAGAATGAGAGCCTTGTGGCAGGGCACAGCACCCTGTGTACTTCAAGAACTGAGTCAAGCTCAAAGTCCTTCAGGCAGGAAGGGAGGGAGGGAAAGGCAGAATGGAGATTAGGATGGGGAAAGGGACAGGCACCAGGTTAGTTAGGACTTGGCTCTTTATCATCAGAGCAATGGGAATTCAACTAGAGCTTCAAACTGGGGATGCGTTTACTTTCACATCAGAAAAATATTGATCTTTATCTTGTGTTTACATCTGGACCTGGAATCCAAGATAGCATCATCTGCTCCAGGGAAATGGAGGGGTCAATCCCTGTGAGAGCCCACCGCAGAGATGGGAAGACGCTCTGAACTGCGGAGCTCATTACAATGGACAGCCTGCCTGGGTGTATAGGAAGAAGGTCATGGTTAGCCTCAGACCCTGTTTTGCGCTCCCACTAACTGTACCAAAAAATGTATCCATGCCCCCAAAGGGGAATCAAAACCTCTAGAAATGAAAACCATGAGAAATCTCAAATGGGGTCCTTGGAGGATGTGTGGTTCCTGGGAAGTTGAGATGCATGGGTGACCTGTGTTTTTTGTTTTTTGTTTTTATGGGGTTTTTTTTTTGGCTCAAAACTGGAGACGTGTAGGTATCCTCTGCCTCTGTGTTCAGGAGAGCCGGAGGCAGGTACACAGAAGTAATGAGGCAACCAGAAGGAATGAGTGTTCTTCAGAATTGTGAGGAATAGTTTAGAAACAGGAAATGTCTTGGAAACTCCAATTCAGAGCTGGGGCTCATTGCTCTGTGGTGATTTGGGATAGGTCATGCTCTTTCTCTCCTCTGCACTTGAAACTTCTTTCTTCCCACTTGTCTTTTCTCCCCTTGACCCTCTTCTTCTATACTCTTTCTCCTTCTTTCCTTCTCTCCCTTTCATCTGTAGTGCACTTTGTGAGGTGAGGTGGTACCCCAGCAACTTCTTAGCCCTTCTGAGCTTCTTCAGGACCAAAAAAGGGGTAGGAAACTTCTGTGTTTAGTTTTCAGGTGTTTGTCAGGTCAGACGCTGTGTGAAGCCCTTCATATGCCTTGGTTTCTATAATTCTTGCCTGAATGGGCTTGTGACAGAGACACTAGTGTCCTCTGTGCATTTACCATATGCCTTAGATAAATCGTTAGTTTTCTAGGCTTTGGTTTTCCCATCTGTAAAATGGGAATAGGAACCTACAAAGTTGCCTTGATAAAGTACATGATGCACTTAGCATAATTCCTGGTACAGGGCAATTTCTAACTCAATGTTAGCGACTAAAAGAATCATTATTATCGGTGAATTTCATTCATAGACAATGAAACTGAGATATAAAGGTGTAAGTGGCTTTTCCAAGGTGACACAATCAGTGTGCTCTTGGAGACATTCACACATGGGTTTGGATTGTGGATCTGCAGCCCCCTTCCCTCTATGTCATGTACCTAAACCCACAACCTCCACAAAGCATAGTCCTTCAGTGTAGCACGCATGCCTAGGGTTGAGAAGAAGAACCAAAGTGTGAGCAATTGACTCAGATGACTTCCCCCTGCTGCCCATCATGGGGACACACAGGATGATTCTTTCTTCCTGTTTTTCTAGGTCCTTTGTGAAACTCTAAAACAAGACAGGGAAGCATTGCCTGGATGGTATTTGACAAAATAAGGAGCCTAAAAAAATAAAACAGCAGCAGCAACAACCACTAAACACTTTGGAAATCAGTTGGAATCATCTCTTTACTTTGAAAGATACCTTGAATGGATGAGAGGGTAGTGCTGGTATTGTCGCTATCCAAATATAATTAAATCTGGATAATATGTATGTAGACATACATATTAATATATCTATATATTTTAAACATGTATGTTAATATATGAATTTATGAAAACCATTAAGTCAATCCTGGATTACTAAGGACTGGAACAGTCCTCAACTCCAAATGGCTTGGATTATTGCCACAATGAATACACACACGTAGTTCATGATTGATAGAACTAATATGACCGTGGACATTAGGGCAAACTTGATTTACTTACGACCATCTACAGTTCTGGCCTCAAGATGCACAAGGTCTGGTTCTTTGTTCGACCCCATCACAGACCTAAAACATGGAAAGCATAAAAGAAACATCTGCATTAATAACTTCCCACGCACCACAGACTATCAATATCCACACACTTCCCAATTCTTGGAAGCACCCACTCTCTTTATGTGTACAGTCTGACAGTAAAATTTCACTTCAAATAAAAACAATAATAAAACCTTTATTATGAAGGCCAGGCTGAACTCTGGCAAGGATATTGGGTGTTGTTAGCTCGGACTTGAAAATAAGTCCCACACATGTCCCATACATACTCCCATGATAACTCCGCTGGCAGTGTATTAAACTTTTAAGACTTATCAGGCAGACGCCAGTCATATTGCTTTAGCTGGGTGGCTTGAACAGTGATTTACCTAGCAAGTTGATCTAATTATTATTTTTTATTTGAAATGTGCAGATATACCTACTATTGCCATATGAACCATGAACAAATCATATGACCCAACCAAGGAAGTGGCAACTATGGCAGAGTGACATTCCCTGCATTGTTGAGCCAGTGTGACCGAAAAGTGCAGATGCATTTCACTCTTGGATATGTGCCCGAAGCCACATGTGTAAGTAAAATAAAAGTCTATTCAAAATGCCTTGGAGGCACATATTATTTTGTACAATTTTGCAGTGAGCCATTCTAAATAGAAAATAATGATTTCATTGCCTAAATAATATAGGCAGTCATACTCTATCTCTAGAAGTTTTATACAGCAAGATTAATTAAAGTTGGGTTTATTTGCACATTTTTTTTTAAAATCAGGATCAACAGAACTTCAGTTCATTCCTTTTCTACATGAAAATAGTCAGATGCTTTTAAATGGTCCCTCTGCCTGCCCTAAGCCATTGGCACAGCCATTCAATTCATACTACAAAAGGCAGATTTAAAAAATACACATCACCTTCAGGACTTCATGTAGTGCTCAAGACCCTAAATGACAGGCCCCATCTCACTTTTGCTGCCTCATCTGACATACTCAAAGAATTTGCCATTCCCTGAAAGTGTTACAGTCCTTTCCCCCACATCAGAAGCCACTGTAAGCTCTGTCTCTAGCTTGAAATGCTCTTCTCCAGCTTCTCTAGAACCTCTTGGACCCCTGGACATGACTGGAAAGTCACTTCTGTTAACTAGGTCCCTGGTCCAACAGGAAAAGCATTTCTTCCTATTAACACATATTTATTTTAGTATAAATCCTATAAGATACTTATCACAGTTTATTTTAAATAATTATTTTTGTGTTTTTCCAAATGTTAAAGCAATTGCATATGCACATGAAAACACACACACACACACACACACACACACACTCCAATCAGAGCTACCAGGGAGCTTTGTTGTAAATGCTTTATATTCATAGTTTTGACATATAATAGTTCAAATGTGGAATGACAGAAGGAAGGAGCCAAGGAAAGATTAAAGAAAAGAAGGAATAAAGGAAGGAAAAGAGGGAAGTAAGGAGGGAAATGGAAAAGGAGAGGGAGAGAGGAACAGTGGTAAAAGTCTTATTAATTCTTTGAAATAAGAAGTAATCAATGTTCTAGGGGCAGTGTCAGAACACTTCTTTGGAATTCATTTTCTCAGTCCTTCTTCATCTTCAGGAAAAAAGTCTCCTTAAGGCCCTATTATCCCTGTCGATGAGTTTTCTCTGATTGACACCTGGCCTGAAATGTAGAGTCTACTCTCCAAACATTAAATCCAGTTTTCTTCTTCTCCTGTGAAGCAAACATTTCCTAAGATGACTTAATAATTCCCCCCAAAGAGACATGTGACATGTGCTTGGACATTTCATGCCATTGGGATTTGCCTGAATGAGAAGATGGCCCTTTGGCCATGATTTCGGTTAAATGCTGCAGACTGCTAGCCATGGGCAGTAGCCCTCCTAATCCCCACACTGAACCCTGGCCCAGATTCATGGAGGACCTTTTCTCACAAGGCCACAAGTCAGGAGCATTGAAAAAGAAAGCACACTGCTCAGAAACCCTCAAACTCTAAAGCTCGGCTGTTGACTGTTTCTTCAAAATATGAATGGGTAGTTTCATGTTGTTCATCTGCCCCTCTTGCCTGCTGCTCTAAGTGTCTCCCTTGGAAGGTCTCCCACATTTCAATTCCAAGAGTAATCTGGCATCCCAGAAGCACAAAACTGAAAACTAGTAAGCCTACCTGCTTGGTTCATGGTCAGTATAAACAGGTAGCAAAACAATTTCCCTGAATTTTGATGTGTCTTTCCATGTGTTCCTGTCTCCAGACCAAGAGTTAAAAGAGTTTATCAAGATTTCTGCATTATCTCCAAGCATAGGAGCTGTTGTGGTTTCAGGTAACAATTCTCTCCATCCATCAACTAAAGGAAGATACAAGAGCAGAATAGAGTCCTTTGTTTTCCAGAATTTAATGTAGCTAACCAAACTCTTACCATAAGTTTTTTCCCCTTTCTTTAGTTAAATGATTGTAAAAAATAAAGTTTAAATAATTAAACTGCAATGATTTCAAGAATTTTTTTTCTGTAATGTGTTTAAGTAGTACCTCCAACAGTCAAAGATGACAGGATCATTGCTGCTTTTACTGTGTGGCCCTGGTAAATTCCAGACAATTAAAGCCAAACAATGTGAAATCTGCATGCAGGTGTTGGTTTTGATGATCCTCTCATTGAGTAGATACTTTAAAGCATCACTTAACTTGCAAGGTTAATTTGAATTGTCAACTTGATTGGATTAAGAGATACAGATGATTAAGAAGCTTCTGGGTGTGTCAATGAGGCATGTCTAGGAATGATTGGAATGTGGGATATGAACTGGAGACCCTCCCTAAGCATAGGCAGCACCATCCAACAGGATGGTGGCTTGGATGAAATAAAAGTTGGAGGAACAAGGAAGCATATGCAGATGCAAGCTCCACTCTTCTTGATTGGGTACTTGATTGCTGCTTGAATCCTCTGAGGATATTGGACTCTGACTTCACTCTTCCAAAGTGGGCCCTGCCAGTGATTCTCCAGGTAGTAGAAGTCTTGGTCTCAAACTATGATATCACCATTGATCCCTCTTATTCTGGGGTTTCCGTCTCTTGGACTGTACAGCTACTGGTTCTTCCAGCTCTCTAACCTCCGATAGCCATTATGGACTATCCAGCTTCTGGTCCTGTGAGCATACCTCCTGTTGATTCTGTTCCTCACTGCAGTTCATCAACTGCTATGGTAACCATAGCCCACAGACATGGCTACATTTTAGTTGAGCTACAGACATTGGTAGTTGTCCTTGTGTTTTAAGATTATTGTGTTTCTTCTTCATGGTCATCATCATCAAAGCAAAATGGCATAAGCATGGGATTTAATCTAAAATGAACCCTTGATGGTCTTACTTGCAGAATATTTCAAGAGTGCCTTAGAGCATCTCTATCCAAACCTAATCATAATTCTAACTTCCAATATTTAGCACAGGTGGTTGGGCACCTTGCTTTATGCTTTGATATCACTCTGCACATATCACTCTCATTGTCCATCATGGTTTGCAACATACATTGCATAAACGATTCTTTTCCTACTCTGAGCTCTCAAGTGGAGTGACTTTTATTACGGGATTCTCTGTGCTTAGCAAAGCATAAAAAAGTGTGTTTCTTCAATAAATACATAGACAACACTTTTACACTGGTCAATATTTACTATTACATCCAATATACTAGGTTATTCAATTCTGGAACTTGGAAAGAATCTTTCTATAAAAATAAGATGAAAAGTTTGGTCCAGGATTCTTTTATTATAGAAAAAGTCTACAGGTAGCTGTATCTTGTATCCCTTTATCACTAATCATATATTGCCTTTATGGGCAGTTGGAAAAATGAATTCTCTTCTTGAACTAGATTTCACAGAAGGGAAGAGGAATCTGCATGTGCTTATGCTGGTATTTCTACCAGGAATTCCTTCTTCTACTTGTATAGCTTTTACCACTGGGGATTATCTGTAGATAACTGAGGTTAAACACAGGCTTCCTAGGGGGGATGCCACCTAAGCCACATTGGGTCTCCCTTCTGAGACTTCTAGAACCATGCACATACTTCCACAGAGCAAAAAAAGGGTTAAAATCAGTTTTCCCAGAATACACATTTAAAGTACCTGTAAGATTTCTGGTACATTGCAAAGACTGAGAAAAAACAGCTGATTTCCTTCTTTTCTCCCCCCATCCTTTCCTTATTTCAAGAAATGCATAGGGAATACTAATACCTAAGAAATTAGAATTAATATTTGTGTTAAACACTTATTGGTATGGGTGTCCCACTAAAAGAAATGATTTATCAAAATGATTTAT
>JAJEJO010000759.1:317211-366185 GCA_020662805.1 Glaucomys volans | reverse complement strand
AACTGTCAGGTATCTGGCCCTCAGATAAGGCTGATTTAAGGATCCTAGTTAGTTGAGCTACCATATTTTACCAGCCTCTTGTGACACAAAAGCATTCTCTGGCTTTATTTCTGGGTATCAGTACTTCTGGAAAAATAGTCTAAGAGGTTGCAGCCCCTCAGCCCTTCAAATGAGAAGAGAAATAAACCCATTCAGTAAGGCTGGGAGGGCAGGGTAGGTTAGGGTTAGACATAGGAGGAAATTAGATTTATCTTCATCACAAGGACAGGAATTTCTGTGATGTCAAGTGGCATCTATTCTTCTTGATCCTTTCTTTATTTACAAAGAATTCCTGGAGTCTGAACACAAGGTGCAAAGGGATTAGGCAAAGGGCAAAGGTGGGGATGCTCTTCTGTAAAAAGGCCCTGTCAGTTTGGTTTTGAACTCCTGCTAACTGCTCACCAAAGAAACCAGTGTGCTAATGGAAAATGAAAAACATATCTTTTAATTTTTCTCTCTCTCTGCTTTTTTTTTTTTGCTTGTTTTTTTAATGACTATTCTGTTAGAGATGTGAATTTCTAAAGATGTGATTCCACATCTCGGTGTGAAAGAAAGAAAAGAGAGGGAAGGGAAGAAGAGGGAGTGAAAATGAGAGGATAGGTGAATCAGAGGGACAATGGTGGGGATGGAGAGAGGGTAAGGGTGAGGGTGCCAGAGAAGAGATGATCTACTTTCCATGGCTATTCCACAAGGGTCACAGTGACCTCCTGGTGATGGTCTCCCACTGATTCCCACACCACTTCCCCCATCTGGAAGCAAGATTGACTATTAACGTTGATTATGGTTGATAGTATCTATCTAAATAGCACTGCTTGGAAAACTCTACTTGTAAAATAATATGTGTCTATTTAAACCTAATGGAAGGTATGCCCAAAGAGTAAATGAAAAATAAGACATTTACATAATCAATCCATCTAGAAATAACCATCTTTAATATTTTGTTCAGGTCCTTCTGTTTGAGGAAGCATTTCTATATTTTTATACAACTTTTGCATCACATCATTATCATAACATGACATAACGTACTATCAGGGTGCACTGTTTTACTAGCTGTACCCTATTCTATATTCATTTAACCAATTTTCTGACTGCAGGATATGGGCAGTATCTAACTTTTAACTTTAATAGATGAAACTTCACTGATTATCTCCACAGGTAAATATTTGCATGTCTCTAATATCTCTCTGATTTTTCAAGGGGAAGTATTACATGAAGGAGCACTGGCCCATAATGAATGGACCTTTGAGGCCAGGTGTGGTGATGCACGCCTATAATCCCAGAGGTTCAGGGGATTGAGACAAGAGGATTGTGAGTTCAAAGCCAGCCTCAGCAACATCTAGGTGCTATATAACTCAGTGAGATCCTGTCTCTAAATAAAATTCAAAATAGGGCTGGGGGTGTGGCTCAGTGGTTGAGTGCCCCTTCTTATCAATATCAATAATAATAATAATAATAATAATAACAACAACAACAACAATAATAATAATAATGGGCATTTGCTTAAGATTCTTGATCTCTTGACACAAAGAACTGCTTTCTAGAAAGGCAGTACAAATTGCTTTCCTACAAAGCCAGGTGGGGTGGTGTACATCAGTAATCTCAGCTATGCAGGAAGCTGAGGCAGGAGTATTACTTGGGCCCTAGAGTTCAAGACAAATCTGGGTACTGTAACAAGATTCTGTCTCAACCCCCAACCCCCCCACCACACACACAAATTATACTCCTAAGAATATCAAGTAAGGGTATCTACTTTCCAAACTCTCAAAATAAGGCCAAATAGTTTCTTCTTAAAAATTCTATTTATTTGATAGATTAATAAATGGTAAGTGCTTTTGGTTTCAATTTTTATTTTCTATACATGAGAGTAAACATTTTATGTTAATTGCCATTTTTAAAAATAAATTGCTTCTTCATGATTTCAGTTGTTATAGAGATTATTTGATTCAAGATTTTCATTTGTGAGAATGCACAAAACATTTAGGATGTTTACCTATTTCCTGTAATGTATTTTGACATGTTTTCCAGTTGGTCAATTTGGAAGCTATATTCTTTGGGGAATTAAAATGACTGCTAAACAATAGAGGTCATCATCCTTCATGGATATTTCATTTTGTTCCAGGGGAACAGCTAGCCTTGTTTTTATCCTTGACTAGGACAGAGGAGAAGAGGGAAAATAACTGTGTGTGTGTGTGTCTCTGTGTGTGTGTGGACAGTCACCCTCCTTTTGGTAAAGGTATGTGACATATGCCAAGCAGAACAAAGACAGGAGAAACCAGAACTATTGGGGAATTCCACACCTCAAAGATCACACAGGCAAATCAGTCACAGGAAAGACTCTCTTCTGAGGTCTCCACACCAGGGCAGACCCAAAATTGTTCTAAAAATAAAAAATAAAGAAAAACTTTTTTGAGCAGTGGATTCTTGCCCATAATTAACAGTTGGCACATTAATAGTGCATTAAAGCCTCACAGGGATCCTTTGGCCACCAGCTCTGAACCAGGGCAGAGGGATACCTAAATTGAGCAAGGACACTAATAATGGAACAACAGAATGTAATCCAGGATTGGGCTTGTTCCCCTCTTTTCTGGCCGTTGCATTGGTTGAGCCACTGAACCATTCTTATGGCTTGGATGTGAGCTCCCCCCAAAGCTCATGTGTAGACAATGCAAGAAGGTTTAGAGGAGAAATGATCAGTCTATGAGAGCCTTAACCCAATCAGTGAATTAATCCCCCTGATGGGATTAACTGAGTGGTAAGTGAAGGTGGGTAGGGTGTGGCTGGAGGAGGTGGGTTCATAGGGGCGTTATTTGGGGGTATATATTTTGTATCTGGAGAGTAGAGTCTCTGTTTCCTGATCATTGCGTGAGCTGTTTACCTCTGCCACACTCTCCGACCATGATGTTCTGCCTCACCTCAAGCACCGAGGAATGGAAATGGCGGTCTCTAGACCGAGACCTCTGAAACTGTGAGCCCTCAAATAAACTTTCCCTCCGCTAAAATTGTTCTTGTCAGGTCTTTTAGTCATTGCAGCAAAAAAGCTGACTAAAGCAACCATGATATAAATAAATATATGGTCAGGAAAGAACAATTATTCCTTACAGAAGAAATCCAATTAGTATATGTAGAAGAAATGATCAAAATAAAATCTTCTGAAGAACAGACAGTAATAATTTGTGCAGGTCAGAAAAACTAATGAATACTAAAATTAGTGGATAAAATGCAGAGCTTCAAAGTATTGCTTCCAAAATACTTATTAATCTTTATAGTTACTTTAATATATATTCACACAGTTTTTATCACTCCTCCTGCCAGGAGCTGGAGTTTAATTCCATTTGTTTTGTGCGTGGGCTAGACATAGGAACTTTCTTCTAACCAATGGAGAAGGGAACAAGAAAACAGTAACTTCACAATGGAGAAACCTGGCAGACACCACCTTAACCCAGGGTTCAAGGTCACCAACATCAGTAATGAGATGTGTTGATACCCTGCCCTCCTCGACATGATGTGATGAGACAGGCATATCGTTTCTATGGGGTCATTTCCAACCATCTATACTCTGCTATCATGAGAAAATATCAGACTAACCCAATTTTAGGGGCATTCTATAAAATACCTGACTGGTGCTCTTCAAAATTGTCCAGGTCATGAGAGATGAGGAAAGATGGCGGAACTGTCCTAGAACTGAGAAGGCTAAAACACCATCACAAATAAATGCTATATGAGATTCTGGTTTAGATCCTAGATCAGGAAAACCAATATTAGTAAAAAAAATCTGAAGGAATTCAAAATACCTAGTTGACAGTATTCTATCACTGTGAATTTCTTAGCTGTGAACACTAGACCATGGTGATGCAAGATGGTAAAATCCGTGAGGCTGAGCAAAGAGAATAACGGGGATCTCCTACTATCTCCATAATTGTTCTTTGACTCTAGAACTATTTAAAAATTAAAAAGTTAGGGGAGGGAAAACTGTAATCAAATCTCATAAGTATATCCTGAATTAGAACGACTGTAAATAAGAAAGCAATCTGTTTTACAAAATCAGTGTCATCATCTGTAATGGATTGGTCACCTTGCCCTTTTGCCATGGAAAGTAAGTAAACAACTGAATTGTTTTGCCTTTTGTAAATTTATGATTCATAGACTTCAACAATCACAAATATAAAGTTATAATATTTTTCAACAAAGTGATAAAGTTGTGATAGTGTCTTGATGATGGGGATGTGCTTACTCTGAATTTGTTCAGAAGTAGGAAATTATGTTGGTTGTTGTAGTTCTTATATTCTGAGGATTCCCTGGTTAATATGGGAAGAGCCCCATTTCAGGGTACAACAGGACCAGGAGCTGTTGCAATGGGGGTCAAATGTGAGATCTGCACCTTGATGTGGCTGTATGCCATGTCTGTTTTGGATTCTTCCCTCTCAGGGCTCTTGTTTTCTTTGGCCACTGAACTGCTGAGGGAGGATAACTATCCATAGGAGACCATGGAAGAGATGCTTTGTTCCCCTGGATGGTGATGCAGAAACTGTCCCAGGCACATAAATATTCTAACAAGTTTCATCTTGTCACAATAGAGTCATAAAAGTTGCTCTGTTCAGCACATGATAATGGCTTTGTAATTCAATTATTGGTAGTATTTGTCTTCTGGGATTTATCTGCCTTAAACTTCAGGCACTCATGTAAAACCCTTTACCATAAATCTCATAAATGCAAGTTCTGTCCCCACCCCAGGGCACATCTTCCCATCCCTGTGAACACCTTGACAGCTTTCTCTAAATTATGGAATTGTTCTATTTAGAGGTGTTGATGTTTTAAGTGCCAGAGCCAATAATAAAGAACATTGGGACAGGTCCATTTCCTCTAGAGATTCTCTTTAGAGGAAGATAGATCCTGATGGACAGATAGACAAAGTTCCATTCTCTCCAAAAGGTTCTTTTCATCCATTTCTCTAACACTTTTTCAAAGAGATTCCTGCTGGTAATAGGAGGTCTGATGGAATGACTTTTAAGTTCTCTTTGAGTCCTGACATTCTGATGCATACCCACACCAGGGCTGTTCATCTGTACGGACTCACTAGTCCTGTTTGTTTTAGGAATTTCTTAAATTCACTCTACATTTCTTTCCTTCCAAGTCCAACAAGGCAACCCCTCAGTTTGAGGTCTTCTCTAACCCTCCTAAATTGAATTTACTATTCTGCATCTTTGTCGTTATCTACTAAGACAAGCCTTTCTAACCTTTGGAAAAATATCTAGGAATACCTCATCCCCAACATTCATTCGTCATTTCTCATTCTTTAACCACATATTTTTTGGATGCCTATTTCATTCATTCCAAAATATTATTTTTTTCATTTCAACATCTCTTAAATCAGTAGATACCTTATGATCATCACGTGAGTTTAATTGGCATTACTTTTACTGATAAATAATGATGCATCTTCACTTAATTAAATGTTAGATTTGATGAAAATAGAAATAAAAAAGTGCCAGGCACTTTTTGAGGTGCTGTTTAATTAATTTCTTCTCCTGTGTGTGTGTGTATGTGTGTACGCATGTGTATGTACATGTGTGTATGAGTTTTCCCTTTCTTTTTCCTCTCACCCATTCCTCTACATTTAAGGATTAGCTAGCTAACCCTACATTTAATATTTAGCCATGTTCACACTGGCTAACCCTACATTTTAGTGTTCCGTTACAGGATATGGGAAGGGGGAGTATGATTCAAACAGAAGTGGAATATATAAAAACAGATACTGTGACACATGCAAATTTTCTCATATTTTGGGGGAGATACTTATCATGTTTTAAGATGTATAGTGGCAAAGATCTTATCAAATTAAGTTGCAGCATAATTTTGTTTTTATTTGGAAGTTACATGCAATGGTTAATTTTAATTGTCAGCTTGATTGGATGAAGAGATACCTATGATTAAGAGAGGCTTCTGGGTGTGTCAATGAGGGCGTGTCTAAGAATGATTGGAATGTGGAATAGTGAACTGAAGTGGAGACCCTCCCTAAGTGTGGGCAGCACTGCCCAATAGGATGGTGGCTTGGATGGAATAGAAGTTGGAAGTACAAGGAAGCAGATGCAGATACAAGCTCCATTCTTCTTGAATGGGTTTTTGATTGCTGTTTGAATACACCGAGGATATTAGACTCTGGCTTCTTCACTCTTCCAAAGCTGACTCTACCAGTGATTCTCTAGGTGGTTTCCAGAAGCTTTGGTCTCAGGCTAGGTAGCACTGTTGATCCCTCTTTTTCTGGGGCTTCTGCCTCTTGGACTGTGCAGCTGCTGGTTCTTTCAGCTCTCCAGCCTGTGGACAGCCATTGTGGACTCTCCAGCTTCTGGTTGTGTAAGCCAATTTAATAAATCCCCTTTTTATAATCACACTTCCTGTTGATACTGTTCCTCTAGAGAACCCTGACAAATACATTACATATGTTTTAAAATGATGTGCATAGTTGACATGTTTTCATGGGACTTATTGTGGTGATTTTGCATTGGGATCAATTTGGCTAAGTCAGAATGCTGTTTCCCAGAGTCTCTGCTTGTTTTTCATGTTAGAATTAACCAAAAGGAAATAACAGTAGATGCAGGGTTTGAAAAGCAAAAGAAAAGCAGCAGTTATTTCCTAATGAATGCTGGTTTGGCTAGACATGATCAGAGATAGATGCAGAGGGGTGGCACGTTCTACTTTATCCTTGCTCTTCTCTCCCCAGTTCCATGCCTGGCTTTTCCTACAGACTGACAGTCTGGTGACTTGGGGCTCCAAATCTGCTTGGCTGCAAACTCACTAGGCTGTAGTGCATACTCTTTAGTGAAAGCTCCCTCTGCAGTTCTACCTAAACAACTGCAAGCCTCCTTGAGGGCAAGGACTAGACTTCCGAGGCATTGTGGCCAGGATTTAGCTTTTAAAATAACTCAGTTGATGTTAATTAAGTGAGCTGGGTAACATAAAATGGAGCAGCTATAAATAAAACTGGCAACTCAATTTCTATGCATTGTTCTTGATTTTGGGGAAGAAAGAAGTAAACTATTTGTACACATTTAAAATTCCCTTTGAAAATGGAATTTATTATATTGAATCAAAATGAGATTGTCACATTTCAGAAAAACATTAACACTTAACTCCTACCTGTTCCTCTTTTCAATAGTAGTTACCATTTATTCATCATATAGGACATTGGTTTAACCTAAATTATTTGATTTTAATTCTAACAACAATATATTAGAAGAGTACTCTTTTGTGATGGCCGTTTTACTGATGAAGACTGTGAGGCTTGAAGAAGTTAATAACTCTTTAAAATCAGGTTCTAACAAAGGCATAAGGCATTCTGGCTCCAGACTCTTGTTCTTAAATACTAATTGCCATTCCTATTGACTAAAAGGCAATATTCAAAGGTAGCCCATGATCAAATGAGCAAAGGTAACCATAAACAAAAACATGCTAAAAAACAGAATCCCTTAAATATGAAGGCTGAGGTGTGATCATTAGCAGGAAGCTGATTTCTTTTAATATAATTACAAATTAGGAAGCCTTAGTTAGGAGGATGTCCCCCACCCCAGTCTTTCACTCTCATTCACAGCCATGTTTTGCACTCTGCCATCACAGGGATCTCACTCAAACCTAGAGAAGCGACTGAATCTCTGTTGCTCAAAGATAGAGGAGCTGCAGCCCAAGGGGACAGGAAATCATCAAGATAAGGGAGACAGGAATCAATGACTGCCTTCAGTGAATGAAGGATGCAGGACAAGAGATGCATTCAGCACCTCAGCAGGGGACATCTAGCTTAATTTGTAGGGAAAACTTGCTAATCATAGGAAAAGATTAAGAAGTGGAACCAGGTGCAAGAGGGCTGGAAAACAGCACTTGTGTAGAGATCATTACCAGGACTTTCAAGGATAATGAAAATGCTCTTACCCGGCACTCCTGCTGCAGACACTAGGAATGCCCTCCCCCGGCAATGCCCTTGGAATGTGATCTCCAGGTTTCCTGCCACTGTTCCCTGTTCTGTACCCAAACCCGCAGTGTCCAGCTCAGAGGTCAGGGTCTTCCACCCAAAAGAGAACCTCTGGGAGGATGAGGGAGAGTAGAACAATGAAGTCTAAAGAAAGTCTAAAGAAAAGGTGGTTCTGGGCAGACACTTCACAGAAGAAGATATACAGGTGATCAACAAATATATGAAAAAGTGCTCATCATCTCTAGTAATTAGAGAAATGCAAATTAAAACCACCCTAATATTTCATCTAACTCCAATTAGAATGGCTATTATCAGGAACACAAGCAACAATAAGTTTGGTGTCGAAGTGGGGAAAAAAGGCGTACTCATACATTGCTGGTGGAGTTGCAAATTTGTATAGCCACTCTGGAAAGCAGTATGGAGATTCCTCAAAAAACTTGGAATGGACCCACCATTTAACCCAGGTATCCCACTCTCCAGTTTATACCCTAAGGACTTAAAGTCAGCATACTAAGGTGATGCAGCCACATCAATGTTCATAGCTGCTCAATTCACAATACCTATATTGTGGAACCAACCTAGATGCCCTTCAATTGATAAAGAAACTGTGGTATATACACACAACGGAATATTACTCAGCCATAAAGAAGAATAAAATTATGGCATTTGCTAGTAAATGAGTGGAGGTGGAGAATACCATACTAAGTGAAATAAGTCAAGACCAGAAAACCCAAGGCCAAATGTTTTCTCTGATAAGTGGATGATGATACATAATGGGGGTGGCGTAGATGTGTGGTGGGGGGGACACAAGTGAAGAATGGAGGAACTTTGGATGGTGTAGAGGAAAATGGGACAGGAGTGGATGGGGGAAGGAATGATAGTTGCCTGATACAGACAGTATTACCCTATGTATATGTAAGATTACATGAATAGTATGAATTTATATTGTATACAACCATAGAAATGAAAAGTTATACCCCATTTGTGTACAAAAAAAAGAAAGAAAGAAAGGAAGAAAGGAAGAAAGAAAAGGGGGTTCTGAGTGCTCCTCCAGAACCCTATATTTGAAACATGCAAAGGATATGTCAATATCATCAGTCGAGGGCAAACTCCTCATGAGAGCAATCTAGGACGCAGTTACTCTGTCTCTGTCTTTCCTTGAATTCCTCTTCTGACATGCATATCCTTAGGACAGACAGCCTACTGAGTTTATAAACAGCCCACTGCATAGAAAAGTGCACCTTCTACTGTCTAGAATTCTCCTCCCTTCAATTTATACTTTGATTTTGGAACTCTAGCCTTTACATGAAAGAAGAAAAGACAGAGGTCACCAATTACAGCTGCCTAATTTAACAAATGAAGTCTATTCAAGATGTGCTTCAACTTGCATGTATTCATGGATTTATGGATGTGCATTCATATGCATATGTGAGCCTGATTAATGTAAGCTGAGTGTGTATGTGCACACAAATGTGTGTGTATGTGCATGTTTCTGCTGCTCTGGTTACTGTAGTGTATGAGACAGACAGAATCATGCAAAACGCAGTCTTGGCCCTGAGGGAACTTATCTTTTATCAGGAAAGGGAAAGGAAAAAATTAAAATGATGTATTTGGAGAACATACTGAAGCCAGAATTGAGGACAGGCAATTAGTATAGAATAGGAATTCTGGTCAAATCAAGGAATGGAGGCCATCAGAGTCTGGGAAGTTGGAGACCTCCCCTGGGAGACTGGAATGGCAGTGTCTCCAGAGCCCTTCTGGTCACCAAGGTTACCTGTTAACTACCCCTCCCAAAATGCTGCAAACAGGGAATTGCTAATTAATATCCCCTGAGTCCCTACCTGAATCTCCATTTGGCCCTTCCTCCTGCCATTTGCTTCTCACCTTTTTGCTATGTCACCTGCAACTCCTGGGCCTGGTCACTTAGGTAGGAAGGAGAGATAAGGGGGGAGAGAACAGAACCAAAGAGATCCTAATCTTTAAAAGATGTAGGGTGCACTCACTTCTTGGGACTCTAGAACATCAGCCATGGCCCCCTTCTCCCTCCTGGAAGAAGTCTTCTTTAAACAAAACCTGTTAATATGCTTGCTTTGGTGTGTTTCTCTAATGTTCAAACTCCAACATTTGAGGAAGCAGAGCTTGTCACTGGTAAACGGGATTATCAATACTAAATGCTAAGTCATATAGTGATAATAATGATACCGTTCCATAAGACTTTGCAGAAGGAAATTGAAGCTCAGTTAGGTGAAATATTTTCTTAGGATCACCCGCTTAGAAATTAGTGAGGCTGGGACTTGAATCTACTCTAAACCTGTGGTCTTCCTACCAATCATGCATGTGTACATGTAATACAGTTGCATGTTATGATGCATTACATTTCATTTGTGACAAAAGTGATGATTGAATTCAAAGGAGAAAGACATTCTTCTTGCCCAGAAAATCAGTATGAAACAAAAAAGCTCCATGTTAGAGGTAGGCCTTGAAATGAGGCCAATAAGCTCCCCCATGATGAAAAGGATCTTCACACATCATCCTTGTATGCAAAGACTACCATGTCTGGGTGTACCTTAATCAATCACTGCTAATATGAGTAAGGACAGTTTCTGCTCAGGTGGGAACATATATAAAACCATAGATTTAAGAAGTATAGACTCATCCATGGATATTATTACACAGACTTACTCTTCTGGTATTTGGAACTTTCCATATGCAGTTGAAGTGAGCAGAAGATCTCAAAGAGAACATGCAAACCCAGGTGCACAAGAATTGAGTTGGGTTCTTCCTCTTTCCAGTTTTGCATTGTGAGCAATGAGGAATGAGGTGAACCCTCCAGTAGGGAAACACACATTTCCTTAGGCAGTAGGATGACTGGGGGAGAAGGAGGGAAAGGCCTTTCACTATTTCCAGTGGGAGGCAGGATATGGAGCCAGTATAATGGGAAGGAGAAAGGAAGAGGAAGTGGCGAACATAGTATCAAGAAGTAGAACCTGTGGGACTTAGCAACCCAAAGGTTCAAGAGGAGGTAAGAATCTGAAGTGTGAAGGCTGGGATGCAGGGAACATAGGAATATGGAAGCCGATGAAGGAAACCAAGCAAGCAAGCAAGTTAGCTAACTAGCTGATTCTGAGGGGTGATGAACTCACAGACACCTCAACATAAAATTGGAAGTGAGTGATGGACTCATTTAGAAATGCTTTGCTAAGACCTGCTTCATAGCTTCGGGGAAAGGATGAGGCAGAGTATCTTGAAAAGAAAAGAAAACAAGCAAACAAACAAACAAAACCCCAGCCACCCTCCCTTCCGGACATGTTACCAATGTATCTGGTTATTTGCCTGCCTGCCTTTCTTTCTTGCTGCTTTCCTTCTGATCTTCCTTTCTTCCTCCTCTTGGGGACATCGATAGACTCCATTTCAATTCCAGTTTGCAGAATGTGGGGGAAAATGCAAAACTCAGTTTCTTGATACTGAATACACTAAATTCATCTAAGGAAAGGGAAAGAGTTACAGCCATTCACACCATGTTTTTAAGTCCCTTTGAGGTTTTAGAGGACATGGCGTGAGGGTAGCTTAGAAGTGTTAGTACTTCCATGTGGAATGGTCAGTGCATTTCAATGAAGAGGAGGGGCATGATGACCTAGTGTGTGTGTGTGTGTGTGTGTGTGTGTGTGTGTGTCTGGAATAGACTCAGCAGCAATATTCAACAAGAACTCAAGAATGAATGGCAGCAATACAAGTCAGAATCAGAAAGAGAAACTATTTCATATTCCATAGACAGATGTGTGACTGCAATCTTTTTTTTCAGACCTGATATCTGAGGCTAAAGGATAGGCACACTAGGCCAGGTATGCAGAATATCTTCATGTATAAGAGTTCTACGTAAGAAGAGAACTGGAAATGAGCTGTATGGGCCCACAGTGTGTTGGGGGTCATGAAGTCAGACTGAAGATGGAATCATATGTAGGCATGAAGAGCACAGGCCCCTTAGACACACCCTAGGTTTAAATTCTATCCCCATGACCTGCTAATATGTGACATTGAGCAAAATATTTAACCTTAATGGAACCTGATTTGTCTATTTACCTCCTTATTTCTGATCGGCTCTGAGAATTAAAACATCTATGAATGATATGATCTCTTGTTGGAGCTTTTCCATTACCCTTTCCCCTTTCCATTACTCTTTCTGTAGAAGCAGCTCAGTCTTTCCTGGGGCCTTACCATTCCTTATTCATGGTCCATGTGGCTGACCAAGGTTGATTCTACCCCCAGGTACCTCTACAAGCCTGTTACCTAATCAGGCCCATAAAATTTATTCAGGAGTTTTTCTGAAACAAGTCCTAAGAAGCTATTTTCTTTTCCTGAGAAGATGTAAGCTGCCAAAGGCTATTACAAAGAGAAAGTCTGCCTGAGAGTGAAGCTCATGCAGAGGAGAATGGAGCTGAGTGATGGGGAGAGATCAGGATCGGAGCCATTTCATAAGCCTCTGGATCTAGGGGAGTCTTGATAAAATTAGACTTTCTGATGTTTCAGACCAATGAACCAATATTATTAAAAATTTTTAAAGACAGATTGTGTTTTTCTATCACATCTTGATAGGATCTTGATCAAGAAACCATTTCCCATCATTGATTCTGAGGACTGATTTAAATAATACAAGCAAAACACCTGACACCAGGCTTGACCCACCAGAAGTGCTGAGCAATGGAACTTGCAAAGAGAAGGAATGGGCAATCTTTCACATCCACTGGCCTTGATTGATGGGGAACATTAAGGGCATCATACATGCTCAAACTCATTGAATACGGAGTTTTAGGCATTTCTTTATCTCTCTGATATACAATACAGCTCTTGTACAGATGCCTGGAAAATATCATTGAAACAAGGCCAGCTTTCCAAAATAACAAAGTTCCACCTGTTAATCAAACTATTACTTTTCGATGTGTGAATTAGTCACAGAAAATATGTACTCACCATTCAGCTGCCCTGGATATCAGTCCACTTGTGTATCAGGCCAACATGATCAATAATATAAGCCTGAACTATTTTTAACAGTCACTTAATTAAAAGAATCCCTTGTTTTTTGTGTACTTACTATATTCCTGAGTAGTTTATAATGAGAACTATTTTCTACTGCTTTATCCTAAACTCAGATTCCAACAAACCACATTCTTCAACCTCTAATAGAGAATTTAGCTTTTGGCAGAAGCTTCACTTATGCAAGACATCCGGGTATCACTGACCCTTCAATTCCATGTTCTTAAATGTCAAATGCAACATCTTGACTTTTACATATGGAACTATTAAAGTAAAAAATACATCATTTTATTATTTAAACAGGGTCTTTTTTTCTCTCCATTTTTTTCTGGGGGATGCAAATGGGAAATAAATCTTGAATATTGGGTTGATATGAATAACTAACTACAAGCAAGGGACAGAGACTCAATTTGAAAACCTGTCTCTTACATATTATGCATGCTGTGTTGGATAAACTACATCACTTTTCTGATTCGCCAAAAAGGGGGAAATAACCACTACTTTCAATGGTGCTCTGAAGACTGACTTCAAGAATTGATATGCACCTAGACCATTAGTTACACAAAACACAAACCCGTGATGGAGCCTTATCTCATCAACACTCAGAACTCCCACCTGTATTCTTTTTCCCTGATTAAAATCTATGCTCCCTTCTTAAAATAACAGTCTTTTAAAAACATTTTCCTTTTCTTCTTTAGAAGTCATATCTTTCCCTATCTAAGTCATGCAGTGAGACTTGGTTCAACCCCACCCTCTGCAATAGCCTCCAGGGTAGACCTGTGTCTGGCCTCCATGGATAATGAGTCCTTGATCCAGGCCAGGACACTCAGATTCCACTCCTGGAAATACAAGCAAAGAGGCAGGGTGTGTGATGGCAAGGCCAACCTGAGAATAGACACAAAGCAGGGGAAAAGAGCCAATAGAAAGATGTTAAATTGGTTGTTATTAACAAGGTTATCACTGAAAGTCAAGGGACACTCAGCACAAGTCTAAGGTATTGCACGTGTGACCAATTCCTAAGAAGGATCTATTTAATGAACCAGGTATTAATTATCCTACAGAGAGGAAAACTGAGGCACACTGAAGTGACTTAACTTCCCCTGGCCCCCTACTGAGCAAATGGCAGATCTGGAACTCAGACCTCAGTATCCCTGAGGCCTTACTCTCCAGGCTGCACCATCTCCCAGCACAAAGGACTTCTCACATGGGAAAGAGCAAGGAACGCTACTGCTGTCAGTTAAATAAAAAGGACAACTATTCCATTAATGGTAATATTGTGCCAATTGTATTTTATATGATGCCCTATATTAGTTCTGGGAGCAATATGAACTCCTTGGAAGACAGTTCATATTTATGATAGTTATGACAGTATTAGCAGCAATTCCCGTGATAAGGTGAGAATAAGCTGTTTTATCCCATAATTATTTTACAATTGCCATTTACTGCTTCCAGGGGTGGCGTGGCTATTGTCACCCCCAAATAAAGATAATTCTGAAGTGCGTTAGGTGATTTGGAAGAGATAAGACCTCATCTTCATTCTTCCTCTATGGCAAATGTTATGTTATTACCCATGATCACTTAATGATTCAATTGAGCACCAGAGAAATCCCTCTTAGGCCTATCTGTACTTCCAGAGCCAAGATCCAAGCAGAAATGATTAAAGCAAGTTTCTTTTAATTACACTTGTTGAATAATCCTAAATAGCCTCATAGTTTCTATGTACTTTGAAGCAACTTGGATTCCAGGAATGGGTTTCTAGATCTGGCTTTGATTGACAACTTTTCTGTGGGCATCAGGAAGTAGCTCGGAGTCAGAACACAGGTTGTGTGGGCAGAGACCAAGAGATTTTCATCAACAGCCACGGCACTGTGCTCTCTACAAGGTCTCATCTCTTCTCTGGAAAACACAACCAAGCTTAAAGAACTCGAGGCGTCTTTTGCCAAGCTCAGTTGGAGAGATACATAGACAGTACTGTGGCCAGGCTTTGAGTATCTGCCACTCATCTGCCTGAGCAGACTAGGTGTCCAGGGCTCACAGCTTCCACCCAGAAAACAAGGCCAACAGGCAGAGAGACAATAGTGTCCACTGATTTAATAGAGCATGGTCTTTGGAGACAAACAGCCTGCATTTAAATCCTGGCTTTTGCTTTTTCTAGCTGTGTGACCTTGGCCAAATTACTTAATCTTTCTGTGCCATAGATTTCCCATCTGTTGATGAAAATGAATGACTTCCTTCAGAAAGCTGTTATGAGGATTAAATAGCTTAAGTTGGAATAGTGTTTATCACACTGCTAGGGCTTGAAAAGGAAAGATGTGTCTTTTTGCTCCCAAAGGAAAAGAGAGGAAGTTTTATTTATTTTACTTAACAAATAGATTAATTAGGATTCATGCACAGTAATGGGAAATGCTTTTATAAAGATAATAATTTTAGGACATTTGGTTGCCATGGCTTTGCTAATAAAGCTTCCAAATAGAAGCTCTTGAAGGAATGGATAAGAAAGGACGTGGTCTGTTCATCTTATAATAATGCCATGAACAAATCAGATCTCCAGTGAGCTAGGAAACATGTGCACCATGTGTGACTTCCAGGGGGATATTCTTATCTCAATTCTTTTTCCTTGTCTATCATAGCAGTCAATGCTTTTTGTTTTCTACTGGCAGGAACAAACTCTCTCCAGTCCTCTGAATGGGACTTCCCTCTAGTTCTGGGTTCCACATGCAGATCTGGAGTCCCTTGGAAGCCTGACATAAGTACAAACCAGTCCCTCCCAACTCTCCCATTAGCAAAGCATCAACTCCGCTTCTAGGAGGAACTCAGAGGAGCACATTCATTTATTTCAATCCTTCATTTATTTGTTTTCTGAAGTCTTTTTATGTACATATACCACCAAGAAAAGGAGAGAATACTTTAAAAAAAAAAAAAAAAGACTTGGACTCTCCTGTTTTAAAAAACTGACGTTATAAGTTTAAGGCAAAATACACAGAGACAAAATGGTTTCATAAATAAGAGAGCTGGAAATGCTCACCAGAGAAGAGAAACTGCAGAAAAGACAGAGGTGAATTTCAGGACCTGGGAGAGGTCAATTTGGACTTTGAGAGCAAGTCTCAGGTATGGTCTATCAAGAGAAGCAGCAAGAGAGAGGTGATAAGCTTCTATGCAGCAGAAGTTTCTTTATGTAGAAAAGTCTCATTATGACAGGTGTTATGGTTTAGAGGTGAGGTGTCCCCAAATCAAAAAGTCATGAGAAGCAATGTAACAAAGTTTAAAGGTAATTGAACTTCCTCTTATCAGTGAAAAAAATTTGACCTTTGATTTTTGGGGGGATTATCTTATTTCATTTCGCATGATAGCTTCCAGATCCATTCATTTACTGGCAACTGTCATAAAGTCATTCTTCTTTATGGCTGAGTAATATTCCATTACTACAATTGCGTTGTGAGAGCCTTAACCTAATCAGTGCATTAATTCTCTGATAGGTATTTACTAAGTGTGACTTTAGGTAGTTAGGGAGGCCTGGAGGAGGTGGGTCATTAGGTGCATGCCTTCGGGGTATATGTGTTGTCTGTGGTGAGGGGAGACTGTCTCTCTCTGCTTGTTGGTGCTATCCCCTGAGCCATGTTTCTCCACCATACTCTTTCTCCATGATGCTCTGCCTCACCTGGGGTCCCAAAGAAAGGAGTGGGCCCTCTATAGATGGAGACTTCTGAAACAGTGGGCCCCAAAATGAACTTCTCCTCCTCTAATTGTTCTCATCAGGTCTTTTGGTCATGGCAACTAGAAACCTGACTGAAGCAACTGGGGAGGAAATGGCTTTAGTCCATATCAAAGTCCCTCCGTGCTTCCTTGGAGGCAGTTCATTTGCAAATAGCTTGTCTTTTGCTTTCTCTGGCAGTTTCATTTGCTTTTTAAGAGATTTCTTTAATGCAGTCCTCTGGCTTTCAACTCCCACAGGGATTTTAGGGCAGCATTTGAAAATGAGAAAGATAAAAATGCATTCCTCTTAGAGGTTCATCTAGGAGGGGGAGACGTGGAGTGGAGGTGGGAGCCGTGTGTGCCTTGCTTGGGGAGTCCGTCTGCGTGTTGAGCGCTCTGGCAGCCAAGCGGTCCCAGGAGAGGGTGGGCAGATGCTTTCACTGCCCTGGTTGCAGGGAGCTCATTTCCCTTAAGGTCACTGTCAGATGACCCTGGACACTGTGAGTAAGGGGGACACAGGATATTAAACTCGTCTGAGCATGTCCCCCATAGCACTCTTCACAGCAGCTAAAGCCTGGAAACACCTGGATGATTTTTCCACCCTCAGATGAGATGAGCTGGGGCACAATGAAGCACAGATTTTGGCAGAGGTGAGGCTGGACATTGGAAAGGTCTTGGTAAGTAATACTAAGATAACAAGAAAATGTTCCAAACTTTGTTTTTACTTTGCTAGGATCGAGGCCCTTGGAAACACAAAAGCCAAAATTAGCTTCTGTTATTTCCCTTCTTTTCAAGTTCAGCTACCCATTCCCACAGACAGAGGTCACCACTAATATAACCAGAGAATGTTAAAAAAAAAGCAAAGTAAATACTACTTTCTTTGCTTCCTTTTATCTCTTGCTGTTCCCTCCCTGCTCCTGTATTTCTTGTTTTCCGTATACACATCCCACATACATTGATGGCTTATTTTTTTGTTTTTCATGTGAGGTTTGAACCTACTGGCACTGTACCACTGAGCCGCATCCACAGCCCTTTTTTACTTCATATTTGAGATAACCACACTAAATTGTCCAACTGGCCTCAAATTTGTGATCCTCCTGACTCAGCCTCCCAAGTCACTGGGATTACAGGTATGTGCTGCTGTGCCCAGATATATATATATTTTTTCAATAGACATTATTATTTACCTTCTGTCTATATTCTTAGAGTTAAAATGATATGTATCCATTTTAAACACATATAGATAACAACATACTCCCCAAAACAAACAAGGCACAGATAGATCAGTGTGAGTAACTAGCATTTACATGAATGCAAATGCCTGCGTTTGTGTAGGTTATGGGCTGAATATTTATATACCCCCAAATTCACATGCTAAAGCCCTCACCTCTAATATTGTGATGGTATTTGGAGGTGGGCGTTTGGTGATAATTAGAGTAAGGTAAGGTGATGTAAGTAAGGTCTCCATGATGAAATGAGTATCCTTAGGTGCACAGCAAGAAGGAGCAGAGCTCTCTCTCTCCACCATGTGAGGAAACAGACAAAAAGCAGCCATTTGCAAGCCAGGAAGAGGGCCTTGCCAGGAACCAAATCCACAGGCACCTTGATCTTGAGCTTCCCAGGCTCCAGGACTCTGTTTAAGGCTCCTGAGCAAAGTAAGACCTTGTATGTATACATGCTTGGTATTTCATAGAATATTTCTGGAAGGCTAAGCAAGAAACTAGGACTGATGGTGTCCCATTCTACAAAAAGTTCCAGAAGACCTGAAGTGAGGAATGAGGAGAAGATCTGCATTCAGACCAAATAAGACCTACTTATTGGAGTATGCCATTGTATGTATAAAATGCCTTCAGTAATAAAAATCACTGTTTTTAAAAATGTCTTTCTCACAGATTCATCAAAACATATCAAAGCAACATATACAAAGTCCATGCTGCCCTCTAATCTCAATGATCCATTTTGGATTTATAAAGAAATTTGTGACAAAATGTTTTACATTCCCTTACAATGTTCATGACCCCAGTGTCACACCCTGCTGTTGGAAGGAGGAAATTCCAATGCTCATTTACGAAGCAATATCTTAATGTGCCAGATGATAAGGCAAGACTTACCAGTAGAACCTATTTGGTACGACCCCTTCCTGGATAAGCTGCCATCTTCTCCCAAACTCAGCAGAGCTGTACAACTGTAAAGAAAAGGAGATAATTAGCCCTATGGTACACCAAATGCACAAGCATCAGTTTTTTTTTAAATCACTAATAATAATTCTTACCATTTATTGAGCACCTGCTACATGCCAAGTGACTGCCCAACATACCTCATCTCTACCCTTCATATAAGTTCTACCAGACAGATATTAAGATCTCCCTTTTATAGTTGAGGAAACTGAGGCTCAGAAGGGTTAATTGACTTGTTAGAAATCACATGCCAAAAAACTGGAATCTATACCCTGTTCTGCTTGGAGACAAAGTGTGTGGTCCCACTTGACTTGGCATCAACAGAATACTGTGGAGACTGGAGAGTAGAATATTTAGACCTGGCTCTGGAGGGGCACTCAGTGTAACTTGTACCTGACTAAAATGAGAGAAAGGCAAGGGACCCCCAGGATAAAGGGAGGGTCACGAGTCAGCAAAGGGTGCTTCACAGACATTGTGGAGAACTAGTTGGGACATGAGTGAACGGCAGGATTCAAATTGACAAAAATGGCATTACTCACAAAGGGAGCAGCCCGGGTCAAAGCGGTGAGACAGGCAGGGACCCTCTATGAATAAGCCTGGCTTATGTAAATAAGTTTGCATAAGCATGTTGACAGCAACTTGGAAGAAGCTTTGAACATCATGTTAGGGAGACCAGAATTGATCCTGCAGAAATGAGGAGCCAATCCTGGTCTCTAGGAGTCACCAAAGGAACCTCAGGTTATAAAACAGCACTCCACCTTGACGAAGCTCTTACCAGAACCATGCGCTTGGCATGCGTTATGTGATAATGCATCCCTGTGATAAATGAAATTATTTTGACTATTTTACAAATGGCTACACAGCTGGTGAGATTTCAAATCCACCTCCTGCCCTGCTTCACTACCCTCTAAGGGCAACTGCATGGAGTCCCTACTCAAGAGATGGGGGTGGCCCTCACATATTTCATCCCTCAAATTGTCCTTTTCTTTTCCTACAGCTTCTTCTTCATTGCTCCTTGACATTCCTGCCCTGGAGGTCCTTATGTCATAACGTGATTTCTTCTGCCCTGAAAAGCATCCTTTGATGTCGGCCCAGAGCATTCTGTTGCTTTAAGTACCCAAATTCCCATGGGCACTTTGTTGCTGATTTGGAAAAGGTCATTTAGAGCATCTCTTTCCTGCTATGTCCCTGGTCTGTAATGCACCTGCCCCTCGACGTTCCACCACGGCATCTGCCTGCTCCCACACTGAGTGATGGTGAGTCATCCTGCACTGAGTACCACGACTGCCCAGCCTGCTCATCTCTGCCCAGACACAACACTCAGTAGAGGGTCAAATGACTCACCAAGTGACTCACAATGACTGGATGCACCAGGCGTGACCCAGGAACAATGCATCTCAAGAGAATGTTTACTGACCCTTTAGGGAACCTGTTATGGCATTGTTTTCACTTGATCAAAACACATCCTGACCCCACAAAGGATGCTACCAAGACAAGTAGATTGATGGGCAACAGTTATAGAGTATTAGAGCACCCAGCCAAGGGTATCTGTGGCTTTTTGTTTCCATGTATGTTTTATTATTTTTTCTTTGCTCATTGTCAGATTTTGGATCTTGAATGTCTCCCAAAGTCCCATGTGTTACAGGTCTGGTCCCAGAGTGGCTCTATTGAGAACTGTTGGAACCCATGGGAGGTGAGGCCTTGAGGGAGTTCCTTAGGACACTGGAAGCACCCCCTTGTTTTAGTCAGTTTTTTTTGCTGTCGTGACCAAAAGACCTCACAAGAGCCATTTTAGAGGAGGAAAAGTCTATTTTGGGGCTTATGGTTTCAGAGGTCTCAGTTCATTGATGGCTGGGTCCACTGCTTTGGGCAGGAGGAAAGGAAGAACATCATGGCAGAAGGGTATGGCTGAGGACTGTGGCTCAGGACATGGAACCAGGGATCAGGGAGAGACAGCTTCACACTCCAGGGACAAAATATATACCCCAATGGCACACTCCACCCCATCCTACCTGCCTACAGATACTGCCCAGTTAATCCATATCAGGAGATTAATTCACTGATTGAGTTGAGATTCTTATAACCCAATCATTTCACCTCTAAACTTTCTTGCATCGTCTCAGTCATAAGATTTTGGATGATACCTCATATCTAAAACATAACATCCCTGAAGAAGGTGGGACCCCAGTCCCTTCATCTTCCTCTTTTAGGTTTCTGGTCCAAAAGGTGAGCAATTTTGCTCTGTCACACTCTCCCACCATGATGTGCTGCCTCACCACCATCCCAAAGCAACAGAGTCAATTGACTATGGACTAGAACCTCCAAAACTGTGATTCAAATAATCCTTTTCTTTTTATACATTGTTATCTTGAGTATTTTGTTATAGTGACAGGAAGCTGAATAGCACACCCACAATTCCTGGAATACAAAGGTTTCTTGGATACAATTCATGCTTGATATATTTTAAGAATGCCAAGATGGGGAAGTAGCTCTCCTTATAGAGATAAGAAAGGATGGGACAACTCACACCTTGAGTCAGAACCCGAGCAGCCAGAGTATGCACCTCGTGGTTCTTGCTCCCCTGCCTGACTTGGACATCTTATATTTTGACATTAAATACTGTATCACAATAGCAAGATCCCCATTTCCCTTTTTACCTGTTCTATTTGTTTTTTAAACCTAGAGCTGCACTTTTTATAGAATCTTAGGGTGAAGAGAATTCATACCACTGTAGTGTGCCTATGTCTATATGTAAATGCATGTTAATATTTATATTTACTTTAAAAAGTCAATACAAATGTGGCAGAATCAAGATGGTTCAAAATAATAATTCTGTGTATGAAGGCTAGATTCACGTACATCCTGCAAGAATCATGTATAAACTCTAAGGGCTCATATGGCTACTCCAAGGAATTGCCATCCCTGTTCCCAAAGATAATTCATCTCTGTGAAGAATCGTTGGGTACCAACATCTGTGTTTTTTTATTTTTTCCCTGTCTTTGTAAATTTATCACCTAGGCTTGGATTCAGAGCCTGTGGACCAGTCAGGTATCTCCCATGATATTTGTTCATATCTTCAAAAGACTGCTTTGTTATTTGTGAGCATTGAGAGGTCCCTGGAGCAGTGGGCATACAAAACAATAAACCAAGCCTCTCTCATCCAGCTCAGTGACATCCATTCCAATTCCATCTCTGGAAAGGTACCTTTGGTCTTGGTGGATGGGCCTTCTCATCCGCCCAATCCCACCTAGGCACATTCCCCTCCTGCGCCCTTTCCCAGGCTACCCACCCTGCGGCAGGTTCCTTCAAGACTGTCTACCTTGATGCCAGTTTTCCTTTCATGAAACATCAAAGGCTGCCTTCTCTATAAAACTTCACCTATCCATGAAGAGTCCCACTGGTCTCATCTCCAAAGACCTGTGATATGACAGCAGACACCACTGAACTACAGATCACAAACTTATATTTAATTTTTTGTAGTCTTTAAAGGGAGCCTTCTAATAATGCAAGGTAGACATTTCTTCCCATATAAAGTCACTCTAAAATATCTGAGAATACTCCCTGCTTTTTTAACAATTGCATAGTTTTTAGAAGTCATGAATCCCATTTTTCTATATCTATAGATGCCCAGAGCTGAGTAGATAATTGAGGGGAAAGGGGTTGATTTTGCACCAAGCTAAGCTCCCTGTCATAAATCTACATAGTCAGGAACTCAGGTTTTTGAACAGATGGATAATAGAATTAGAAGAATACAATTTACTTCCAAGGATACATAACTATAGTCTAATATCTTAAATCAAGTCTATAAATATCAGTGCATTTGAAACTTCTAAAGGTTTGCAAGTAAAGTCTTTCACATTCACCCTAAGACAAAACCCCACCTATGACTTCGAGCAATTTCTCCCTAAGAAGTTAATTGTCCAGCCTGGTGTTATACCAAGAAAGGGAAAAAACAACTACTCTCAGCCATTCAAGTTAATGTGTTAATTAAACCTACAGAGTCTGACAGCAAAGTTCTCCTCCGAAAAGAAGGGAAAGGTATCAAAGCGCTTTCCCCACTGGTTCCATCTGGGCTGCCAGGGGAAGGCTTTTTGTGTAGAACAAGTCAATGTCCTTTAATAAAATTCACAGTGTTGGCAGCACCTAAATAAGATTTATTTCCCTCCCTGTCTGTCTCCAGCTCCAAGGTTTCTTTTGACTGTCAGAACACAGAACGGAGAACTATCATTACTATCTGTCACATCAGAGAGCAGCAGCAGCTTTCTCCAGCAATGCCAGAGAAAGAGAGATTAGGGAGAGAAAGAAGGAACACTTGAGCAAGTTTTAAGAGAGCAATGTGCATCTGCTAATCCTTTGTCATACACCCAAAAAATGCCATTCACAGAGGGTATTTGTTTTTATCTTGCTAACACTGGTACAAAAAATGGGAAAAGAATGGAAGGAGCAGGAATTCTGAAAGGGAGTAGGGAAGGATTCTGGTTAACTAAGAATACAAGGCAGAAAATCCTTCTTGTCTAACATCATTCTGTGATATCTGAGACCACTTCCCTAACTTTGTAAATATAACTTAATGAGCACAAACCCAACATTCATCTCATTCAAGATCTATTAGCAGCCCCAGGGCCTAACCCTCCACACTGTCATTATGCTGGTCTGAGGCTGCCGACACTTCTCTTTTCTGCCACATTTCTCTCCTGAGGTTTTCTTTAAAAAAAAAATTCTCACGTTGACTTGTTTTCTCACCATCTGCCTTTGTCTGCTATAAGAAGAGCATAGATAAAAATAGACTTAATTGTCAAGGATGCGATTTCAAGGGTTAGTTCTGCTGTGAGTTTATAACCAACTCTCAGGCATCTGTGGCGCCCTCTTCAGGCGGCCTGTGAAGTTACAAGTTGGATGCAGGGCACCCTCAAGAGATAATCAAGAGGAGTGTCAAAAGGGCACTGAATAACTCGGGTGTGAGAAAGAATGAGATACAGTGGCTTTACTCACAATTCCTAATCTATAGTAGATTCAGATGGGGTGAGAGAAGGGGGACCACTCACACATTGGTTCAAACCTTAGAAGAATGGCATCTTTTTCCTAGTAGAAGGGAAACTCAACAACATTCTGTGTTGATGCAAATGTTTGTAATTGTCACTGTCCCTGGAAAGTCTTTCCAATACTCCTAAATTGAGTCAGGGTATCTTCAGATCTTTCAGAGTGTTAGACATACAGTATGAATTTTCTTTTGCAGCTACAACATGGGTGTAAGGACACCAATTCCATGGGAACTGGTACAAGGCAAATTGCACTGAAGCTAAGAGTCCTGGTAACATGTTTGAAGTCTCTGGTTGCCAGAACAGGATGCTGTTCACCACGAAGCTTCCTGGGGAACTTTCCTAGTCAGGCAGCAGTTTCCTGGGAATCCTTCACACAACTCCTGGAGAGACTTCCTATGGAGGAACCCTTCCTGCTGTTGGCTCCTTTCCAGGTTGCCTGCTCACTCCTCTTTCCTTCTCTGCCCTTAACATTTGGGAGGCAGGGGGCCTGCAAATTGCATTTCTTGAAAAGGCTCACAGAAAACCCTGCCAGTTCTATTTATTTGCCTCATCCTAATACTGCCCCAGGGATGGCCGCAGAACAAAGCGCTCATCTACCTCATGGTTCCCTGGTTCTCTCTGCTGTTCCTGCATTCTTTTTAGCAAGAAAGAGATGGCACCTTAAGGACTTCAGATAAATTCCTAATGCCAGGCCTGAGGCACTGCAAATACCCAGCTCTTTTTATCCTCTAGACTCAATAGGAAGAAAAAGTGTCAGTCCAGAGAAACACAAAGTCTTCCCAAGTATGTTGTGATGTTCTAGTTCCACAGCACAAGTGGGAACCAGAACTCACCATAAGGGGAAACCAAAATTGGCAGCACCTAAAGTGGTTCCACAAAACTTCTCTATGAGCTGAGGAATCTTTACCATGGCTGGTTGGTTTAGGCCATCTACAGTGAGACAAACATGACGGCGATCCCAGATTCCACCCGCCCCTCTGAAGCCAGAATAAAAGACAAGCAGTTAGTGTAGATGGATGATCAGGTCAGACAGAGAAAATGGAGGCTAGTTTGGATCCAGGAAGTTGGAGACCGCCCCTGGGAGATTGGAATATTACTGTCTCCAGAGCCCTTTGATGATAAGATTGCCTGCCTATACTACCCCTCCCAAAAGGTTGCAGACAGGGAGTTGTTAATTAATGCCTCCTGGGCTGCTTCCTGCCTGGATCACTCCCTTTGGCCCTCCCCTTGCCCATCTGCTTCTCACCTTGTGGCCATCCGACTGGCAACTCCTGTGCCTAGTCACATATGCAGGAAGGAGAGAGATAAGCAGGGAGAAAGCAGGAGAACAAGAAAAGTAAAAGTCTATAAAAGGGGCAGGGTGCTCTTGTTGGGATACCAGAATACCAGCTATGGCCCTCTTCTCCCTCCAGGGAGAAATTTGTGTTACTACTTGTATTAGGGTTCTCTAGAGGAACAGAATCAACAGGAAGTATGATGATAAAAAGGGAACTGATTAGATTGGCTTACAGAAACTGAATCTGGATAGTCCACAATGGCTGTCCACAGGCTGGAGAGTTGGAAGAACCAGCAGCTGTACAGTCCAAGAGGCAGAAGCCTCAGAACAAGAGGGATTAACAGTGCAACCCTACTCTGAGACCAAGGCTTCTGGAAACTACCTGCAGAATCACTGGCAGAGTCCACTTTGGAAGAGTGAAGAAGTGAATCCGATATCCTCAGATGATCAAAGCAGTGATCAAGAACCCGTTCAAGAAGAGTCAAACTCGCATCTCCTTCTGCTTCCTTGTTCTTCCAGCTGTTATTCCACCAAGCCACCATCCTATTGGATGGTGCTGCCCATGCTTAAGGAGAGTCTCCACTTCAGTTCACTATCCCACATTCCAATCCTTCCTAGACAAGCCCTCGTTGACACACCCAGAAGCCTCCTAATTATCTGTATCTCTTAATCCAATCAAGCTGACAATTCAAATTAGCCATTACACTCCTTTTAAATAAAACCTGCTTTTATGCTTACCTTGGAGTACTCAAACTTCAACATTTGAGGAAGCAGAACATGTCACCAATAAACCAGTGGTATCACCTCCAACCCACTAGATGCTTCTCCAAGAAAAAGGTAGCTTATCAAGGATATCATAGAGAATGTGTAGTAATGTATGCACTTTTTCAGAGTGCTTAACTGGGAATTTGAAAAAGTTTTCAAGGCAGCACTGAAGGAGAATGAGAAGTTCTAAGAAAAGAGATGCAGAGAGAAGTGTTCCAGAGGAATGGACCAATCTAAGCAAATGGAACAGCAAAACTCGGAATGGTGTTTTTGAGATTTTTTTGACTAAGACAAGAGACCCAGTGTGCTGTAATGCGTAAAGAAAAGTGAAGTGGGAATTGAAGCTGTAAATGGAGCCCAGGACCAGGTTGGGTTGATACAATCTTGCCAAAACTTGCAGGGAGCTACTGTAGAGTGGATACACGTATCCAGTCAGCAAGGTCAAAAGATGAGAGTACCATGGCTGAGCATTCAGGCTCTGCTGGTGACATGCTGCCGGCTCCATCAATCCCTTCTGTGGCTGGATTTGTCAGATCTGACACTGGCCATTCCTCAGCTGTCACTGAAGGCTGTCACATCCCCTGCAGTTGGGCTTGGCACACTGAGGACTGGGGGAGTAGATATAAGGAATTGGAGCTGACTGAGAAGGAAAAGTCAATATATGATGTTGGGCTACTTTGATTTGGGGACACTTCCTATGCACCCAGGTCCAGAGATATATAGAAAAAGAAGGTTCTTAGAGAAAGTGTTGATGACAGAACAGATCAAGAACCAGCTTAGAGCTGCACATGCAAACATACCTCTATTTCAGAGCCTACATAGGCCTGAGATAGACTAATTTTGTATGTTCTGTTTTCTAAACACTTGCCTTACCACATCCATTGCTCCTTGTTCTTGTAGCTCATTTCTTTGAAATCATTAGGGTTACACAGATCAAACTGTTCCAAATAGTAATTGAAAAATAATGATACAACCTGTTTAAACATGGCATCTAAGTTGAAGGCAGGCCTTCCCTGTTTGCATATGATGGCATTTCAGCTTGGGAATTTGTTGTATAAACAAGGATTGGGGTTGACATTTAGCAAGCTCCCTGGTTTCCACTCTAATTGCCAGTTTTGTACTTGGATACTTAAATTATTTACATATTCATGAGATTAGAAATCAGCCCTGACATTGGGAAATTTCAAGCACTTGGAAATCTTGCCAAACCAGCGTGGTATACAATGCTCAACATATTTCATATGAATAACTGAGTGCCTTTTTACTTAATGCAGTGCCTTGGGGAAACGTGATCATATAAGATAGATATCAGTTTCTTAAGTGTTTATGCATGTGCAGAAATCATTTGAATATCCCCAGGGGTTGAAATTCAAGAATCCATTTGTCTTTTATCTCCATCTTACCCTTTTGACATTAAAGGGTTGCTATGTCTATTCAAAAGCAAATATAATCACTGTGAAAATAAATACTAAAGTATTTAATGGCTTGATGTTATTATAATCAATAATATTATCCATGCGCTGTGTAAACCAGTTCTTCTTTGTTCCATTTACCTGGTTCCATGGTAGCTTTTAGTGATTAACTAAAAGAGCATTCAACATTGAACTAAAGTGCTATACATCCCGTAGTGGGAAGACACTAGACCAAGGCAGGCTCTGGCTAAGGCAGACTCGTGGCTAGCTGTAGTCCCAGCTTCCCAGCTCTGTCATCTCTCAGGTGTTGAAATAGCATGTTGGCTAGCATCCATGCAATGCTTGCTCTGTGCCAAGCTCATGGTTCAGTGTTTTACATACATTCTCTTAGGGTTTCCAAACAGTCCTGTGAGGCAGTACTGTGACTAGTCCTCCCATGTTACAGGTGGAGAAACTACAAAGTTAAGTGACCTACTGACCATCATACAGTCAGGCAGAGTAGAGAGGTGACATTGTTACCAGCTTGCTCTATTGCCTTTCAGGGCTGACATCTCACCTGCTGCTGAATTAAGTAGGCACAAGTCTCAGGGAATGTCCAGCATTTAAAGCTGCCATGAGAAGTGTTTCCCCTGCATTAGGGCCCAGTAAGGAAAAGGAAGGATCAAATAAAAAGGGATAAAGATACATTTTTAAAAAGAAGATAAGAAATTGCTTAAATAAAATCTAAGGAATTGTACAATGAGAGAGAGGAGCCAAAAGTAGCTTTTTAAATTTACTTCTATGCAAGTAGCTAAAATGCTATCATTGGCTCCCAAACACATTGGCAGTGTTTTCCTTTCCTACCAATATATAATTTTAAATCAAAGTCAGCTTCCGTCTATAGAGAGAATGCCAACTGTTCAGATATAAGGTTTTCATTATTTGTGAACGGAACCTCCTTTATCAAAACCTGTTTCCTCCCTTCAAAATCACGTTTCCACTTTGCATGTATTGACACATATTTACCAAAATGTTGAAGTTGAGGCCCCCTTAAAGTGTAGAATTTCGTATTTCTTTCATAAAACCACGATTCTTTGGAATTTACAAAAGATGGGGGGGAAAGTAGGTTTCCGACACAGAATTACTTGGAATTCTGTCTGGTTGAGCTTCAAAATAAATGTCACAAATTCACTTTGTGAATATTCTCGAACTGCCACCAAAGATAGACCGGCCCAACAAACTGTCCTAAAGGCTTTGTTCTCCCACTCCACAGAATTGGTCATTCAATTTGAATGAAAATTTTTTTTCTAAAGCATAAAACGATAGGGAGAAAAACAAAGATAATGAGAAAGATGGAGTGAGAAAGTGAATTGGGGACCAATATGAAGCCTTCAATAAGGTTTCTCTGACTTCCACAGTGTTCATGTTCAAGTTTTTGCATTAGGTGTAAATAGTTAAAACCAAGAAAATATCCCACTGTGAAAAAAGCAGGATTGCTTCTCTCTAATAAATCTGAAGGTCTGGACATGGGACCTGTCATCCTCCACTTGGAGCAGCCAGCTGGGCCCTGGCGCTACTGCCCCACTTCTATATGAACACTGGTCTCCATGCAGCCCGAGTCCAGGCCTGTCTGCAGAAATTGATTTCATGGCTGAGATGGTCTTGGGCATCCACCAGGGTGGGGGGAAGCAGGGTGCCCCTCAGGACTAAAGAGCAGGCCTTGGGCTGGTGGTAAGGGCAGCAGAGCCGCAGGGGAAGGAGGAGGAGGCCCAGGCAGCCTGGATGAGGAGACAGGGGCCTCTCCTCCAGAGCCTGACGCAGCCCGAGTCCTGGCAGTCCTCATGTTGGCTTCACAGCTTTACACTTTCTCTTTACAAATTGCTCCTGCAGTGTAAACCCGAACAGAGATGCCAGGAGCCCAGTACCCAGCACGCTCCACAAAGCTGAGGTATATGCATATTCTTATACTTTTCCCTGTTTTTTTCTACCCCTTACAGTCACATCTGCTCTTTGTTTTCTCTCATTTCAAATGTTTCCCAACACATCATGTTTAGTGAGGTGTTTAAGACAGACTGAGAGATGCCGTTGGAGGCAATGTTTTATAGCACAGTTTGTACACTAGTTTATTGCCAAATTAAAATAAAGATGTAATCTGGCAGACTCAGCCTGCTGCTAAGCCTTCCTTGGGTGGTTTCCTGTATTGAGGCAAGAAAGTCGGGAAAACTAGCAATGAACTCAGAGCATGTATCTCCTTTTTCGTGTCTGCTCTGTTTCCAAATACAAAGAAACAAAACAACAACAACGACAAGAGCAGAACGTTCAATTTGCCTACTGATTAAATTACATAAAAAAGCAACAAATAGAAGAGCAAGATTCTCATGCTCCTATGATCAATGTGGTGAATTTCTTCCCATGGTTCACAGGGATTCACTGTGAATCCGAGGGGGCATGGTTTCCAGAGGCACTTCCTCACATAGATCCTCAAAGAGGTCAGTCTTACTCCTGTTTCCACACTGGTAAGTCCGAGGGCAGGGTGTTCTAGCAGTCAGGCTATTTCTTTAACAACTTTAATGGGAAAAAAGAATTTATACTTCCCCTTTAGTCATTCTTGGAGAATCTATTCAAGAGAGCATTGACCTCTAATGTGACAACCCCAGTGGTTGATTTTATATGTCAGTCTGACTGGGGTGATAAATGCCAGATAGCTGGTAAACATCATAGCTGGGTGTGTCTTTGAGGGTGCTTCCATATTACATTAGTATCTGAATCAGTTGAGAAATTCCACCTCCCCACATGGGTGGACATCATCCAGTGATTTCAGGTTCCAAAGGGGAATTTTCTCTCTCTTTTTGAGCTAAGGCATCCATCTCCTCTGCCCTTAGACACCCACATTCCTAGTTCTTAGGTCTCTGAACTTGGACCTGAACTTGCATTACTGGCATTTCTCCCACCCCCCAGCACCCACTGCTACCCAATTCCCAAGACTTTGGACTTGGGCTGAATCACACCACTGGTTTTCTTCATTTCCCATCTAGCATATGGCAGATCTTGGGCCCTCTCAGCCTCCATACTTTCATAAGCTAATTTTTATACTCTCTCTCTTATTGGTTCTACTTCTTTGAAGAACCCTGGCTAATGAAACCACCTAGATACTGAATATCACCAATAGATTTTTTTCCTCCAAGAAAAACAACTAGAACATCAAAATGTCCTGATCTTGAGAAGTCTAAGGACATTAAACCACACAAATTTATCCTTGATTTAAAACCACTTAAGGCGGCTGGAGGTGGTTGACTTGGTGGTCCCACGTGTGATTCAACCCCATGTGGGGAAGAAGAGGTGGGTTTGAGCATGGCAGAAGGGGACACCTTGGTGTCAGTGGATTAAGAAACTTTTGTGAAGGTGCAAGGTGTGTTTTTCAGCAAGTTCACTCAGGCTGAGGGTAAAAAGCTAGGGTTGGTAGGCTGGGTCTAGAACACTGACGGGCACAGTATGAGGACAAATTGCAAGGTCCCATCTCCAAGGTACATCAGCTGCAGGAATGGCTTGAGACAAGAGGAAGTCCCCAAATGCACATTGACAGAGCAAATTTCAACGATGAGAAAGTCGTCTTGAAGTTGGATTACTCTGATTCACAAATTGTGAAATAATGGCTTGAATTTAAATTTTCCAAGAAAAACTCAGTTTTGATTTTTATTATTAATATAGAACTATTCTGTGTTCAATATTAGAATTAGTTATTTTTGTATCAGGTATTTGTTACTACAAGTTACATGTGTGATGGAACACAACTTTACACAATTCTAATACATAAAAACATTAGAATGACAACAACAAAAAAAAATTTAAAAATCTAGGCTCCTAGGGAACTGAAGGCCAGTACTCTAACTTGGGCCAGTAAAGAAAATCTGCTCAACAAAACTCTTCGAGACCCTTATAATGCTCACATCAGAAAGCCTGCAGTGGGTGTTCAAGGCCTCCAAGATGAAAGAGTAGGAGCACAGTGGTGCAGCCCATGTGGGTTCTCTGCAGGCCAGAGATACAAATTCTGTCATCAGAGCCTTAAAGAGTCTCATTCGTGGACATACAGAAAAAACAATGTCAGGAGGTACAGGAAAGATGAATGTGGCTATCTGTTTAAAGGGGAGAATGAAAAGAAAAGAAAACAATAGAATAGAAAAAGAAACAACCTTAAAAGAAAAAGAAAACAGCAAATAAGGGAAGTCAGGAGAGAAGACTTTGTTCTCAGGATAGATCTGGAGGTGATGCTACCCAAGGAGGCGTTCAGCTGCTGGTGATGTCTGCAGCCTGTTCCCCTCCAGCTGATGCTCCCTGCTTCATTCTGTGGCTCAAGCCTTACAAGACTAAGCCTTGGGTCCCCATTGTATATTAGCAGATTATCCAATTTGTCCCCCCTGGATGATTTATCCTTCATTCTCTCTTGCAGAACCAGAGAGGATAGCAGAAAACTGGTTTCTACCCATCTGTACACCTCAAATATCACCCCTGAAAATGAGAACCTATCAGATTTCATGGAATCATTTCTGGATTCATAGGGCATCCACATATGATACCAATTGCTCATTTTCCCCTTGAAGAAATGCATTAACTTCTCAGATTTTTGAATCCTTAGCATCATATAGAACACAGATGGATAAGGCTTCCTTTCTACGCTAAAATGACAGGATTCATTGGGGCTGTGGTGACCAAAGGTTTTTTTCTGTTCCAGGCTTTCAACATGTGAAGCCAGGACTACCCATCACCCTAACCTCAGTTTGACCTCAGTTCATCCTTAGATGAGCATTTTAGTCCTTGACATCCACAGCTCTGAACACATCATTACCCTGACCAAAATTCCCCAAGCTGCTAATTAGGAAAACAAAATTATTTGTGCCTGCACAATCAGTCAAAAAGTGAAAACTAATCAAGATTTGGTTCTAAAAGTGTGTGCGTGTGTGTGCGTGTGTGTGTGCACCCGCGCACATGCGGGCATTACAAATAGCTTTACCAAACTTCAGTTTTAGCCAAATACGCAATCCTGTAAACATGGTTTTTGAAACTTTATATGATTATTTCTGACTTTCTTCATATAAAAATGTGCCCCTCTCAAATAGAAATCTGATGCATTCATTAAGGTCCAGGTGAAGTCATTTCACAGGACTTCAAATTTAACATATCACTAAATCTCCATCTCCTCAACTCTGGGCTACTAATTTCATAAAATTCATCCAGCCACTCTGATTGTGCATCCATTATGCAAAAGTGAGGGTACTGACTTTTTGGCCTCTCTCAGACATTGTGAAATTATATGTATTAATTAAGCTCTTTGATATGGTTATTATATACTGACATTACAACCACGTAGAGTACCTAAAACAGATGTGGAGTCTAGTATTTGTGGTTTTATCAAATACATTGGAGAAGCATCTGTGATTATAATTATCCATGCAAACATATATTAAAGCAAAGGAAATCAACACTAAAACTATTCACCACTAATGGCTGAGTTGGGATCACAGGCCACGTGCCCTACCTCCTGCAGAGTAAGACACGCTGCCACAGGGAGCTCAGGAGGCAGTGCTTGAAGTAATGGGACATGGAGGGTTACATTTATAGGCATTTCCTCCAGCATAATTGCAAAGATGCATAGTTTTCACTCAGCCAGGTACATCCGGCCTTCACTGTGCTTCTGGCATCAGGGGAAAAAATTAACCAACTGTCGAATAAAATTCAATAACCAATGGAGTAAATGACTAATACTCTGTGTCCTGGGCTGCTCAGCCCTCACCTGTTAACTGAACCATCCTGGACCAGATGCACTCTGGCTTGAGTCCAGGAACAGGATTCTACATTCTGCTCCACGGGTAGCCAGGCTGCTCAAGAGGAAAAAAGAAACTACTAATTGTAAATCTTTTCTATTTTTAGGCATAATGTGCATTTTATTTGGCAGTAAAGGCACCATGAATAAAACTCCAAGCCTAAGATGTTAATTTGCTCATGTCAGTAGAGACCTTGGGAAATTGCTTACACCATTCCTCTGCCTTCAGAGAAAACCCCAAACATTGATGCATCCTCAGACAAATGAAACCCTGGAATCTCCTCCCAACTCATGCCGCCCAATATTTCTTTCAATACAGATAATTTCTAAGACATGACTGGTCTAAATAGACTCCTCAGAATGACTTCAATGAATAATAACATTTATCCTGTTATCCTTTTAGTTTCACAGCTACAGATTCTCTCATATTTGCCTATATATATGTTGTTTCTTTTTGTTTTAATTTAATTTTATCTGTCATTGTTAGCCTTATATTCCAGCTGAGAATGTAAGCTCCTTAAAACAGGTGTTATTTGCTTTTTGTAGTACATATGTAGTACAGAGTACCTAAGGTACTGGACAACATTTATAGGGCACATGTAATAACCACATCTCATGCTTCCTTAAGAAGTGGACTTCTCTGCTAATCTTCCCATTTAGTGAAGAAAAGTCCTGAGATAACTGGATTCTGAATAACGCTCCCTGTGCACATTATTACTGTTCTCTAGTCATTTCTCACTTTTTAGCAAACCCGTAGTGTTCTTAATCTTTTTTGAATTTATGCTTCCCTTTAAGATTCTGAGCAAGGCTATGAATCCTTTACCCAGAAAATTGATCACCTACCCACATGCATGAAATAGTCTCAAATTCCACAGAAGTCAGTGGCTCCTGACAGCCTTAGAGATCTACTATAGTTTGGATGTAAAATGTTGCCTGAAGGTCCATGTGTTAAGGAGTGCACCCCCAAGGCAGGGCTACTGGGGAGTGCTGTGGATATTTAGGAGGTGGAGCCTATTAGGAGGTTGTAGGTCATTGTGAGGCTGCTCCTGAAGGGGTCTATGGGGCCCTGGCCACATCTCACGTTTTCTTCCCTTTGCCTACTGGCTGATGAAGTAAGTGATTTTGTTCTGCCATACCCCCGGCCATAAGTGGGGACACTCAATAGGACCTCCAAACTAGAACTTCCAAAACTATGAGTCAAAATAAAACTTGTTTATAAGTTGATTGTCACAGTTATCTGTTACAGCGCCAGAAAGTTGACCAACGCAGCATCCAAGTTAAGAACCGTTTCTCCACAGTGTCTTGTCTAGAATCTAACCTGCATTCTGCATGCTGCTTGAGATGTTTATCTGGGTTAAGCAAGAAACCTGAGATCCTCTTTGCTTCCCCACATCCCACTGGCACAGAGTGCAGACGATCGCACAGAACAGCAGCAGTTATTGAGATGAAATCCAGAGGTGATTATCTAGCTCTCCTTTCCCTGGAGATCTGGGCATCAGGGTCTCAACAAGGTCATGGTGCTCACCTTTTGGTCTTGACTGTATGCCAGGATCCAGTCCTCTTGCTTTGGGTGGAAAAGCAAGCTCTGGATGTAAAAGTTCAGCCGGTACTTTTGATAAGTTGCCCCTTCATCTGAGCTGATCAATAAACTGCTCTCAATCTCCGGGTCTGTGAGTAACATAATCTGCAGGAAGAACGGTGGGGGAAAGAAAACAACCGAGAGGTTACAAACTTACAAAACTCAAAAATGAGCTAAAATTTTGACAAGGGAGAGATAAGGGGCAGACAGAGAATTCTTGGCCACAGACCTTCACTTTGCTACTTTTCCTCTGCTAGTGTGGACCAATGCCTCAGAACCATGAGAAATGAAAGGGGCCGGGGGATCTATAAGGATGGAAAGGGAAGGGAGGATTGTAGGTTCTTCCACTGGACTCCTTCCTTTTTAAATTTATTTTTTTCTTTTCCTCTAAGTTATTTCTTCACCTGCAACATTTCCATCAACTTCCTTAATGGCAGCACTCCTTCATCCAGGACCTCATCTGCTCCATTTGGGACAGTACCTGAGCAAGACTGGTAACTGTCCGTTGTGGGAATGGAGGACACAGAAAGAGGAAGGACTCCACTGCTGTCTTCTTTTTCTCTTTCCTGTCTCACACCTCTTCATTTTGCATCAATAGTGTCCCTTGTCATCCTACCCTCAATCTGATGTTCTGAGCCTTGAGTCAAATCTGGACTTTTGAAAGCTTTCTCCAGGAACACTACCTAGGTTATTATATCCAACACATTTATCACCTTCTAATCTCCTATACAAGTTACTTATTATTTCATTTTTCATTTATATACCTTCTGCTGGAACACAAGATCCATGAGAATAGAGATATTTGTCTGTTTTTGTTTATGGGCAAAAATAGGAATGGAATTTCCATGGAAAGCATACTTGTACTTGGTTGCCCTTCACAATTTTTAGCCCAGGGGCTATAAATACACAAAAATTCACAGCTTCAGATGCTTTGCACTCACTGGGATGCCTAATCTGGGCTGGAGCATTGTGAATCGTCCACAGTGGGAGCAAGATGGACGAGGTGCCCTGAAAACTGCTTTCTATCCTCTCCTTTTATGACTCCAGGAAGATATGATAAAGTACCTCACTTGCCCCCCGCTGTGGGTCTCCTTTCACTCAGTAGAAGTGCACACCTAATATCTCCAGACATGGGGTCTAAATGCTACCCATTGACTTCTTCCCCATCAGCTTATTAATTGGCACTCTCTGAGTTTGGTTCGGAGAACCAAGAAAGATGTGCTTAATGTGTGGCTGTATGAAGAGAAATCACTGCAGCCCAGGGCTTAAAGATTACCAGGCAAGGATGCAGCAGTTTCAGGAAGAGGAAGAGAGGAGAGAGAGTGAGAACAGAGCCAGGACATAAAGCAGCAGACAGCCCTGTAGACACATACAGGTTTCTCAAGGATTCAGAGGCAATCATATTAAAACCTAAGAAAAGGTGGTGTGATCTTTGAAAGTGGTATGTTTCTTACTACAAATGGCGTGGAGTTTGTGTTCCAGACGCATTGTGCCTGAACTCTAGGTAATCCAGGATAAGCTTAAAGTTTCCTGCTCTTCTTCCAACCTCTTCTTGAAGAAGAGGAAAGGGGTGAGGAGAATGTGGTGACTGTCATCCATACTCCAGATGAGATAGGAAGCCCACAAAACTCGAGACTAATCCCCTCTCATACCTTCCTCAGTGAAGCTGCTTCCTGCCAAGTATAAATTCTTGCCAGTTACAGGTTTATGTGTCTCAAATTCACCAAGTAGACAGCTTCCCTCACTGGATGGTTGACAAGAGTCATCAAGTAATCTTCCAAGTACAAACTCCCATGGCTTCATTAAACACCAGTGCATGCATTAAGCAAAGCTGTTTAGATGGCTCCTAAACTCACAGAAACATTTCCAGGTGATTTCATATTTATTGGCACCTAAGAACTGTCATTTTTCAAATAACAAATAAGTCATCAAATGATCGTATTGCTTTGTGTGTCTAACCACAATTAACACTAATTTATAACAACCTTTCGCACTACTGCCAAAAAGTAATTTCCATGATAATATGAAGAGGCTCAATTTAACAGAGCATCTATTGTCTCAGGCAAGGTGATGATTGTCCCCCTCCATTTTCCCATTTATCTGTTAACCAGAATATGTTTCCTTCCCTTTCCATTTCACCACCTGCTTCACTTGACAGCTTCATAAAAATAAAATAAAATAATTAAAACTAGGCCTACAGCATATACCCAGTTAAGCTGATTTTTATTTATCCTTTATTTTAAATATTTTATGTTCATCTGTACTCTAAAGTCATCAGACTGTGTAAAATATTTTATGTCTAGATAATTGTGGGAGATAGGGGTAGAATAGTGCAAATATTTTCCAATATATGGATATTTAATCTAGCATGATTAAAAATAGTGGTTTTCTTGATTTTTTTTTTCTAAATGCAAAAACAGACAGAACAAAATACCACCCTGTCTATAGAGCACTCACACAAAATCCTCCATTTGGGAATCTGACATTCTGGAAATGATGGAAGAGGAGAGGAAATTTCTGTGAGCTTTATAGATATATCAGTACAATGCAAACTTTCTAGCAGTCCTTCTTTTAAGTTTCTGCTCAAATTTACTCTTAACAAACTGGTCAATATGGATCCATTTTCGTATGGTCATTTTTATTACACAAATAACTTGGTTGAGACCTCAGTAGAATCCAAAACAAAAGAAAAATAAATGGTGTATGAGCCTATCCAGTTAAACTACGTATGTTTCCTTCCTCTTTAATCACATCTATATATCATATCACAGATAGAGATCTCCTGATTTTTTTTCATTGAATATCATGACCTGTGTTCATTTGTTACTGAATCATAAATGCACAAACAAATGTACTCACATGGGCACACCTACTGTCTACAAGGTATTCCCATTTCTTCGTCTCAACTTTTAACTAGCGAGGCTATTATTGGTACAGTGGTTGAAATGTAGTAAATACTTAAATTCCCAATGATTCCAGTTTTTGCTAGTTCAAGATGACTCATTATGGTTTGGATACAGAAAATCCCCTCAAAAACTTCTGTTAATGGAGAAATATTCAGAGATGAGATGATTAGACTGTGAGAGCTATAACCTAACCAGTCCATCCAAATTTGAATGGACTGACTGGGTGGTGACTGTAGGCAGATGGGGCATGGCTGGAGCAGGTGGGTCACTGAGGGCAGACCTGGAAGATTGCATCTTTCCTGGGGCCCCTTCCCCCTCTCCTGTCTGTCTACGATTCCTGGCCTGCTACCAGCTAAGCAGTTTTTCTCTGCTGGGCTCTTCCCTGATGATGTGCTGTGTCACCTTGGGCCCAGACCTATGGAGTCAATCATCTATGAACTGAGACCTCTGAAATCATGAACCCTAAATAAACTTTCCCTTCTTTAAGTTTTTCTTGTATATTTTAGTCAGAGCAACGAAAAGCTAACTATAACAGTTCTCTACCGCTTGACTCTTTAGGTGACTTTGAATAAGTGATGTCTTATTGCATTTAATCTTCTGTATTCTGGAGTATGATGTAACAGAATTTTAGAAGAACATTGGAAAAGGCATGGATCCAAGCTTTACACATTCCCAAAGGGAGCTCCCTAAAAGGAGGGGTCTCTGTTTGCCTGGAACAAAACTTGCTCCATAGTAGGTCCATATATCTTTGTAAACTAATACAAGGAGGAACAAGTGAATGAGGGAATCCTTTCATCCCTGCCTTCTGCTGAAGGAACCTGTAGCGCTGGGACCCTGTAACACCGGGAGTCCAAGTCCTCTTCAACAAGTCTCCACTGTTCAATGTGGAAACCAGGTGGGTGAAGACAAGAGAAAGAGACTACTTTTAACAGGAGTAATTATTCTCTGTCCAAATGAGCCCAGGAGTGGTAGGAATCAGTTCACCTATGCCTTGCAGGGTGTGCAGACACTGCGCGGACTGCATCTGCAGATGGATTGTTTTCCAATAAAGGCGACACAGCTCCCGCCACCCAACTCCAAGCAATCATCCATCATCCACTTCAGAAGGAGGAAGAAGCTTTATTTGCTTTTCCTCGAGGTGACAAATGAACATGAAATGCAATTTATAGATTTCAAGTACGTCACTCCTCTCTTTCTTGGTAGTATTCCTTCTGACAGCTCACTGTTGTCAAAAATTAAATGCGTCCTCACTCTCTCCAATGTGCTCTAGGTTCAACATACGGCCACATGATGTAATTCTGCAAACAGTTGGCAAGCAACTCTCTGATCCTTCCAGGTGTCTACTGTGGACCTTCTTCCCAGAGGAGTCATTTAGCTTTCCAGATTCCTTTTCTAGGAGTGTGTTCCAGAATTCCACCATTTACCTGTTTAGGCAAGGTGGAGGTACCATGGAGTACTTCATCACCTCTCTGCCTATATGTTCCCCACCATTTCTTTAGTCCTAATGCAAACAGTATTTATTTTATGCATTGTTCATTTGCTCATTTGTCTATTCTTTGTCACCCAGGGGCTGGAATCAAAGCAAAAGTAATGTCTCTCTTCTTTGCTCAAGGCTTAACTCAGCTCCATTTGCCCATATCACAGGTGCAGAATAAATGCTTTTCATAATGGTAATGACAATGACAAAGGGAAACTGCAACAGCAGCAGTTATCTGCCTGCTTTATTCAAAAAGAAATAGTTCTATCTACAAACAGAATAAGAGGCTATTTGCAAGCCTTTGGCCTCAAAATTAAAAACAAATTAGGCAAAATGTAATCAGAGCAAGGAAGTAATTTGCTGACCAATGTGGGCAGAACAGTGCCTATTCCCAACGTGGGCTGAGCGTTCACCCTTCCCAGATTAGCAGACGGTGAGAGCAGTAAGAGCTTATCAATTGCCAATTGTTTGGAAGGAAGTCACAAAGGATCCCAGAATGGGCCATGGGAAGGAAATCAATGAAGTACAAAAAAAGAAAAAAAAAAGTGAAAAGAGGACAGGAAGGTGATTAAAAGGAAAACATGCCCATCAAGCACACATTGATAGAAATGAGTCTGTGGAAAGATGGACACAAAGCAAGCACTTGTCCTAAATCCTTTCTTGCCAAATTCAGCGAAGCTCACCTAATGGACCATCTTAGTTCATTAACATAAAATAGTGTCATCCAATACTAAGAGACAGAACATTTGGGCGACAGACCATCTACTTGTGACCTGACAAGTGATTCAGCGAAATTGCTGAAAAACTTTGGCATTATAGTCTAAAGAGTTCATTCATCAAGTTTATTTTTAAACTGTTCTTTCCTTTTTAATGAGGGCCCAAAGAGTTGAGCTTTTTAGGGGAAACAGAAATTTTTCAAAGAGCATACCATACAATTTCAGTCCTTCACATGCACCTTAATTGCACTATCAAGAGACCCTACCTATTCATTATAGGCAACAATAATGAGAACTCACTTACTCAACACTCCTTTGTCCAGTCCTATGGCATTCATAAGAGACAAGTCAGTTCACCAGAAATGGAATATATGGGGGTACACTCCTTGGAAGATAATCCAAGAAAGAAAATGTGTAGGGAATCTCTTATCTCTTCGAACTACTGAACACTGTCCTCTCCTTTGAGACATTTTAGAAAATCTCAAACTTAACAACAGCATGTTGCTGTGAGAGTGCTTCCGTTGCTGCAGACAGCACGTGCCTGCAAGAAGGACACGCTTGCTCCTGTGTGGGCAGACTGATGTGCAGACCGAGCGTGGGTGCACCCGAGACTTGCATTGTACAAGAGGCCCTGGTCTGTTCCTAAACCTGGCTGTGGTCACTGTCAGAACAACATTCAAACCATAGGAAGAAGGAAAAACAAACTTGAGCTGCTTCTCTGCCACATCAGTTGTGTCACTTTGAATATCTCATAGCTCACCTGATCTTTTTCTGAAACTCAGTTTCCTCCATGAAGGTTGTGATTCCATGAACATGTTGATATGTATTGAGAATCTACTCTGTACCAGACTCTATTAAACATAATTATCCCATTCAATTGTTTTATAAAATGACTCCAGGTGGCTGTTATTATGTCTGTTCGATAGATAAGGAAATGGGGTATAGAGAAATGAGGCTCAAGGTCACATATCTAGTCAGGGATAAACCTGTCCATGCCATACACTGTGTGGGTCTCTATGAAGGTCAAATAGAATTGTCTCTATGAAAGCAGGATTAGGTTCTTGCAAAAGTTACTGTTATTACCTCACAAAGGAGGGCACATTTGGTACTATATGTTCTGCTAAAATATGAGAGTCCAGTTTTAAGAAAGAGGGGGGAATGAGAAAACTTGTATGGCAAATATCTCATAAAAATATTGTCAACCTAGGAAATAGAGTGGGCAATAAAGAACTGTGTACAAGATAATGGAGACTTTCAGTAACAAGATGCTACTAAGATAGTCTTAAAGAAAAAGTTGCTTTTTTTTTTTCTTTAGATACAAAGCTATAGAGTCAAAATACCCAGACATGGTTCATGCCAGATTTTCACACTGGCCCTTGGCTCCTCTTTCTTGCCCTTCAACACTATTCTCCTTAAGACTGATTTTATGTTTTATCATAAAATAGATAAGAAAGTGATGATAGAAATGTGTGAAAGGCTCTAATCTAATGATAGCACAGGTAGTTAAATCCACATTTCCCCACATACTAGTTCTCAAAGGAGTTTGTGCTAAAACCAATAAGAATCGTTACAAGTAACTGTTTTCCTAATAAATGCAGCCTATGCCTAATTGGCTTCTGATAATATAAACTCATTTTGCTAGAGAAATACCTATCATTATACCAGAAAGAGTGTAGGGAATATGGAATATTGATTCATTCTTAGCATTGAATCACTGGTTAAAAAACCCAAATATGGTATTTTAGAGGAAGAGAATGATGTACAAATTCAGGGGATATTTTCATTATTTGAGTCACTATGGAAACCAATTAAATACCTTGAGAATATCTGATAAGTCTTAAAAATCCCAGCATTACCCATAGCCTCTCCTCAAATGCAATCAGAACACACTTCCATGGTCATTACAAGTCCCACAGTAACTTCTCTCCTAAATCCCCAAAGATCTATAAATGCCAAAAGGTTACATCACTTTAAAATGTTAGCTGCTATCAGAGGGAGCCATGATGCTGTGAGAAGTGGGCATTCATCTTCTTTGCTCATGAGAAACTTTACAAGAAATGATGTTCATTTAATGATAAGAAATCTCTTTATTCCACCAGAAAAGATAAAGGAAAGCAGGTGGGGAGGAAGGGAGGGCAAGAAATAGAAGCTATTGGTGCATTTCAACACTGTTTTAGGGGAGGGCAACTTCTCTTAAGTCATGCACTTATTTTAGAGTTTTAGAGTTTGAGTAAGTGTCGAGTTGAAAATCAGAGAAGTGCAAGGAAAAGCCCACAGGAATAAATGTTTTCTAAAAATTACAGAATAGAATGTACCACATTCTTCATCCTGTGCTCTCTTTGTATCACCTTCCTGACAAGTATGTTTTAGTTTTACTTACTGATATTAATGCTTTGTGGTAAACTGGCAAATATAGGAGGCTGTATTGGAAGATTAATGAAGCCTCAACCACATGAGACCTTGCTAATGTACTTGGCTATTAAAGCTCTTCTAAAAGGACTGTGGGAGACCACCAGGGGTTTCTTTCAGAGAGGATTTGCAGATCAGTGAAGTGAGGATCCTTTTGTGCTCCACTACAGGCTCTCAGGAAGATGGGCCTAGTGCGGGTCATACAAGAAGTACTCCTGCAAAAAGACCTAGCTCATATAAATCTTCCTTCTTTCTCAATGATTTAATTGAAGACACTGATCATCTCAATTGTTTCTGAGAGGTAAAGAAGAACGAATGTGCACATGGACGTGCCCCTGAGTGTAATTACATTGTCTGTCACTTTTCCTTCACTCACAGAGGTCATATTGGAGCACCATAATTTTTGATGATGATTTTGTTTCCATCATTCCATTTTTAGGTAGCTCAGTATCAGGGGCTAGTTCTACTTTTAAATACATATCTCAGAAGGAGTATAACCAGCATTCTTTGCTTAAAGAGAAAAGAATCTGTTACACTTATATATTGTTTAACCAAACTACCTTAGAAATATGGCTCCAAGCAAGCATTTTGTTTTGCTTATGATTTTGTGGCTCAGGTCTGGGAAGTACTCAACTGGATAGCTGGTCCCATATCTACATTTCAACTATGGTGGCTAGCACTGGATGCCACACTTGGAAGCTGGCTTCCTCACCATATCTAGCCTTATCCTCTCTCTTCATCCCTAGGTGCACCTCAGACACCAGGCCCCTTCCATGTGGCTTGAATGTCACATATCATGGCAATTTCATGGTGGTCAAATTTCTTAAATGGTGCCTGGCTTCCTTCTGCATGATTGTCCCAGGATGAAACAATTAAGGGGGCTCAAGTGCAGGGTGCAGGGCTTCCCATGACCTATCTTCAGAAATCTCAGGAGACCAGTGTTGCCGCATTCTTTCAGTCAAATAAGTCACTGGTTTTAGGTCAGTGTTCACATGAAAGAACAAAGTAGATTCTCTCAAGGAGAAAGAGTGTGTGTACTCACACTCACACACACATGTGCATGGAGGGAGGGCACATTGGAAGTATGTGACCTCAATGATTTCCTGTACAACTTGTCACTTAATTTTTTTTAAAGGCATACAACAAAAAAGTTTTCATCATAGTCAGTATGAATAACAAGATGATCAGAATCACAACATACCTGGGACACAAATCTTGAGGCTGTCAGATTTTCCTCAGTTCAGCTACGAAAAAGCATGGTTACCCTAAATTTCTGAAGGCTGTAAAATTCTAAACTGGTATAAATTCAAGGTGAGTGTATCTATTGAAGACAAAATGGATGTTATTTTTAGTCTCAAAGACATCTGAAGACCCCAAATTAGGAAATTCCTCTTGTGGGATTTTCCAGGTATATGAAGACTTGGAGGGCAAGATTTGTTAAATGTTCATTAAAGTGTGCCTAAGTGATTTCAACAAAAGGGCCTATAAGTAGGCATTATAATTTCATCTTTTAACTAAAGGTCCAATACCATAAAAATGCTTTTCTTAATAGCAAATCATTCTTGTTCCTCTGTGTTCACAACAAAAGTACCAATGTCACATACAGAATATCTTAGCAATTTGAAACAGAATCCTTAGTGTTTCCTTCAGTGGCTCATAAAATAAAGTTATGACTTTTAAGTAGTGTTTCACCAAAACCAATGAGAAAAGGCTATTTGGGGTGAAGATGAATAGTAAATGTACTCCAGAAACACATACTGAATTCAAACTCTATCAGGTCCAAGCTCATGTAAAAGTATTTTATGTTATTTTATTTTATTTGCATCTTACTATGTAACTCAATCCTAGCGATACCATGCCAAACCTACAAAACACTCATCTGCTCCAAGTTACCACCAACTAGGAATCCACACTTTAAGAAGATAACCACGAAATTAGCTCTCTTGACTCTTGTGGTATTTTACATCATACTTATGAAAGTATTTTGTGTTCAAAATAACAAAAATGTTGCCTGCATCAAACTATTGCAAAGAACATGATCTTTCATATACCTGGGCTAATATGGTTCATGTACCTATTCACAATTTTGCAAAGGGTAGGATCCTTAATAATCAGAGTAATTCCCAACCAAGGTACGGTCATACAATTCAATTAGGAAAGTGCTGATCTATTCTGTGACGGCACAAACGCATTTTCAGACCAAGGTTAATATTTATAATGGGCTAAATTGCCTATAAAGACACTATCATTTAAAATGTTGGCCAATCTTGATTCAGAGGTTACCATGGACATAGGAAAGGTGGTTCACAGTTTGGCTCTCTCTGAACACTTTCTGGACAGGATAAACATGCGTCATATGTTGCTCTGGGAAGTTCTGGTTTATTCTTTTTTTTTTTTGCTGGTGGGATTTTTTTTTTAATTTTTACAGACTTCATTTTGATTCATTGTACACAAATGGGTTACAACTTTTCATTTCTATGGTTGTGCACAGATGTAGATTCATACCATTCATGTAATCATGCATGTACATAGGGTAATGATGTCTGTCTTATTCCACCATTTTTCATACCCCCACCCCCTCTTATTTCCCTCTACATTCTTTTCTCACCCTGATTACATATCATCATCCACTTATCAGGGAAAACATTCGACTTTTGGTTTTTGGGATTGACTTTTATTGCACTCTTATAGATGTCATTATTGGCACTCAGATATTTATGCTTTGGATGATCAATTATTTGAATATCCTAACAATAGATTTCTTCATCTGGCACTCTCAGAAAATTGCTCCCAATGTGAACCTTCTAAATAATGGAGTGATTAAAAAAATAGCAACTATGTTTCATTAATGAAAAACTCCTCAAACTCATGCATGAATCCATGGTCTTTCTTACCAGAGATCTTTGACCTTTGTCTAAAACTCAAGATCATAAAAGGACATCTCAATTAATTCATTTCACTACAATACAGCACCACTTTCTGGAACTACTGAAATTGATCCCCTGAATGTGAAATAGTTTTCTTCAGCTGGAGTATTTTCCCTATGCCATGCCCCACCCACTCCTCTTATCCTTTCACTGTCAGACAGGCTCCCAGAAACTAACAGAAACCTCTTTCCACCTTTACTCTACATTCTTCTGCTGATGCATTTTGTTTAAATGAAGACAATTTTTCAAAGCAAAACCAATCTTAACACCAATTTATGTTTTTCTAGAAAACTTAAATATCTTCATCATCAAAATGGATCCATATCTGTAAAACACATTGGGTGACTATTTCCAGGTTCTTAGACATGCCCAATTTTCATGTTTGTGAAGCACCCCACATGACCAGTAGGTTCCTTCCACAGCCCCAACCAATTACACACTTCTCTGATGGTTCCACTTCTACCCCCTGGAGTGAGCTAAAGTCTTGGTACTGTAAGTTCCTCAAATCTGACCACTCCACAATCCACAGACAACTGGTACTGTACCCAATTCCTTCAATCCAGAATTGAAGGAAGGTAGACAGCGGGTGTTCCTGGTGATAAAAGACCAGTTGTTTAAGCTACTTGTCACGTGTCTAGTTTTGGTATATGTGGATGCCCGTGTCGAAAAGATACAAAAATTTTGTTTCTTTTAATTTATTAAACTTATTTGCTTTAAAGTTTAGGAATCACATTCTAATATGAGCAAGAAGCAATATCTTTTCATTTTTGGAAATTTTTGAGGAATGTCTTCCAAAATGTCTACAGGTAAAAGACAAATCACAAATGTCACTATGCCAAGACAATTTTCACTAATGCTTTAATGTTGACTTTTCTAACATTTGTTCCCACACAGAACTACACGCATGCACGCTAACATTTTCATGTGAGGTGAGAAAGAGAAGACCCAGCAAGAGATGTACGCAGTGAAAGAGCATCACATGGCACTTTCTGCTTTTCTCTCTGCTTTCCCTACTTTACAATAACATTGTGAACATTTTTCAGGTCATTAAATATTCTTCTGTGTTATCATTTTTTATCAATGACATAGAATTTGATTGCATGCATACACCACTACGTAATGATATTTGTATTAGAAGTTTCCAATTTTCACTAATATAATCTTACAAGCTAACATAGATTAATAGTTCTCTAGAGCAATTATTATTTCTTCAAGTACTTCCCTAGAAGTGGAATTTCTGTATCAAATAAGAACTCTGCAACTGCTTTTTATATAGGCTACTAAATGTCTTTTTGAGTAAGAATGTACTAATTTAGAGTTCTATGAGTGGGACTCTAAAGTAACTATCCTATGTTTTGTCCCTTTTTTAAAAAAAATTTAGTTATTTAGATTCATTGTACACAAATGGAGTACAGCTATTGTTTCTCTGCTTGTACACAAAGAAGAGTCACACCATCTGTGCATTCAAACATATACACAGGGCAATGATGTCCATCTCATTCTGTTATTATTCTTACCCCCCCACCTGGACACTACCCCGCCCCTTCCTTCTATGCAATCGATCCTTCCTTCATTCCGGCCTCCCTTCCACCCAGCATTATGCATCATCATTCACTTATCAGAGAGATCACTCGGCCTTTGGATTTTTGGGATTGGCTAATCTCACTTAGCATGACAGTGTGCAACATCATCCATTTACCTGCAAATGCCATAATTTTATTCCTCTTTATGGCTGAGTAATATTCCATTGTCTACATATACCACAGTTTCTTTATCCATTCATCTATCGAAGGGCATCTAGGTTGGTTCCACAATCTAAGTACTGTGAATTCAGCAGCTATGAACATTGATGTGGCTGTATCACTGTAGTAGTCTGATTTTAAATCCTTTGGGTATAGGCCAAGGAGAGGGATAGCTGGGTCAAATGGTGGATCCATTCCAAATTTTCTAAGGAATCTCCACACCAGTTTCCAGAGTGAAATGCACTAACTTGCAATCCCACCAGCAATGTATTAGTGTATGCTTTTCTCCACATCGGTGCCAACACCTGTTGTTGCCTTTATTCTTAATAAAAGACATTCTAATTGGGGTGAGATGAAATCTTAAGGTGGTTTTGATTTGCATTTTTCTTATTACTAGGGATGTTGAACATTTTTTTATATATCTGTTGATTGCTTGTAGATCTTCTTCTGTAAAGTGTCTGTTCATTTCCTTGTCCCATTTACTGATTGTGTTATCAGTATTTCTGGTGTAAAGATTTTTGAATACTTTATAGATTCTGGAGGTTAGTGCTCTATCTGAAGTGTGTGTGGCAAAGATATTCTCCCACTCTGAAGGTTCTCTCTTCACATTGCTGATTGTTTCCTTTGCTGAGAAAAAGCATTTTAGTTTGACTCTATCCCAATTATTGATTCCTGCTTTTATTTCTTGTGCTTTGGGAATCATGTTGAGGAAGTCTGGTCCTTGGCCAACATGATGAAGATTTGGACCTATTTTCCCTTCTATTAGGTGCAGGGTCTCTGGTCTAATTTCTAGGTCCTTGGTCCACTTTGAGTTGAGTTTTGTACAGGGTGAGAGATATGGGTTTAGTTTCATTTTGCTGCATTTGGATTTCCAGTTTTCCCAGCACCATTTGTTGAAGAGGCTATCTTTTCTCCATTGTATGTTTTTGGCTCCTTTGTCAAGTATGTGATACCTCTATTTATGTGGGTTTGTCTCTGTGTCCTCTATTCTGTACCATTGATCTACCTGTCTATTTTGGTGCCAATACCATACTGTTTTGTTCCTATTGCTCTGTAATATAGTTGAAGGTCTGGTATTGTGATACCTCCTGCTTCACTCTTCTTACTAAGAATTGCTTTAGCTATTCTGGGTCTCTTATTCCTCCAGTGAATTTCATGATTGCTTGCTCTATTTCTATGAGGTCCATCTTTGAGATTTTAACTGGAATTGCATTGAATTTGTATAGCACTTTTGGTAGTATGGCCATTTGACAATATTAATTCTGCCTATCCAAGAACATGGGAGATCTTTCCATCTTCTCAGATTTTCTTTCATTTCTTTCTTTAGTGTTCTGTAGTTCTCATTGTAGAGGTCTTTCACCTCTTTTGTTAGATTGATTCCCAAGTATTTTATTTATTTTGAGGCTACTGTGAATGGAGTAGTTCTCCTAATTTCTCTCTCAGAGGATGCATCACTTATAAATAAAAATGCATTAGATTTATGAGCATTAATGTTATATCCTGCTACTTTACTGAATTCACTTGTGAGTTCCAGAAGTTTTCTGGTGGAATTTTTAGGCTCTTCTAAATAGAGAATCATGTCATCAGCAAATAGGAATAGTTTGAGCTCTTCTTTTCCTATTCGTATTCCTCTAATTTCTTTGGTCTGTCTAATTGCTCTGGCTAGAGTTTCAAGGACGATGTTGAATAGAAGTGGAGAAAGAGGGCATCCCTGCCTTGTTCCAGTTTTCAGGGGGAATGCTTTCAATTTCTCTCCATTTAGAATGATGTTAGCTGTGGGCTTAGCATAGATAGCCTTGACAATGTTAAGGAACATTCCTACTATCCCTATTTTTTCTAGTGTTTTGAGCATGAAGGGGTGCTGTATTTTATCAAATGTTTTTTTCTGCATCTATTGAAATAATCATGTGGTACTTGACTTTAAGTCTGTTGATATGGTGAATTACATTTATTGATTTCCAGATGTTGAACCAACCTTTCATCCCCGGGATGAAACCCACTTGATCATGGTGCACTATCTTTTTAA
>JAJEJO010000759.1:191064-317111 GCA_020662805.1 Glaucomys volans | reverse complement strand
TAATATGCTTTTGTATGTGATTTGCTAAAATTTTGTTAAGAATTTTTACATCTATGTTCATTAGGGATATTGGTCTGAAATTTTCTTTCCTCGATGTGTCCTTCTCTGGTTTTGGTATCAGGGTGATATCAGCTTCATAGAATCAGTTTGGAAGGGTTCCCTCCTCCTTTATTTCATGGAATACTTTGAGGAGTATTGGAATGAACTCTTCTTTGAAGGTCTTGTAGAACTCGACTGTGAATCCATCTGGTCCTGGACTTTTCTTTGTTGGTAGGCTTTTGATGACTTCTTCTATTTCATGGCTTGAAATTGATCTATTTAAGTTGTGTATGTCCTCCAGATTCAGATTGGGTGGCTCATATGCCTCTAGGAACTTGTTGATGTCTTTGAGATTTTCTATTTTGTTGGAGTATAAATTTTCAAAATAGCATCTAATTATGTTTTGTATTTCATTAGTGTCTTTTGTGATGTTTCCTTTTTCATCACAAATTTTAGTAATTTGCGTTTTCTCTCTCCTTCTTTTCAGTAGTGTGCATAAGGGTTTATCAATTTTGTTTATTTTTTCAAAGAACCAACTTTTTGTTTTATCAATTTTTGAATTGTTTCTTTTGTTTCAATTTCATTGATTTCCCCTCTGATTTTAATTATGTCCTGTCTTCTACTACTCTTGGTGCTGATCTGTTCTTCTTTTTCTAGGGCTATGAGCTGTAATGTGAGGTCATTTATTTGTTCACTTTTCATTCTTTTATAGAATGCACTCCATGCAATGAATTTTCCTCTTAGCACTGCTTTCATAGTATCCCAGAGATTTTGATATGTTGTATCATTGTTCTCGTTGATCTCTAAGAATGTTTTTATTTCCCCCTAATGTCTTCTGTTATCCATGCATCATTCAACAACATATTATTTAATCTCCAGGTGCTGGAGTAGTTTCTGTTTTTTATTTTATCATTGATTTCAAATTTCATTCCATTATGATCTGATAGAATACATGGTAGTATCTCTATGTTTTTGTACTTGCTGAGAGTAGCTTTGTGGCATAACATATGGTCTATTTTAGGAAAGGATCCATGAGCTGCTGAGAAGAAAGTGTATTCACTTCTTGATGGATGGAATATTCTATATATGTCTGTTAAGTCTAAATTGGCGATTGTGTTATTGAGTTCTATGGTTTCTTTGTTCAGTTTTTGCTTGGAAGATCTGTGCAATGATGAGAGGGGTGTGTTAAAGTCACACAGTATTACTGTGCTGTGGTCTATTTGGTTCCTGGAGTTGAGAATGATTTGATTGACATACATGGATGCACCGCTGTTTGGGGCATAAATATTTATGATTGTTAGGTCTTGCTGATTTACGTTTCCCTTAAGGAGAATGAAATGTCCTTCTTTATCCTGTCTAACTAATTTTGGCTTGAAGCCCACTCTATCTGATATGAGGATGGAAATCCCTATTTTTTTACTGAGTCTGTGTGCGTGATACATTTTTTCCCCATCCTTTTACCTTTAGTCTGTGGGTATCTTTTTCTATGAGATGCATCTCTTGAAGGCAGCATATTGTCGGGTCTTTCTTTTTAATCCAATCTGCCAGTCTATGTCTTTTGATTGATGAGTTCAGGCCATTAATGTTCAGGGTTATTATTGAGATATGATTTGTATTCCCAATCATTATAGCTTATTTTTGGTTTTTAACTTGACTTGGTTTCTCCTTTATTTGGCTATTCCTTTAGGGTACTTCCTCCCTATGCTGGTTTACATTGTTGATCTGCATTTCTTCCTCATGGAATATTTTGTTTAGAATGTTCTGTAGTGCTACCTTTCTATTTGTAAATTCTTTTAGCTTTTGTTTATCACGGAAGGTTTTTATTTCATCTTCAAATCTGAAGGTAAGTTTTGCTGGGTATAAGATTCTTGTTTGGCATCCATTTTCTTTCAGGACTTAGATTACATTATTCCAGGTCCTTCTTGCTTTTAGGGTCTATGTTGAGAAATCTGCTGATAATTGTATTGGTTTCCCCCTGAATGTAATCTGATTTTTTTCCTCTCGCAGCTTTTAAAATTCTATATTTTGTATGTTAGGTTCTTTCATTATAATGTGCCTTGGTGTTGATCTGTTGTAGTTTTGTACATCTGGTATCCTGTAAGCCTCTTGTATTTGATTTTCCATTTCATTCTTCAGATGTGGGAAATTTTCTGACATTATTTCATTGATTAGATTATTCATTCCTTTGTTTTGTATCTCTGCGCCTTCCTCAATTCCAATAATTCTTAAATTTGGTCTTTTCATGATATCCCATAATTCTTGTAGGCTTTGTTCATGAGTTCTTACCATCTTCTCTGTTTGGTCAACTTTGTTTTCAAGATTAAATATTTTGTCTTCAATGTCTGATGTTCTATCCTCCAGGTGATCTAGCCTGCTGGTTATGCTTTCTATTGAGTTTTTAATTTGGTTTTTTGTTTCCTTCATTTCAAGGATTTCTGTTTGTTTTTTTTTTCAACATCTCTATCTCTTTATTGAAATGATCTTCTGCTTTCTGCATCTGTTCTTTTAACTGTTGATTGGTACAATCATTCATTTCCTGAATTTTCTCTTTCATCTCACAGTTTGCTTCTCTGATCATTTTAAACTCCCTTTCTGACATTTCTTCTGCCATGTTATCTAGGTTTGTTTGAGACACTTTCTTCCCCTGTCTTCTCATGTTATTCATGTATCTTCCCTTCTATCTATGAGAATCTGAGGTATAGCAGCGTCACCCCTTAAAACAAGTGGCCTCTCTGCTGGTTTCCAATATCTAACCTCCTAGTCTTCAGTAGCACTAGACCATGGGCTGGGGCCAGGCTGGAGTAAGACTTGGCCCCTGGGCTCAATCTCCCAGCGTGGGAGCCTCAAGTGTGCACACTGTGCCCGCTTCCCCCATGCTGAAGGCTCCCACTTCTACACTGTGACCCCTCAGGGTCCCATGGCAGCGCTCTGGGCCAATGTTGAGGGTGGAGATCTCTCATCCACCTGTGTTGGGCTGAGCCTGATGTCTGTCTCTGGGTCCACCTCCCAGATCTGGAACCCGTTTTGTCCCTTTTTAATGATGTTTTCCAAGATGACTGTAGAAAACTGCATTTGTGCCAATATACAATGATTTTATTCCTAATATTAATGTTTTTTTAGCCTTCTTTCTCCCCTCCCTTTCATCTTTTAAAAAAAATGTGTGCATAGTCTCTTGAATATCCTCATTTGAGAGATGGTCAGGTCATATTATTTCTCCATTTTACAGAATAGTTATTCCTATTTTTTTCATTCGTAGTATAGTTTAGGCACATTTTCTCTTTTCATCTAGATTTCTGGAAGAAGAAGATGAAGTAATGTTCTGCATGTATTACACACACACATGCACATACACACACACACACACACACATACACACATGTAACTCCAGGTGAGTTTTTCAACTTGAAGACATTGGGAACTCTCACCTCCACATTTCAATAACTATTCTGTGAATAAAGAAGCTGCATAAAAACATGATTTCTTCAGTTTTTACTATATCATCAATTCAGAGTCAAACCTTTCTTGTCACTCATTTATCATACATTGTAAAATGCTAAAATGCAGCTCTTTGCATGAGAAACTCAAATTTGTTAAACTGCTGTTTAAGAAGATTTTCTACTCACATGACATTTTTCATTTACGCATTACACAGCACTTTGTAAATGTTAATTAGGGTATTCCAACTGGAAATTGAAGCAAATCTCTAGAGAATGAAATTAGGCATGGAGGGGAGCAATCATTTCTCCAAGATAATTCCAGAGCATCCTTGGCATTTCTGTGGCTCACACCCAAGAATCTCAAGCACACATCCCAGCCACTAGATCACATAACACAAGGGTCTTCTACCCAGTGAGCATGGGTTTAGAGCTGTTATCAACCAAACTTTTGGATCTATCTAAAACACCAGGGAAAATGCTCTCCACCCAAAAGAATTTTTTTTTCTCTCATTGACATATTTACATTGATTTCATAAATGAGGCACTAAATGAAACCTTAGAATTTGCTTTATCTACAAGATATTTCAACAAAATATAGAAATACTCTCAAAAACAACAGAAAAAAAATTATTTGAATACTAGGAAGAAAGAAAGAAAGAAAGAAAAAAAGAAAGAAAGAAAGAAAAAGAAAGGAAGGAAGGAAGGAAGGAAGGAAGGAAGGAAGGAAGGAAGGAAGGAAAGAAGGAAGGAAGGAAAGAAGGAAGATGAGCTTTGAAACACAGAAGGTTTTCTGAGAGATTTTTCATTCCTTGTGGGATTGCCAGATGTTCATCGTGAAGCCACTCATTTCTTCTTTTTCCTTCCAATTAATTTCAGCAGTTTTTAGCATCAAGTGACAGTCCCTGTGCTGAAGACTGGGAATTAAATTGTGAAGGAGAAACTGAATGACTACAACAGGTACCGACAAAGAAATAACAACATTCATTGGAAGAAATACAGCGTGGAGCTATTGGAATGTGCAAAGTTTTGTGGCAACAGAGAAAAGCACTTTCATTTCTTCCCTGTTGTTAGACTGAGGGATGGAATGACAGAGTATCTGACATAAAATGGAATTTGAAGGATGTGTGTATATTTTTGATAGGAGCTTTCCGTTGTTGTGAAAAAAATGTACCTGAGAAAAACAACTTAAAGGTGCAAAGGTTTATTTGTCTTACAGTTTCAGAGGATTCAGTCCATGGTCAGGTGGAAACATGTGGAAGCATGTGGTGGAGGAAGGTTGCTCACCTCATGGCAGCCAGGAAGCAGAGAGCCAGAAAGGAGGCTGGGGACAAGATTCACCATTCCAGGGTGTGTGCGCCATGACTTACTTCCTCCAACTATGTGCCACCTCCTAAAGTTTTCACCAGTTCCCAACAGAGCCACCAGCTGGGGACCAAGCTTTCAATGCAAAAGTATTTGTTGGCATTTAAGACCTAAACTTTAAGAAATGGGAAGGATTTCATGGCAGAGGATCTACATATGGAAAGACCGAGAAGGGTAAGCCTACTTTGCATATCCAGGCAACAGCAAGTTCCTCATTACAGCAGGATTTAGCCACAACAGCCTACAGCTGAGTTTAAGGAGATTGACCAATCATGCAAATAGGAGTGTGGCACAAATAGCACCTATTCAATCTCCAACAAATTCCTCAAGCCACAGACTGTGGAATTGCCACAAAGGATACTATTAGACTGAAAGAATGACTGTAGTGAGAGAACATTTTCTTTGGCAAAGGCACAGTGAACCTTAGGTACTAAAGCCCCATGGTCTGCAGGGTGACTCTGACCAGCACCCAAGTTCTATCTCACGTAAGGAATGTTGGTTCAAAGAACCCAGTTGACCAGATATTTTCCAATCACATCCAGATAGAGTGGACATGATTACCATATGACCACAATCCACAAGAGCTCTAGAGCTGCCCCAGAAAGGTCAAATGCCTTCCTCTTTACGAGTCCACATCATCCTCTGTTACCTCCCCACGCTAAAAACAGGAGTTGGTTGAATTTCTCATTAATATACAAGGGGAAAGCATAACTTCCAACCTAAAAGAACAATAAGTAATATATCCTTGTTGATGTTCAGAATGAGATAGCGAACAGTAGATCAGGAGGGAAGAAACCACATTAAGCATTACTCATCTCTCTTACCTCCCACAATGCATGGGCTCCCTCTCATTTTCTTTTTCCTTGGCATAAATAAGCTGTGCCCAAAGAATCCCCAGTGAATTCACTCATTTGCATTTTCCTGTTCAAGCCAAGAGGTATTTGAATTGAGATGCCTACAGGAACTAGGATCACAGACATTGTGTCCCAGTTATGCCCAGGTATGTGACCTTGGAAAATCACTTATTACATGATGATTCTTTATTTCTGTAAAAATGGAATGGGCCTAATTATGCCCCATTCACAGAGTAGGGGATTACTATAATTAAATGGTGCTAAACCAAAAAATGCAGCATTTTCCAAATGAACTGAATTGTCATAAAACCTTAAATGTTCAATAGTATATAAATTTGAGGAATACCAGAATACATTTATTAAGGTTCTTGCACCACACCCCAAGTCTCCAAAGAGTACATCCTAAAGCAAAAAGAGGAAGATACATTTGTCAAAGGTGTTTAGAGGCAGGACCCATCTCTGTCCATGAAGCTTTCAGGGAGCCAAGGCACTGAGGAACATACATATGGACTAATATTTGACAATATGCATTTCTGACTTAGCAAATACTTAACACCTGTTAATTACTCTTAGCACTGGATCTAGAATTTCTGTGCTTTTAGATCAAAATCAGTAAAGCAGTATTTTCAAATTTATCTGTGAGAACATGAGAGAAAATAATAAGAATGGAAGGGGATGTGGTTGTGGCTCAGTGGTAGAGCACTTGCCATGTGTGAGGCACTGGGTTCAATCATCGGCACCACATACGAATAAATAAAATAAAGGTGTTGTGCCCATCTACAACTAAAAGGATATTTAAAAGAAATAAGAATGGGAATAGTGAGGAACAGACCAGGTGATGGCAAGGTCCTGGCCCCAAGTGTGTGCTTCGCAAAATTACCAAAGCCAGATCATTCTGAGAAACTAGGACTTTCCTGTTAACTTTGATATTTATGGGGACCGAGGTATTTGTTATATATATACTAAAGTTATAGAACAAGACTAAATTAAGAAAATTTACTATGAATGCATGATTAGGAAAGAGGTCCCATGTTCCCAATGGGGATATTCTGTAAAGATGGAACAAGCTTCCAAGAGGCAAAGGGGTAAACGATGGGCAATGATAGGGAGATGGGGTCCACTTCTGCCACTCTCTGGTACCAGGGCGTTGGGAAAGCCACTAAATCTCTGCAAGCCCAAATGTCATTATCTTAAAATGCTGGGTTCAAAGAGAAAGACAGTTTCCAGTGTCCCCACATGATATGATTTTTCTGGGGTGAAAGATAATATTTTAGTGAGGCGATTATAAAATGAAACTTGAGCGAATCACATCCCATATACCTGGCAAAATGCACCAGGGCTGCTTGCTAATTAAAAGAAGCCTGTGCTGTTTCAGTGTGGAAAGCAAGGAATTTCTTCATTTATACGTTGAATGTGCAGATTTTCTGAAATCAAGGTAAACCAACCATACAAAGGATTTAGCAGAGAGCAAGTATGTGCTAAATAGAAGCTTCCAGTGGCAGAAACTTCAGCATGTTTCTAAATCTAAGTTTGCAAATTTTCAAGAAGATGTAGATCTTCTTGACATGCAGCATTTCTCACCAGTCTCTTTATCAAATTTGTTTTCTCCCTGAAGGGAAACTCTTTCAGTGCTGCCTTATACTCATAAGTCCCGTCCTGCCAAGGCTCCATTGGCAATGACACCTAAAAGATTATATTTACTTCTTTGAACTAAAATGTAAAGGTCACTTTGTTTATTAAAGCTAAGCCTTGAGGTTAAATATCTTTTTTTTCACTGTTACTATGGGGGGAGGGGTAAGAGATGGGATGGGAGAGATGGAGATGAGGAAGGAGAAGGGAAAGAAAAGCTAGAAACTTTTGTGGATTAATTAATCTGAAACTTTGTTCCCTGGATCCTAACCAAATTTAACTTGGATCTTCCATAGTTAACTAGAGATTCCACTTCCAACCAAGAATAAATTGTACCTAGAAGAGGCAGTGCCTTTCTTATCTAGGATAACACTTTTCTCACTGATATATCATCTTCAAAAGAGTTTCAGTAATATTTTCTACTGGGAAAAACAGTGCCATTTTGCTCTGGCTCTTCTTATCTGCATATAGAGCTTCAAACACTCGCAAGCATCTTGGAATTCATAGGCGATGGGATCAAACCCAAATGTTCACTATTTGAATATGTCATTTGACTAAAGGATACATTTTTTCTCAAGACTGAATAGTAAATTGCATGATGCTCTCAGGAATCTCGACCTCACAAACACATCCCTCTTTTTAGTTCAGCGTCTGCATGGATGTGATTTCATGAAAACAAAACAGATTTTATTCTAAACTCTAAATACAAACATTTTACAATTTAGTCTCTTGCTGAGGAGGTTTTTGGCTATACTAGAGTATGTGAAACACAGAGGGTAGGAACAAAGAACCAGGTGCATCCATGAATTTTTAAAACAGGTCTGCTGAAAAACATTCAAAACAAAACCCCTCCAACCACCCCTGGGGCAAAACATCAATCTGAATATTATCCAGCATCATCTCTGTTATGTGTCTACACTAGCTCCAGACAGATGGCCAATTTGCTTCTACCATCTTCAGTCCATGCAGCCAGCTGCTCCCAGATGATGGCTTTCACAGGCTGGAGTTGTGAATGTGCAGGCACCCAGGGAGCAGTCCATCCCCAGAGTCGCCCAGGATGCAGAAGACAAAGCGAATTCACACAATCCTCCAAAATAAGATTTCAAGAAAGAACAGTAGGCACACATGGGCTAAGACATAAAGCTAACTTCACTTGAGTTTTCTTAAAAATATGAGATACTGTATTTTAATGGTCCTACAAGGAGAATTGCTTTTTGTCACTTTATTCTTCCGTTTCCTACAAGAGATCCTAGGATGCTTAGTTTCAAGAGTGGATCTACATGACAAAAAGCAGACCTGTTACATGCATTTCCACAATACAGCATTTGGAAACAGGATCAAGCAGGACTATTGGGGGAATCAGAATTGCCACCAGCCTTATTTTGCTTCAGTGGGAACAGACCAGGCTTGTAATTTTGATACACCAATACAACTAGGTATCTTGTCTCACTGTAATTTACCTTTGGTCCATGGTGTCTTCTAATATTTTAGCTCTAAACTATGGTTCTAATCTCTCAAGCAACAAATAACGTTCTATTAGTAAATAATTAAATGCAATAGTAGCACTCACACTACATAGAGAGTAATCGGTCAATTGAAAGCAGCATTTTGGAAAAAAATTATTCTCTACATTGTATTTATTTAAAACTTCCTTCAAAGTGAATATAGATGGACTGGGGATATGGCTCAGTTGGTAGAGTGCTAGCCTTGCAAGCACAAGGCCCTGGGTTCAATCCCCAGCACCGCAAAAAAAAACAAAAAAAAAAAAAAAAAATGTATATATATATATATATATATAGACTTCTTTAAAAGTTAGTACTTTTGTTCTGTAGAATATTTCTAGGAGTGCACACAAAGCCATTCACAAGGGTTGCTGTGTCTATGTTTCATAGTTCATCAAAAGACATCAACATCACAGACTGAGGGGCCAAAAGTACATATGATCTAGATTAATCTTGGGAAGAAACCTGAAGTCTCTCATGTTTTCGTTGGCCTGGGTGAGGGGATCCTCCTCTGTCCTTCGAAAGCACCCTGGATATAATGCTAAACACAAACCAATAACTTTAGATTATTATTGCTTCTTTACTTGTATATCTCGTGTACCAGATTGGCATATTAACACCAGAGGTTAAGTCACTATCTCTAGGGCCTTCTACAATAGTTAAGTTGTCAATCAATGCTTGTTGATTGAGTGGATAATAACAAAATACTTCTAAAATCTTACGACAACTTATTCATAAATTAACTCACTAAACATTTATAAGAACACTAAATATTCACATATTATAACATTATGTAAAACATGCTGTTGTTCATAATTAAAAGGAGAGCAGGAGGGACAAAGGAAAAGGAAAGGAAAGAAAGAAAGATATTACAGAAGAAAGGAAAGAGGGAAAAAAATCTCTAAATAGCATTGTTTGCAGCACTAAATAAAATCCCTGTGTTTAATTTATTAAACAAAATTGGGCAATATTTTTTATTATTAATCCATAGTAATAGCAAGTACTTAGCCATTACCATATGCTAGGTTCTCTTTTAAGGTCTTGACACATACATTAAATTATATACACCAAAAATCTATTGGGGAGATACTATTAGGATTGCCATTGTACAGATTAATACACTGAGGCACAGAAAAGCTGCATGTCTAGCCCAAGATCTCACAGATAATAGTTGGTCACACAACTATTTTATATAGGCAGTTTAGCTCCAGTATCAGTGTTCTCACCAATTACATTCTATCTCCTCATCTTGAATTTGTAAGCATTTGTTGAGCACATTTGTTTACAAATTTCAAGTCACTCAGTGAGGCACTAATGTCTTCACCATTGCCTTGTGTTGTCAGTTCCTTCGCTGAGGACAAGCTATCTTTTCTAGAGCAGAAAGCAAGCACCTGGAGGTATAGAGTCCAAAAAGAACACGCATACGTAAAAGTGCAGAGTCAGAAGAAATGTTTGAAGATAGGGCAGCCCCAGAACCTACTATGGGGGAGACAAGGTGAGCTTGAGCTTGATTTCAGGAAGATCTGAATGTACAGTAAAATATGTACGATGAATGAAAGCTTTGCAAAATTTGATTTCATAAATAATTATTTTAAAAACTGTACTATATATTGGCTTGAAGAAAGTGATAACAGGAAGAAAGGACACGTTTCACACAGAAATGATCTTATCCCTTCTGATTAGGAGGACCGGACACTTCTCTTTCCTCCTGATTACAGCCAACCTACAGTAAAGATCGTTGATCCAAGCTTCTCTGCTTACCAAAGCAGAATCAGATTGCATGATAAGTACCATGGTTTAATAAGGAGCTTTTTCTTTCTTTTTTCTTTTAAGTACTGGGGATTGAACCCAGTGCCTCACACAGGCTAGGTAAGTGTTACACCACTGAGCCCCAATTCTTTTCTTTCCTTTTCCTATTTTTTTTTTTTTTTTTTTTTTTGGAGGCAGAGCCTCACTAAGTCACCAATGCAGGCCTTGAACTTGTGATCCTCCTGCCTCAGCCTCCTGAGTAGCAAGAGTAAAGGTGTATGCCACCTTGCCCAGCCTGAAGGTAGTGTTCTTGGTGAAAAAGATTCATGATGACACAATCCCTCCTCTAAAAATCCATGCCTTTCTAAAGAAGTATATTTTACATTATAAAAGGAACAGATAAATGTTTGGAAAAAGAGAAATAGTGTGGAAATATGCAAATCGGGGACAGGTAATCACATTTATGAGTGTATTTATTGAAAGAAGCTAATTTTTTTAACCAAAATTTGGTCACCTACACAGGCACACACAGAAACATACAAAATCTTCTTCAGGCCTGGCACCAGTTTTACTCTCACAATCATCTGTGCATTTGAATGATTAGATTCTGTCTTCTAGATAGCATGGCTGAAGGTTGTTAGAAGCCAGTTGTTCTGGGTACTGGTAATGCTCAGTATCTCTTCTCCCCGCATCTATCAGCTCTTTAGGTCTTGTTATCTCAAAGACACATCTTGGCCTCTCTCCAACTTGTATATTGTTTATTGATTGATGTGAATAATGTAGGGAGAGTGGAACATTCTCTGAAAGTTATGAACAACTGATAAAAGAGGTTCTGAACGTACTGGCAGCCAGGATGGTAACAGGGAAGGGATGGAAGGAGATAGATTACTGTGCCTCTGCTCCCTGGCTCTCATTCTGTGCCTGCAGCAGAGAATTGCTGGAGAAAGTTTCCTATGACAGCTGATTTCTACAAGGATATTCTTCATATCAAAATCTCCAAACATCTATTGTACAGATGAGTCCTGTTGGTGAAACTGACATGCAACCATTTAGCAATCAGTCTGTCTTACAAGTTAAATTTGAAAAGGATATGGGATCAATTTGTGGGGAGAGTAGGGGGAGAAAAAGGCATTTCAAAACCTGAGTGTTTTATTAGAAAGAGGAAGTCAGTTGGGCAAGGCAGAGATGATCTAAACAAGTGGATAAAGGAACAAGAGTGAAAAACTATGTGTCATAATTAATGCATTGAAGAAAAATCTCTTCTTATTCAAAATAGAGGACAGTGTGCTTGGGGACAAATTTGGCTCCTTGCCATATCAGCTGCAGTTTGGAAATATAATTAACAACCGTGTATAGAAATAATTAATCTCTTGCTCTTGGGGAAAATTTATAGTGAAATGTTGTTTTTCAGAATAGACAATGGGGGATTGTGTTCTGGAATTCAGACATCTGTACATGCTGTGAGAGGAGAAATCTGCAGGTAGTGATATCCTGGGTCCAGTCCCATGTTTCTTAGGTACCTTCTGGAATAAAAAATGGACGATACTCCTTCTTGTGTCTTGCAGAGTCTCCGCATTTGACCCGCTCTGATTCTCCAAAACAAACTTCTAATCCTGCCCATTTTCTCCTTAAAATTTCCAATGCCTCCCTATTCCTTTCAGCATAATACTCAAACTTCTCAGCATGTTATACAAAACCTGGTAAGATCAGATCTCCCTGAGCCTGGGGATCCTTTCCCACTACTGTTTCCCATCATCCCCCTCTAAGAGGAGGCATTTTTTCTTTACTTTTCTAATCCCATTTAGAGGCCACTTCCTCTGTAATGCCTTTCCCAACTCTCCGCTTACTTTAAACTGGGCCAGTATTCTTCTCATGGGCTCTTAAGACATGCTGCTTCTATCATATGTATTTTCCACTGGTTTGAAAAGTGTAAACAAGATGTAACCTGTTCTTCTTTAGAATATTCCCACATATATTTGAGAGTCAATAAGTGCTGGTTGAATCAATTAAAGTCAGAGGTTGGAGGTTCTGTTGGAGACAGAACTGGGGGCCATTTGGTCATAAAACCTTGGCAAATATTGTTGAATGTCCTGAATGCAATTTGAAAATCTTCAGTAGGATTTGAAACCCTCTTTTCAGATATTTATATTGACCTTTCAAGTTTCATCACCAATATCCCAGATTAGAAACCAAACAAAGCCACCTATTGATTGTTACAGGGGAAAGGAAAGGATATGATTTTGGGATCCTGTTTCTTCTTCATCTGGAACCTCTTGCTCAACCAGGAAAGCCACACCAATAGAAGCAAGGCTCATCTCTGTGGGGCTCTGTTATCCACTTTGGAGGTAAAAGGAGACATGAAAGTAGGCAATGGAAGATGTTTCTTATCTCATTTTTCTTCAGAAATGAGAAGGTACTCATTCTTTCTCTGCTTCAGGTTCACTGGATGAATCTACTCTGAAGATTCAATATGGAACTTCAAACACAGATAACACTCCAACAAAACTGCATGCTAGGAATTTGGTAGAATCACACTGGAATTTCATCAGTGAGACAAGAGGTGATGAAAGAAGTCCAATATCCAAAAGTGTTACTGGACAGGAATCAAGAGTCAGGCAGGGAAAACATATGACATTTAATAAAAATGGTACTCCTCAGGGAGATGCTGCCTGTTAGGATGCAGGGCACTAGTTTAGAGATCCACAGAAGTGTTTCGTTTTAATCAGAGACCAACTCAAAATCATTTTACATTAGGTCTTTATATACTGTTCATTGGTTTCTCATTTCAGAATTGAAAATTCTTCATTAAAAGTAGCAAAATAAAATCCTTCATCATCCGACCACAGGAAAGTAGCTGGCCAAGTACAAATTGTTCCACAAGATGAACAAAAGCAAACAAAGAAAAATAGGTTCACCACCACCATAACAACAAAATTAAAGATCAATCCATGAAGTAAGTATATAAATATATACCATTTATGTGCCACAACCTTTCCAAAGAATAATATAATTTAGAATTCATACAATGAAAGAAATGCCAAGTATAGAATACTTTAATAAGTGAAGAATACAATTTGAAATATTTTAAAATAAAGACATGCTTCAGTTATTTAGAAAATATACTTACAGCACAGAAATCCATTACCATGTTGAACCCACAAGCAATACTGAAATATATGAATCTCTTAATGAATGAACATTCTAGCAACCTCCAGCACTAAAGTGTTTTCAGAATTAAAGAAGGTGCTGTGGGAAAGAATGACATCGTTTCCAAAGATAGATAACCCATTATGTAGGATGTAACTGCACTAAGGAAAGGATATTCATTTATATTTACTTCTGCAGTCTAGCTCCTGGATATTCAGTTATTTCCAGAATAGCCTTTCGCTGATGCCCTGAGATTATATGCAAACTAAGCATAAGAGAAATTGAATTTCAAAACTATTTGTATCAACATCAGGATCCAATTGTCTTAACCTTTTAAGCCTTCCAAATACTACAGATATATCACTCCCCAAGCTGTCCAAAGAACTTCAAAAGATACTTTATCTTAATACACAACATTTAAGTTCATTCACTGTAATCACTTCCTAATAGACATCATAGCTGCAAATTAAACTAAAATGATGTTTAGAGATAACAAATCAATTGGTTAGATTAAAGGATATTTTCAAACAAGTATCAGAAAGCCTGATGAGGATGATAAGAAACTAACTAGGGAGATTTGAAGGGATTAACTTACTCCCTGAAAAGGTACCTTGGATCTTATAAAGCTTGGAATCTATTACCTTCAAGGCTCCCATGCAGCAAGCCAGCAGCTGCAAATTACTACTTAGTTTTACACAGTAAAGGTCAGGTAAAGAGAGCAGATTGCAGTAGGCATCAAAGGAGCTGGAATATGTTAAGTAGAAAGGACCTAGTGGCATTTATATGAGATCTTAAGGTTACTCTCCATTTAACTCATTTAAATAAAGATCCTATGGTGCTAAGTATTTTATTCCCACATGCCAGGAAGATTAGAAATGTTGCCCAAGGGCGCTCAGCCTGTTGACTGGCTTGCCATTCATAGTTCCCAATCCTGAACTCATGCCAACAGGGAACAGATTTATACACCCACGTGGCATCTGGTATGGCACTTACTAATTTTTCTGGATATACACATGCACACGCACACACACACATACACACACATATCCAATCACAATGATCTAAAAAAGTAAAAAAAAGGTACTTCATAGAGCAATTTCTATCCCCATTCAGAATAATGCTATTCGGAATGGTATAAAACTACAAAATAGACAGCAGCCTAGTTTTGTGGGACTGGAGCCCATTTGATTAGAGAGGAAGCCTTTCAAATAAAGGGGAAATGCTATCTTCTCTATTACCCATGACAAATGCATAATTGCTTGGCTCTTTCCAATATCCTGTCCCACTCACTTACTACTGTGCTGTAAGTGAAGCTGAGACTGTATTTTTATTCTCATAGTCCTGAACAGAATATCAATAAAGGCATGGGAGAAAAGCACATATGTTCACCATCTGACTTCTCTTCGCAATTTAGCACAATGAGACTAGTGCAGGGGATCCCAACTAGTTTTATCTTTCTTTCTCATCATTCTCTTTAGGTAACTTCCATAGCTACTTAACTTGTTCTGCAACGTAGGTCGATGACACTATCAAAAGGTTTTCTGCTAACACAACGGTCTGCTTTGAAGAAAGGAAGCAGGAAGGAAAGAAGCAGGGAGAGGAATTGCATCACTTAGGGGGTTGCAGAGATGGCAGATAAAGAATTTTCTCCTCTTAATGTTTGTGTCTGGATAGATACCAAATAGAAGCCCTCCAAGCCAGGCAGCCTCTTTTGAACATACAGACTTCTGGTTAAATGGCACTTAGATGCAAAAAGAATTTCATTGACTAAGCATTGGGGCTCTGGATTACATCTCTCCTCCAAGAGCCCCAAGGTTCTATTGCTTGCCCCTCCTGTTTGAGATCAGATGTTGAGTTTGCAGATACACATAAGGAAAGTGGCTTCTCTTGGCTGGTGATTACTGGCTGGGGTTTTGCAGGCTTTTCACTGAGACATAAAACAGAGATCCTGACCACTCAGTGTCATTAAGGCTCCCTGGAAACTTTCTGCAAAGATAGTGATATTAACAGCAATTGCCCTGGCCACATTCCATCCCAAGTAATTGCATTCTATCAGGCAATTTGCAACAAAACCACTTCCCATCCAGTCTTCTCCAGCTTCTCTGCCAGCAATCCACTGGAGGCTGAGCTCCAACTACTTTCGGGTTAAAACAGGGTTTCGCCAATGAAGTCAGCTGGAGAATACATGTAGTGGGTCACAATCGCCACAGTCTCTTTCGTCATCTGCAGACTCCCCCCTTGGTTTGCCATGTCAAAACATTCTTTAAGTGTTCTTATTTTCCAAGGTCCAGCTCCAACCTCTGGTCTTACATAGAGTTTTCCAAAAGCCTGACCTGTTGGAATCAATCACATCCTCCCTAAGTTTCCTCTACACATAGTGTAATTTAAGTGCACATCCTTTTGTGTTTGTGATTTCCTGGTCCTCACTCCTATGCAATGAGCTAACAGGATGTGTGTTATTATCTGTATTCATAGCTAAAGGAAGAAAGGCACTCAAAGCTGTATGATTTGTGTGCATAAGAGAAGAATGTAGTTAAGACAAAGTGATCAGATGTCTTTTGTTAGCTGGGGTGGTAATTAAAATCAGGATTCTGCTGCCTTTATCCTACTAAGAGGTCTTTGCTCTCCTTTTGAAATTCTCTTTGCTCTAGAGATAGCAATTTCTTTGCATATGTTTGGGGAAACCAAGTCAAAACAATGACTGCATGGTATAAGTCTCAAGGAATCTGATCCCTGCATTATTTTCTCCATCTATCTGTTTCTTCATCACTTAAGTAAGGTCTCTTCCATACAAAAACACATTCTTCTTCCCCATGGTAACATTTTCCTAAAGAGTTGTCTTGGAAATAACAATAATTAAATTGATCCTATGCATATGAACTTTATTTTACAAATAGCATAATGTCTTTTCATATATGATTGCATTTTACTCTTTTAATAATCATGAGAGGCAGAACTTGCAGTTTCTCATTTTCCAGATGGAAGAAGGAGTTCAAGATTTCACTGCTGGTTCTGAAATGAACCAATAAACTGAATAAAATTAAAGAGGTTTAGGCCCCTTTGGAGTTCATTTTTTTCTAAAACTGGACTCAGTAGCATGGACCCACTAGACTATGTACACTACCCTAATATGAGATCATCTGTCCTTGAGGAAAAAGATGGTCTCAATTGCAGGCATCAACTATCTTCCAAGGAAAAAGACTGGAAAAGATGTTTACTGTGCTTCCAATTGTATTTTTAGTTTTCTTCCAAAGACATATTGGGATAAAATATCTTATGGATTCTGAGTTTAGAAAAGGCAAATCTTTGTGCTAGATAAAAATCTAAGCATCTAGTGTTACAGGGTTCATACTCAAGGATGTTAGTCATGTACTTTGGGTGTGTTATTTCATTTAGCACTCACCACACCCCTCTTCCATACTATGGTGACATAGATCCTAGGACCACTCATGCACCTGTGTCACTAAGGCTGGAATTTGAGCGGAGGAACCAATCTTCAGTGTGGAGTCAGGATAGACAGGAGGAGGCTCCCATCTCCCCCAGCTCATTCAGCCCACTACCCTTGCCTCATAACAGTGTGCATGCTGATGCTTCTTGTTTTCCTACAAAATGTTAAAGCTAACTCAGAAGAGGAAAAGGAAATAAAAAGGATATTGAACTTGTTCAGAGAAAAGCTGAAAGTATCTCATAGCAGTTGTCCATTTTATTGCTGGTTGTAAAGAAAACAAGATGTGGGATTCAAGCCAAGTCGTCAGACTTAGATTCAGTCTTTGCATGATCTTTTTGTCCTAGTCAAAGCATCTTCTCTTTCTCTTATCTACTGGGGGATACTTGGGAGAATTATAGAGATATATAGTTCAAAAATAAAAACAACCCCAACTAAAAGTCTCTTCCATGTTCTTAAACACTGGATGTGAAGTTGACCTTGGGCTTGGCACAGGGAATGAAGGTGCCAGGGATGAAGAAACTCACTCCCTCTTCTTTTGGCTAAGATGCTCTGCAGCCAGGCTGCCCTTTTGAGAAGACAGCATGATCTGATTGGCACTGGTCTCCCAGGAAGCCCCTCACATCGTGCCAGGATCCCCCTGCTAGCCCTGTTTAATTCCACTTGTCACTGCAGGAACTTGAAAGATGTGACAGCCAAATTGCAAAATAGAGATGAGTGACAGTGCATTTTGGCAGCGTTGAGACAGAGGATGGCTGAGGTGCACAGTACCATGGATGAAGCTGCAAAAGGGGGCATCTCTTGGTACGGGGCCATCCGTTCACCCAGTGGATCTGCAGCTTCACAGACGTCTGCAGTCTACTTGGTAGGCTGGCATGGGCACCTTGCTCCCTTCTAAAAGCAGAGAACCCTCTCCTGTGCATTCACATCTGTCTCTTCTTGAACAAGAGTCTTTTTCTTCTGCTGTGCTTTTTTATTTCATGATTTGTGTGCAGTGGAGTGGGGGGCATGGTGGTCATGGATTAAAAAGGTGTCTATGTTTACACCATTTCTCTTTTTATTGAGCAGTGGGGAGGGTTCAAGTTCAGGATAGACAATAGCTCATACATCCGAGTTGCCTTAAAGTGACACTTTCTGGGGCTGGGGATGTAGTTCAGCGGTAGAGTACTTGCCTCACATGCAGGCAGTCCTAGGCTCTATCCCCCAGCAAAATACAAAAACAAACGAAAAACCAGAAAACTACTCTTTCAACAGTCCCAACTCAAAGCAATAAAAACCACCCTTTACTCATCTCGCAGATAATGACACATGTTAGAACTCCTTCCCAAATCTTTTTTTAAATGCCTGCATTTTGTTTTGTTTTGTTCATTTTTCTCTCTCAAGGATTCTTTGAATAGCAGTTTGTATCTAATAGGCCTGTGTGGGATGCCTGCGTTTCATACCAAGACAGAGCTACTTGCTGTGCAAAGGAATGAAGTTAGAACCCTGGAATAATGGAGTGGAACTCTCAAAAACAAAATTCCAAGAAGCCTCCTCCCTGAGCTTAACAAATGTCTTTGAAAACAACCATAATAGTAGCTTCCCAGGGCTCTGTGTAGTTCAACTGCCACCAACCATTCTTTGCCACAAAGTGACTAAAAATTGTTAATTCCAGCCCCAACTTCCTTCATTCCTAGGTGGAAAAGCAAAGGGGGACCCCAGGTTTTCCTAATCCAGTCCTGAAGTCTGCAATCTCCCAAACTCTTAAGTCTCAAAGATGACATGAGCACCTCTAACATGCCCTCTGACATCACCTCCCACCCAGAGGTCAAGTGTAAAATACAGTTGTCTTTCTGGAAGAAAAATAATGAACCCTGAATTTTATGTCAAAGGAACAAATGGAGAGAAATCCTCTAAATTTCAAATCAAATCTCAACACTGTCCAGTAGAGGGCAGCTGATGCCAAACACAGAACAATATTATATACTGTGTCACCAAAGCCAAAAGCCTGTTTGTTTTATTTTTATTAAAAAAATGCAACCAAGAGTTTCACTGGAAAAAATGATGCACACCTTGGTGTTTAGCAAAGGATAGAATGCAAGTTCACAGAGTTTCTAGAGCAGAGTTATAAGAAATAGGCCCTCAGAGCCTATTGGTAACATGCTTCCTAGGTGGTTTGTATGTATGCTGAGGTTTCAGAGGTTTAGTAGCAACTTAGTCTCTCTATTCCCTAATTCTTGAAAGGCACCTGGACATCCATGTATACAGGATTTTCATGTGTACTGGGAAAAGCAAAGATATCAAAACTCTCCAGCTACAGCTATACATGGCTTAAAAAAAAAAATTGTCATTACTGCTTGTTTCACTGAGCTGATGCTATTATCTCCCACACACTCTTGGGGGAATAATGGTGGCCTTAGGGAGACTGTACCCTGCAGCAAATGCCTGGGGAATGTGAATGTTAACCAATAAGCTCAGGGAAATCTCCCCATGCTAAGTCCATGCAGTTACCAGCTATACAACCTGGAAAATCCCTTTCCAAACTTCAGCTTTCCCCAACTTTAAAGAGAAGTTTATAGTACTTATCCTGCTGATTTCAGATTTTATAGTACTGACCTTGTAGGTTTCAGAATTTTGTTGTGTTTTGTTTCTGCATGAATTATCCTCAGGCCCGGGAAGTTCTCAGTACAATTCATGTGTGTCTTCAGGTTTTATCGTTTATTATAATCACTGATTTGAGAAGCAGGAACCCTCACTATTTTACTCCTTTTTTAAGAAGTGTGAGTCCAGGTTACTTCAAATACCACTTGGTTCAAGAAACAAACAGATTTCTATTTCTATTTGAAGACTAATTGTAAACAACTTCTTTTCGAAAACCTCTTTTACATCTCTTCCTCCCCAAATTTTGATAATTTCCTTCATACATTTCATGTAGAAGGAAAGAAGAAAAAGGAAGGGTTAGATTTTTTTCACTAGGGCCCATGTGTTCATATGCTTTCTCTCCAAGAAAATGACTTGGAAGAAGAGGATTTCTTTTCTAGGGAATCATGAAACAGTATTAGCACCAACAGAAAAAAAGTAGGTGGCTACAGATTTAATGATGATATAGCTCACAGATTAAAAGCAATGGTGGATGCCCAAGGTCTATCAGAGACCAGGAGCAAAGCTGTACGATGAGGGAAAGAGCAAGTTCTGACCACCATGTATGTGCAATGTTGAAAGAGCCAGTTCTTAGCTTTGATTCCTTTAAGGAGCATCATTTAAGACAATGGAATCTATCTTTAAGCAGATCCTTGCCCTCTGGACTAGCTGTATTGCTCTCCATGTCTCTGAACACAGATGAGATGCACAGGTCAGGCACATTTCTGAAACACATTCCTTTAAGTGGAAAAAACACACATATTGCACATCTGAATATTGTGAGTTAACAGAGGCAGCCTTCTAGGGCAGGAGGAAAGCTCAAAGCTGGAATAGTGTCCAGTTATACTAACAGCATGACAGAGATGAAGAAGAATTATGGGAGTCCCTTGGTCCTTCTTCCTGCCATTGCAAATCTATACTCATTAGTTTTGGCAATTTGACTCTTAGAGATACCAAGAAAAATGTATTCACAAACTTGCTTTAATTGATTGATTCATTTATTAGCAAGTATTTGTAGAATTTTTCCTGGGAACCCATTCTGGGCCCTGGGGTTAAGATGAGGCTTCTTGGGATCCTGTATATGGAGTTCTTTTCAGATTCTAAAAGCATCTGGCTGATCCCATAAAGCTGTCAAGGCTGTTATCATGAAGTGATAAGCAGGAGGCTGAATGATTTTATACAAGCAGACTTAAAATGTGACATATGGTCTGCCTTTACATTCTCTCTGTGCATTGCATTTTATCTGAGATTGCATAATTTATATTTTAAACATGAAATGTATTAAAGGTCTATAGAAGAATTAGTACTTAGCCTCAACACTAGCAAAAAATAACCTTCCCTGACAAGAGAACTGGAGCAGTATTTGGAAAAATGTAAACCAGGATAGACAGAAATGCAAAGACTTAGGTTCTAGTTAAAGAACACCAACCACCAACTAGGATTTAGGGATAAAATAGCAAGAACATAATCTCTTCTATCCACAGAATTTTTGCAAGGATAAGATGATTATACTTAGGCAGTCTTGCAATCATTTTGAAAACCTGGTATGTTGTAAATATATAAGATGGTCTTGTTATTCCTTCTTTCACACAAATGACTTGAAAGAAGGAAGGAAGGAAGGAAGGAAGGAAGGAAGGAAGGAAGGAAGGAAGGAAGGAAGGGAGGAAGGAAGGGAGGAAGGGAGGAAGGAAGGAAGGGAGGAAGAAAAGAAGGAAAGGAGAGGAATGTAGTTGAGAGGGAGGAAAAAATGAAAAGTAATCAACTAAGCATTTGTAGATAGGTAACATTCAATTTTAACACAGCTCTCTTCCACATATTTATTTCAGAGTTCTCAGTAATTCCCCTGAGTTGGGTTTGTATGGGACGAACATAATGAACCATAGGCAAAACAATGTATTTGTAATAAATGGAGCAGAATGGACTGGGCTTGCTAATCTTCTGGGCTTTATCATAGGCGCGTCCCCCATTTCCATTGGTCACTGGGTAATGGAAACCTGGCTGGGTCCTCAGGGGGTCAAGCTTCCCACTCACAGGTAATAGTTACACTCCTACCACTGAGGCCTGCAGGGTGGGGAAAGTGAATGTTGAGGCTCTTGGGAAATTTTAAGTCCTCATACAAATACAATCTTCACAAGTCTATAAAATTTCAAATAGTAAAAGAGGGGGGATGATATAAGGGCAGGAACCATTCATTTCCTATGGGGATCAAAGACTTACTTTCTCTTCTCAGTTTGGCTGTAGCACTAAGAGTGCTGAGAGAAGGTAGAGGAAGAGGCTCCTTCTTCATGGAGAAGAACTGTCAAGCTTTAACTTGCTGAGATCTGGAATTTTTAACCTAACGGGGAAAAGCAAATTTCAAGCTCCATTTACTTTCAGCAGATCGGGACTTCTGCTCTTAATCTGACTATAGTCAGACTTGTTCTCGGGCTGCTGTGTTTATCCTATGGCTGCTTCTACCAAAATAACTTAGTTGGTAGAATCTGGCTTCAAACCCCATTAAAATGTCAGCAGCATCATAACCCCCAGGAAGAGAAGGTGGGGGAAATTAAGCTAAAGATTACACAGAGGAGGGTGTGCCTTTCTAAAAATACATTTCCGTGCTCATGTCCCTAAATTAGCATATTTTAAGATGACTGGTTAGTCGGAAACATCAGTCACCTATGATGAACGTTTGTGATCTCAGATAAACTATTTTAAGCTTTAAATGCCATGAGACCAAATTTGATTCTATGAACTTACATGTATCCAAAAGGCTATCATTGTGGCATGTGTCAGCAGCATATGTATTTTGACAGGTAGAGCACTCTGTGTCTGGTTCCCCACTCTCTGGGACTTTGGTTTTGTTAGCTTGTCACGGAGCAGGCCCAGCTATGCCTAGGGGAGAATGGTCCTACGGTTAGCAACACATCCTTACAAAGTAACTGGAGAATTGTGATGATACGTGTGTATCTGGGATAAACCTGCGGGCAATGTCCCAATTTTTTCCTAATTACTTTATTTATTCAGGCTCTTCATTTATGTTGACACAAAAGGTCAACCATTGTCCACAATGGTGGTCTGCCCCTTCTCCTTCCAGAGAAAGCACACATTTGCATTTGTAGGTCACTCTCTTCTCCTTGGGGAAGAAAAATCAGAAGACTAAGAAGAATGCTTCCCACAAGTTACACTAGGCATTGGGCCAGAATTACAGCTAACACGGCGGGGGTGAGAGGCAATAGATTTTAATTGGTGCCTAGGGGTAAAGGTCAATTCTCTTGGAACAATGGGCATCTATGGTCCTAATTGACTGAGTCCTCTGTGGGAGTTTGTAAATGTCAGTAATGCATTTTCAAATGAAAGCACAAAGGCTTTGGTCCCAAGGAACAAAGTCAGCATTAGGCAGTGGAGAATGTACAGAAATCTCTTAGTTAAATAATGCAGTACTAAACCATAAGGAATGGGACACACATAAAAACTCAACACATGACATACATTCAAAAGAAAGTAGGCAGCTTCCCATATCAGGCAAGTATCTTCCTAGGATCCAGCATCACTTTCCCCAGCACAAGTTTGCCTATTTGTCTTGATAGTCTCTCAAATTAAAACACCATAATTATTTGAGTCAAGTTGGATGGGTTTGGTTCCTAGGAAAATCTACATCCATCCCCGCAAAATTTGGGTTTGCTGGTAGGGAAATATCTGCATTTGTGAAGTGGCAGCTATTATCTCCTTCAAGAGAATCTGGACTCTTTTGAGAAGCTAGTGGAGAAAAAGATTAAGGACAAGTCAACACACGCCACATCTGCCACCCCTCCAAGTCCCCACACAAACACTTGATTGCTTCCTTTAATACCATAAATCCCTCCATTTTCTTTTCCTCACCTTCCCTGATGTTTACCTATTACCTGGATCCAGAACTGGGAGGCCTCCTCAGCATTTCATAAGCTAACCAGGACTATAATATCTAAATCAACAATTAGGATTGGGACTAGGGCTGTAGTTCAGAGGGAGAGTGCGTGCACAAGGCTCTGGGTTCAACTCCCAGCACTGCAAGGAAAAAAAAAAAAACCCAAACTAGGATACATGATCTGTCAGAGGAGTGTCTTACAAACTTTGGGGTGCAAAAGATCAAGATGTGCAATATATAAACATACAGTACAAATTATTAAGATTTAGGAAATGGAAAGCATGGGATCTATGCCAATGTAAACTCCCTGTTTATTTCTGCCTACATCCCTTCAGTCTGTGAACTCCATGCTGACAGGGCCCTTTGTTATGCCTATGAGCATCTCTATTGCCTAGCAGTTAATAAATGTTGGTTTCACTAAATTATATTTTCCTGTTGTGAATATCATGACCCTGTATCACACCAGTCTCCTTCACTGGTCAACCAAAGCCTTTTCACATTGCTCTCCTGACCATTTTTGACACTACTGTTCTCTCCAAATTCCTGGAGCCTTTAAAAGTCTCTAAGAGTCATCTGCATCAAGCAATCTATCACCCTGTGTTATTTAATTGCATCCCTGCAATGGGATGGCAAGCACCATAATGCAAGGCTTATGCATCTTTTAGATCTATGCTCCTTTCTATCATGCTTGCAAAGAACCAACTAGAGTCAGGCATTCGATTACACACATGTCAATTGATTTCTTCTTAATACGACACCTCCACATCTCATCAATAATCATGACTCACTGATTACTGAAGATAAATGCTGACTATATCAAATCTATAATAAGGTACATTTTAATTCTATTAATTCAATATTAATAATGTCAGCACTGCCCATTTAGTAATTTTATATGAAAACCAGAGAAAGAACATTTATAACAATTGAGAATAAATTCCATTATTACATGGGAATTATAATTCAAATGGGTCATGGAGACATTCGGGGAGTCTAAATAGTCATTATAGTCAGATAGTAATGGAAAATAATGTGTTTAAGAGTTTAATGACACACGTTCATTTAAAACTGCAAATCACTCCAAGCTTATGCCCTATGCTCTGTGAACACAGTCCTTCATAACACATACACCAAAAGACAGCTTTCATCTTCTTTTTACCTTTTCCTTTGACAAATATTTGCCTTTCTGTGAAAGCTTCCTGGAGTCCCTAAAGATAAAGTTCTATGTACATAGCTATTATGATACATAAGTTCTGAACTGTAATTGATTGTTTATACATTCAAATCCTCTACCAGGCTGCACAGTTCTTGAGAGCAAGAACAATGTCTGATATTTCTATTCTACTTCCTAGTTGTTTAAAAAAATATCTGGTACAAAACAGAACATTTCATAACTTTTGGTTGAGTTGACAAATGACAGCATAAGACATGGCTGTATAATTTGAAAGAGATAATAATGATAAGAAGGAGACTAACATTTCCTAAGTGCTCATCATGTGGAGGCACCGCTGAGTTTACTTCTCATAACCACCTTATGATGTTGACATCGTCATTATATTTTCTGTGAGAGAGGAAAAAACTACATCATGGTAAGTCTCACAACAAACCAGTCAACAGACAGAAATGCAAAACTTGAATGTGGCTTAGCTGGAATTTAGGGTCAGGCACGCTGACTGCAGGGTCCATTATGCCACAATTAAAGACTCCACTAAGAAACGTTGCAATGACACAAAACAAAGGGTGATCCACAGTGACAAGAAATAGGTGTTCCGTGGTATACTAGACAAGTGCAGAAAACAGGTGTGCACAAAGCTAAGAGGCCATTCCACCCAAGGGTGGCGGGCAGTGCATCTAAAAGGTGTCATGCAAAGGACACTTGTTCCTTAAAAGCAGGCGGCAGCGATGATGTTTGAATATGTGGCTGGGGAGCTGGGGAGTGAAGATCTGCGCCTACCACACCCCCACACTTGAGTCATAATTGTGTTTTTCTTCCTGGCAAAACCAATTTCGGCCACAGCCATCAACATCTTTTGCCCATTCGAAACCACTCAGGAAGAACAGAGAGATAAAGGTAAATTGTATGCTCTCTGAAAGTCTTAATAAGTTCCTGGTAAATTAGCCCTCCTCTCTCTCTCTGAGAGAGCTCAAGAGATTCTTCAACTTCTACTGCCAGAAATATTCATGATTTTATTATTTCGTTTTCTTCTACCCCCTTTTTTCCGTGTGCTTTGCATGAGCCCTCTCCCATCACCACTGCGTTACTTTACACCCTCTGCAGTAATCTCTGCCATCTTCCCTCTTTGGCCTCACATTTATGGCTTTTCTCCTATGTCTCTTCTTCTCTTTCTTATCTGGGAGAGATTGTGTATTCAGGATGCTTTCCTTCCTGTATTCTTTATTTTTTTGATTAACCCACATCACCCTTTTCTAACTTCTAGGCATGCTCATTTCCTGGTGGCAGATGCTGTCAATCATGACAATACTTAGCATTCAAGTCCCCAAGCACAGCCCTAGAAGAAATCAGAAACACCGTCCAAGAAGAAATCTCTCTCTCCCAACCCTTGTAGTAAATATCCCACACTGTGGGCCTCTCTACCATTGAGTATCTAAACCCACCAGGCTACCCATGACTACTGTTTTTTTGTTCTTCAAAACTTATTTAAAGTGATTGACTTGAATAGTTGTGAAATGAGATGCATATCAGAGATTAAGGACTCAGTAAATGAGGGAAGTGGAGGCCCAGAGGAACAAAGGGACAAAACCTCAAAAGATTTCTTAAGGGAAAGGAAGGGTCAACCAAAGGGATGTTTGAATGGAAAGTATTTCAGCCCTGAGGCTGGTCATGTTCTCTTAATTTCCCCAGGGAAAAAAAGTGTGAGTTTATTAGAGGTTCATCCACAGCGACTTTGTTTTCCTGACAGCACCAAGAGGAAGCTTGGGGCAGATCTGATATACTGTAGTGAAACATCCCACCCTAGTAAATATGGCAAACTTCCTGGAGCAGCCAGCATTCATCTCCATCCTTCACCAGAGCAGTATGGGCTAGCCACTAGACACAAACGTTCTAGATACAGTATCTCAAACACCGGATGATGGAAATTTGCAAGAAACCACAGGGAGTGTGCTGGAAGCAAACAGACAAGAATGTTGAAAAGACCTCTGACCATTTTCCACAGCAGAGCATAACTCGGAACCAACCTGAAATAATGCGTTTGACCTTCATAAAAGGGTAATAGATGGGCATCTAACACTAGGCCAGCCAGACTTCAGAAATCATGAGCTTTAGAAAAGATAGCTGATGAGGCAAAAATAAATACATAAGTAGATAGACAAGTAATTTTAAAAAAAATTTGGCTTCTCAAAAGTTAAGCAGTTAGTGAATTACATATATTTGAAGAATGGTCAGCTTCTGAGAGGTATTCTTTTCATATTTGAGAATTTCTGATCACCTGATCATAGGGACCACCTACCTTCTGGGAAGTAGTCAAACACATAAAAAATATGCAACTTGCATCAAGTTTCACAATATTTGGAGACTAATTTAGGCAATCACTATCTTAATTAACTTGTTTAAAGTAAATAGAAAACATATAATTATATATGTGTGGATATGTGTTTTTTAAGACTACTTGAAAATATTACTCTGGACTTATCTATCACCTTTCTATGTGTCTAGCTAGCTACTTGCATATTTTTCTTTAAAACACAAATTTGGCTACAAAACTTCTATATTATAACCTTTATAACCTGTAAATTCTATCCTCATAAACTTATAACTTAGGATTTTTAAATCACTCATTCATGATTAACATTTAATATATTGGATTGTATTGATAGATAATATATTTCCAATGATGGATATTACATGTGTGATATTGATTAAGTAAGGAATTTGCTTCCACCCAAAATTACTAAGTACTACTTAATGTTGGTCTAATGTAAAATAATAAAATATTAATTAATGTTATCAATTCTGAGAACTCAGAAAAATGAGGTGATTTGGGGAATGGAGGGAAGGAAAAAACAAGTTTTTAGAGGCCATGCAATGACCACAAGTCATTGCCTAATCTGATATTTTAATATTTTAAAATAATATTTGACAACATAAGTTTTAGAGACACACAGGTAATATCCAATGAACATCAAAGAGGTACTTATTTTGTAATGTAAACAGATTGTACTAAAATTGATATGATTATGGTTTTATTAGCATTTCTTTATGAATGTCATCATAGTTCTTTGATTTATATAAAATAGTTTGCGGTACTTGGCTATTTTAGGTAGGCGTGGAGTACAGTTTTCTAGAATAGTGCCTTTTGGTTTTATTTCCACTGTGTTTTGTTCCAGAAAGTTCTCCAGGGCCACCTTCAGGCAACGAGGGAGGTGTCTAGGGGCACTGCTCCTGGGCTATGCTCTTGCTTCAGAGGGCCCTCTGTCCATGTTATTCTACAGTTCATTTGAAACACAGAGTCTTAAAAATCTGTTGCAAAATCAGCCAGAGAAAAAATATAAATGCGGCATGCTTTTTTGGATTTTTTCTTTATAACGCTCAGGAAGAGAATGGAACAATGCTCAATGGACCTGAACAGTATGACCACTCAGAAGTACCCAAAAAGAATCAAAAGAGATGATCTTTCCCTTCAGCTATGGTTGTTCAGGCTAAGTGTAGGGTGGTAAGCATTTATTCACTAAAAAAGGGCATGTCCATTGAAGTTTGGAAAATGCCACTACCACTGTGTCTCTGAGTTCTCACATGACACTTCTTTATGAATGAAACATACATTCTCTTTAAAAGATTAGAGGCGAACAGATGATCTTGTGTACAAAGGGACAGATAAAAGAGCTAGGGGAGAATGAGCAAGTGTCAAGTGCCCGCCAAGGGAAATGTCATCGCCCCCTTTGATGTATTATACAATACTCTAGTTCCCCTTGGTCTTGCCTGACAGTGTTGGGTGAGTGCTAGGCAGAGCCCTGGCATTTCAAATATTAATCATGCTCTCCTTAGTTAGGAAAGACACAATTATACATTATGGCCTAGATATGACTAAAACCTATGGGATTCTTCACTGTCCTTATTTATTCACTTTGAAGAATTAATTATAATTATTTATAATTATTAGACTCAGAGAAATTAGTGAGTCAAAGTTGGTTTTACAGGACACCTCCTTCCCAAGTCGAAACCCACCCTACATTCAATTCAAAAATTCCCCATGTGCTGAATACCAAGGTCCTATGCTCAGCATGGCAAAGGCTACAAAACCGATCAAGGCACTTAATCCCATTTAGGATCTTGTGTTCTAAAGGAGAGGTTAGACATAATCAAAAACAAACATAGTGCCTTACGATCTGGTAGAAGAAGGGGCATTTAAGGTTTACTTCTGAGACTTCACGATCTTAGTTTTTCTTTTACCAGTTGCAAGTCACAAAACTCTCTGGGATTCAGTTTCTACCTCTGTTAAATGAATGAGTAGAATCTGAAAATCCCCAATTTTTTTAGGGTCTGATTCCACGATTCTTCCTGAGAAAAAATTGCCTGACCTATCACACACGCCCCTTCCCTTGTCCTGGGAAAATGACAAGAGGAATTAAGCATGCCCAGGGCGAAAAGAGACAGGGAGTCAATAATCAAACACTTATTTAGAAAGTGTCACATACAGTATGGTAATTAAAACCTAAACATCTGGAGAGAATGCAAACAGTGTTTAATGCCGGCAGGTACCAAGAGACCTGCAAGAATGATCAATGTGTTCTGTGGAGCGAGGGTCCTATTTATAGGATAAAAGCCTTCAAAGACTCTCAGCAGGAATGATATTAATTAAGAAGTGAGAACACAGATATGAGAAAGGAACAAGGAAGTGAAAAGGACCAGGGAAATGTAAAGAGCAAATACCATCTAGGTTTTTTTCTTTGCAGGGAAGGTAGTGTGCAGAGACCATGAGGATATGATAACTAAATGAAATGACTGTTCTCAGTTTTTTTCTTTTTTTCCCCCCCTCTCTCCCCATGAATTCCATGTGGGGCTTTGTATTCTTTAATCCTTGAAGATGCTATACAACACCTTGTGAAGCAAGAGCCGGTAAGGTCAGTTGTGGAATATTAGAAAGGCATCACTGAGCGGCACGCAGGGTAAAAAAGAAATTTTCTTTTTAGGCAGAATACAAATAAACTCGAGGAGAATTTAAGAGCAAGACTGAGATTTCAACATTGATTTTTTTTTTTTCTTTGCTATATTTGTATTAGTTCTCCCATCCCCCTCCACACAGCTGTTCAGTTCAGGTACAGGTTAAATCATCTTTTCTCCTAACAGACTGTACTTATGTAGCCAATAAACCTCTGGTGACACGGATACGCCATGGAATTTATCATGAACTGGAAGTGGAGGAAATATTCTCCTTCTAAGGCCTGGTGACAGCTAGTTAGCCTGCCTTTCCTCTGGCACTAGGACCCACTTGGTCTTACCTCATATATCAGAGGCTAGGCAGTGGGTGCCTTCTGCAAGAGGGTAGGAGTGAGGCAGGATAACACCTAGGATTGCTAGGTCTTCTAGCCAAGATTTCCTAGATTGACATTTGATGAGATGACAGTTTCTAGTTAACAGACCTATCCAAGGAAAGTTGCTGTGATTTACAGCAGAGAAAGGGACAGGATGATCATCACTTTAAATACTAAATTAGGGTCTGTTTTATTCTGGACTCTGATCCCAGTAATGCCCTTAATAAGCTGCCTGCAAAGCCAGGGCATGATGCCTGCTGTCTGAGGCACAATGACTGAAGAAGAACTGTTCTTGTCTTCGCAAACACCTAAAAATAGCAGTAAGGACGGGAAGACAAACCAGGCTTCTGGGAACGCAGGCACTTGCGCGGATGTTGTCAGTTTTATCCCAGTTGCTCCCACCAGTGTGAAACGCCGAGGAAACTATCTGGTACAAAAGATGTTAACTTGTAAGATAGCACCCTAGAGATTTGAAAGAATTAATGTAGCCCTTTAAGGAGCCTGCCCTTTTCACCGGAGGATAGCAGGAGTCCTAGGAGAATCAAGCCAACTTCAATGCCTTTGTCCTCTATAATTAATAGAGCCTGATAATTCTTTCTTCCTCCTCCTCCTCCTTCTCTTTAAACATAAACTCATATCGATTGGAGCAAATATATTCACACTTTAAGATGCTGTGCAGGTGCGATCTCTCTGGTTCAAACGTGTCCCTTTGCAGGGGTGGGGGGTACATATATCATGGTGATAAATTCACCTCATAAGTAGAAAAACTGTACACAAATATACTGCTATGTCAACTTTATTGATTTTTTGCACCATTGTAAAGACCTTCATTGTCCTCCAATATATCTTAAATCTATCAGCATCTCAGAAAGTGACCCTGAAGGCCTCGTTTATCTGTAGAGGAAAAGATCCCTTGGTTTAGGTTCCCTCATAAGCATTGTGATTTAAACAGCATGGGCCACCCCTGCTTCTGGAGGGCAACAGGCCCAGAGAAAGCTGCTCTCGCAAGGACTTCTCCCTTTCTGGAACTAGGGTCTACCAAGTCAATTCGGGTCAGTTAAATACCCCTGGCCAAATGCCCTTTTCAAAGTCCTCCAAATGACTACCCTTCACCCATGCAGTCTGATCAGTGTCCACCTATCTAACTGAGTGGATCCCATGGCAGGGCCCTTTGCTCTATCACCTCTCAAAGTTCCTTCTAATCTGAGAGTGTCACTATCCAAATCCAACTCCCATGAACAACCTTAGTCTCAGGATCATTACCATATATTCTGCAGCTACAAACAAGCCTACAATTACATTCAATAGCTGACATCTTCACTTTTAAAAATCATGATACTTTCAAATAGCATCAATAAAACAGACTATCACTAGATTAGAGCAATTCTTAGGGTTCTTGCATATGTAAATTCTTTTGTCTTGCCTATATCATTGTGCAAGGGTAAATGACTCACCCAAAGTCACCTGCTAGTTAGAAAGAGATTCAAGGCAGGGAGGTAGAGTTCTGTATCTTAGTTCAGAGAACTTTCAATAATAAAACACTGTGTAGCATACAGTTGGTTGATTGCTAAATTAAATTTACTAAAAAATGTGAACTAGAGGAAGAATCAATAGAGATCATGAGGATTAATTCAAAGCCAACAAACAACTAAATCTCATTACAGAAATAAAGGACAAAGGTTCAGTTCCTCTGTTTGAGTCTGCATACAGCAGATCAAAATTGTTTAGGTTTAATTATTGATGATGGGCCAATAAGTAGGTGTAAGGACAAGAGAGGAGTGTTTCTGATAGACCTCTAATTGTGAGCTTGACATTATTGAGCTCTGTTGTCTGGTACTGTGGCCATCACTCCCATGCAGTTACATAAATTTCAGTTAATTAAAATTAAATGAAATTCAAAATTCTTTCACTTAGTTATACTAGTCATATTTCACATATTCAACAGCCACAAGTTGTTAATGTCAAGAGTATTGGACAGTTTGGAGGAACATTTCTATCATCTTAGAAAGTTCTTCTGGATACTGCTATTTATAGGGGATAATCACTACTATTACTTCCAATAATTATATGAAGCAGGAGGAACAAGATGATAAGAAAGGAGAATAAAGTGAAGAGAAAACACTGATTAAGCCTTTACTGTCCTGTGCTAAGCACTTGAAATGTCTAATTTCAGATAATTCTTATAACCTCCCTTGTGGGGTAGGTACTATAATTATCCCTATTTTAAATTTGAGGACACTGTTCTTGCAGAGATTAAGTAAATCACACGTACTTATACATTTGGTAATTGGCTAAGCTGGAATTTTATCCAAGCCATCTTAATTCAGAGTCTATGCTCAACTGTTAACTTATGTTGCATTTACTGAAGCACTAGAAATGTTTAGAGCCAGAGGGAACATTAAACTTCACATCAGTGGTCCTTAATCCTTGATATACACCAGAAACATGTGATATAGTCACCTGAGCCCTAATCCAGAGCATCAGGGGTAGAACCAGGGCTGGCAGATTTGGGACTGCTTACTGCAGAAGAATTGAGAATGTTGCTTAAGAGTGAGTAGTATTTGCCTTCCACAGTTCAGATGACAAAAGGTAGAAAGTACCCAAGGTCATGATAAGTATCTAATGACAAATTGGAGAGAAATTCTGGAGATCAGAGCTGTCATTATTACAGAATATGGTTTAGGACATATTAATGAGGAGCACTATTTGATCTCCTGATGTATATTATTGGTTCATGTAATCTATGTGATACTTAAACATAATGTCGGAGTTTGAAATTTGAGAGCTGGGCATGATGGCATAAGCCTATAATTCTTGCTAATTAGAAGACTGGATCAAGGAGACCACTTGTGCCCATGAATTCAATACCAGCCTGGGCAACATAGCAACCCCACTCCCAAATATCCAGAATTTGATAACATCAATTTATAAAAATGCTACTTTTCTTTTGAGACAAATGCATTTTTCCACTTAAAATTAGACATTTTCTTTCTGCGAAAATAAAAACTGAAAAATAGATGGTCCCTCAAGGAGAAATATAATACAGTGGGAAAATTATGATTCCCAAAGAAGAAACCTGGATCTTAGTCCTGATTGTGCATATAGCTTTGAAATATGTGCAAACCACTTTCTTTCTATGAACTTGAGCTTTCTCATCTGTAAAATAAGGGCACAGAGGATTGCAACCTCCAAGGTTCCTTGCAGCCAAGACCCAGATCAGGAGGGACTAAACTCACCATTCTTTTCAAGCTATACTCTTCTGCCAAATGCAGTGCCTCCTTCCTGATGTTTCTATGTAGCCTGAACAAATTTTGGAAATGAACCCCCTGCCTGTTGCAGGACAATGCATTCACTGAAATTCTAGTTAATATATTTACTCCATGTAAAGGAAAATCAGGGCATCAGAAGAAAATCTGTCTTTCCTCTGTCTTGTCTATGCATATTCTAATTCTTGTGACTGGTCAGTGCTTTTATAAGACACTCAGAAGCATACATTCAATAAGACTCATTCCAGGTAGCTGCCTTCCTGAAATGGAAATGATGCACCTATCCCTTGCCTTCCTACATTCACAGTTACTGATTCGAAAATTACCATGTGTCAGGCAATTCTACACCTTAACACCCATCAACTCATCTTTACATCTCTAATCGCAGTTTAACTGCAAAGGATTTTTAGGTAGCTAGGGAGGTCAGCCAATCAAGACAGAAGTCACACCATGAATCAGTAGCATGATTAATACACATTTCTTACCTTACGCTTGTTGGTAGGACACACATAGAGATAGCTCAAGATTGTCTTCAAACCCACTTTATCATTCAGCTTCTCATAGGTTGTCCCATAATCAGTTGACCTGTAATTCAAAGGAGGCTTTAATGAGGACAGAAGTACACGTCATTTGGCTGCTTGTCAGTATAATGCATGTTTTACATAGGAGAATGGCTCTCGGGAGGTTTCTAAATGATTCATGTAGTATATAATGATGCTTAATTATGTACACAGTAGCATCATGTGAGTGGTTAGCATTTGCATTTAAATTGAATTGGTAAAAATTAAAACTCCATCTCTCTACTGCTCCTTAATGCACGCACTTTGCATAAAGGATGTGATTAATTCAAGAAGATTAAGAGATGAGCGTGTTCCTCGAATTGACCAAAGAAATAGACAGCTTTTAGGCTAGATATGACATTTCTAAATTTTTGCTTTCTCTTTGGCACAGTGGAAAAGCAGGTTCTACTGATTTATCTACAAACTGTGTTTTCTTTCATGAGTCATAAGATATACAGTGGGTTAGTCCCTTCAAAGGTCATTCAGTCTTTTTCTATTATTTAAGAGCAAGGAAATGTCTTAATAATAATTGAAATTTCACAACCTTCCCAAATGGCCTTTTCCAGTGTTAAGCAACCCAGAGAGAGCAGGATGTTACCTCTTGGCATTGAAACCATCTTTCTTGTAGATTCTCTTATCTTTATTTAGCCACTGGTCAATGACTTATGACTTCAGATTAAATACATGGGTTTTAGTCATCATCTTTATGAAAGTCTACATTGTATTTTGAAAATGTAATTGCAATAGAGAGTAGAGCATCATGAAACCGTGTAGAGTAGGGAATGATAATCTCTGTTTGAAGAAAATAGTTGGAGAATATAGGTGACTACTCAACAGTGACAGTTGAGGAAAAGGACATCTGGGATTTGAATCCAGGAATTCTGGCCCTAAGTCCTAGGTTGCTTTTTCATTTTATCTCAACTTTTTTTCTTTCTTTCTTTCTTTTTTTATTTACAAAAATAACTATAAAATTTATTCTTGGTTTCTTTGTCTCACAAAGCTAATTTCCTATGAAATTTATTCAATCATCCACATCTGTGGACCTCCTTAAACATACCAAATTCTGTGCTGTGCTAACTGCCAGGATGTAACACACAGGCTCTCAACAGGTAGAAATACAAATAGTTATAATGTGCTAGACATGATGAAAGATACATTAATAATACTTAGAAGACAAAGTTGATTTAATCAAAAAAGAATAAAAATGGGGTCATTTTAATTCACTTCTGATCCTGATAAAAACTACAAATTCCTGCAGACCAGAATGACAAACAGAGTTTCTTTTAACAATCTCACTTTCATCCACAAAGAGCCCCACTCAGAACCAGACACTGGAGCAAGAAGGCTGGGTGAAAGTATTGCGGGAAGTAAGGATTGATTCTGCCTTGGAATTCAAGACGTTTCATCCTAAAATTTATACCCAGATGACAAACAAAGAGTCCATATTTTGAAGGACTTGGATAACATTCCATATCATTGAGGATTAGAGTATCATGGAAAACTTCTTGCAAGAACTATGAACCTTGACAATGGACAGGAGTCTCAAAACAGGAAGCAGGGTGAGAGTCATAGAGGAGAAGTCACCCAGTGCAAGGAAGATACATAAACGGCTTCTTCAGGACCAGTCCCCACGCTACCACAGTCACATGAACATTAGCTGAACCTTTGAATAGCATCCCAGATCTCTTTAACAGATCTTATTTGTGAACCACATTAAGATTTCTTAAAATCCTCCTCCCACATCTGTCTTTCTTTTCTCAAATTCACAGCAAATGTAAGGAGATTTCCTGCAACTTTCTAAAAAAATATCTGAGATTTCTTTCCTCACTCATTCTACTCTTGGTGTTGGGCTTTTCTCCACTCTCATCCTTGCCTTTCTGGGCCAACATTTTCTTTCTACTAAGACTTGCTTGTCTCCTAAATGTTGTTGGCTTTTTCTAGTTTTTTTTTTTTTGTATAATTTTTATTCTATTCAATATCTGAGTAATATTTACAAATTCAAGAACAAACAAACAGATGCAATATCTACTTGAGAGTTGGTGGGAGGCAGATGAAATGCATTCATGCTTCTACATTAATACATTTTGCCTAGTGAGGTGGAAATAATACAACTTCTTTGAATATGAGGGAATGGATCAAATTTTCTAAGGAAATAATGGAAAAGGAGGCTAGCGAAGTAAACAGTCTAGAGAGTGTAACAATGAGTTTACTACTATTTCTATTAGTGAGTATATTTACATGAGAAAGTACCATATGCTTCAAAGGCAAATGAGGATCACTCTTTAAGGATTCTATAGAAAATTGTCCTCATTGTGTATGTGTGCTTGTGTGTGTTTTGTGTGTGCACATGTGCACACACCCATGCACATGTATGTATTTAACACTAATCCCAATGTGACAAGATGATAATGGAGTGAATGGCTCAGATTTGCATTAGATTATTTTTTCATATTTGACGTTGTGTTATTGAATACTCTAATTATAGCATAACTTCTCCACCAATCCAGTTTCTTCTGGATATCTGTCACTAGTTTTTGTACTATCTCTTGTCTCTTGATTTTACAAAGCTCAAAGATTGAACTAAAATTGTTAATTCTCCACCTCAGCAGACCTGAAGGTCTAACTATCATGGCTTTTGTCATAAGCAATTGACAGAAAGAGAAAAAATAATTCATCTTCACACAACCAAATGGTATAGATTGGCAGTCATCCAAGGATGTTTCACAGCTAGAATGAGAGTGTTGGCGGGTGTTATGGGTGGAACTAACAATCAGTTGGCACACATTGATTGACACAATGGTACAGGAGTAAAAATATTAAATACTTGCAAACCAGCTGGTAGATAGTTGCAGTACCAGGCTTTCTGAGTAGCTTCTCCTACAACCTCACCACCATGGCCTATCAGGCACCTTGAAGGTCTCTTCACAGTCCAGCAAGCAAAAGATTGAGGACTGGCACAGCAGAAGTCCTCAAGAAACTTTCTCAGGCATCAAGACCAGCATCACTGCTGTTTGGTCCACGTCCATGGCAATTAGCCTGCATCCAAGTGGGGAAGACAGTGATCCTGGTGTGGTCCTGCATCCTGGAAGGAAATTACTAGTGCCCAACTGCATCCCCAATTCACAGTAATCAGATGCCTGCAGTTATCTTCCTGTGGTCAATGTAGAAGCCATAGTCTCCTAAGAACAAGGGCTCTGAACCAGCAGAGGAGAAAGACAGACTGAGCAGAAGGCTGAGCAGTAAGCCTATGTACTGGTTGTTAAATATTTTAAGTATCAACCCTAGGTACAGGGGAAGGAATATTTTCCAAAATTAAAATATCTGGAAATGCTTGATTAGGCAAAATTTAATACTCCTTTACTTCACAAATTTTCACAAATTGTACTATTCTAATAGGCACTGAAGCTCTTACATGCATATTTCATGTAGCATTTGATTATAGGATCCATTATTGAATGATACCAAATGAGATTAGTGTTCTGAACAACACTATTTGGGGAAAGGAATATCAAATACAAAAATGCAAAAGAAGTACATGAATCTTGGCTTCATGAGGAAAAGAGAATAATAAAAATATTTAAGATAAATAAAATTTGCAAATGAAAACACCAGCCTGTGCTTACCATAAAGTGATTCGTATTGCAAAGGAAAAATCAGAAACAAAAAATACACAGAAAAAAGGAAGCGTTCTTAAAATATGAATCATGCACAGAACCATTTAAGATGCAATTACAAAGTCTTGAATTCTCAACTTGTATCATTTTTTAAAACATTCCAAAGCAAGCATTTTTATCTTCAGGCTTTGTTTGTAGGTTGGCTTATCTATAGATTAAAAACAAAACTTCTTTCAACACCTAGACTATGCTAGAAGAAGCTGAAAGTTTAAAAAAAAATAAAGCAGCATTCCAGGAAAATAAATATGCAAGTGATTAAATCAAAGCTGCCTCCTTTTGCTTTTGATCTTTAATCTTTATTCTGCCCTTCTTTTAAACTTCTTAAATAGTGACTTTCAGAATATTTGAAAGCATGTCTTTAAGTATTTACTAAATACACAGAACAGAGACAAGTTGCTCTAAAGGGTGGAGAAACCACATCAGAGGCATCCCACCTGCCTTCCAAGATCTTATGATCTTCCTGAGATGGGAAAATTCCCCATTACACTTGGAGAAGGGATCAATACAGGATATGCCCGGTTTCCACAAGAAGTTGCAGAAAGGAAATGTATGATTGGGCCTCTTATAATCTGTATGCAATTAAATGAGATACTAAATCAGTAGCATCTTTTGTAAACTCAATTATTCCATAAAAATCCTTAGCACATTGACTAGCATACAACAAGTAACCTATCTATCAATGATGGTTTTTATTACTTGTTTCAGATATTTTTTCTTTTTTCTTTGTGTTACTTAAAATTTTTTCCTCAGCATTTATTTTGGTGGGTTTTAACCCATGATGTGAGCCCACAGGAAAAGTTCAATCACTGAACCTTATCTTGATTTAGTTTGCTAAGCAGAGAAGGCATTGATAGAGCTTTTACAATGTCTTTGAATGCAGCTGAATTTAGTCCATCACATTTTGAAGGAAATAGGTGAGTAGTTTTGTGTAGGACTTGGATCAGAGACTTAATGATAAGAACTGGAATATGAGAGTTTAAGATTTTATGCTTTGCTTCTATAATAATTTTGTCAGAATTCCATTGCTACATAGGGTATCATGCTTAAGTAATCTAACAGATAAAATAATACAAAGGATCCTTCATTGGGTGTTTCCAATGGGATCCAATTTTATCACATGCAGAATTTTATGTGATGCCTATTGATATTAATCACCTATTACAACCAGTAGGGCACAGTGGCACATGACTGTAATCCCAGTTGCTTGAAGGCTGAGGCAGGGGGATCACAAGTTCAAAGCCAGCCTCAGCAACTTAGTGAAGCCCTAAGCAACTTAGTGAGACCCTGCCCAAAATAAAAACTAGGGAAGGGTTAGGGATATGGCTCAGTGATGAAGCACCCTGAGTTCAATTCCCAGTATCAAAATAAATAAATAAATAAATAAATAAAATAAAATAAAATAAAAAAGGAAAACCAACATACCTAAGGCCAAAGTACTTGGAAAATATAGTTAAGGTTCTCATAACTCAGCACTACCTCCTGTAGAAATTTTTGCTTATAAGCTTCCACCCTGAGAAGCTCTGATTTGGAGTATCTATCTGCCTGACAGTCACTCCAATTTTGGGAGCAGATTTGCCCTGGGACTTTTTTCTCCAAAGGGATTCATGAGAGGTTGTCTGTAGATTTTCCATTGTGCCCAGCTTTTTACTTGTTATTAGGAAGGCTTGGGAACTCCAAGCTCCCTACATGCCAAACTAGAAACCAGGAGTTCACCCTTCTGCTTCTCACCAAGAAACATCTGCCCACTGCCCATATCCTGACCACTCTACATGCTGTGAGGACAGTGAGCATGGTGTTCCCCAGTCTCCAGGACAGTGCTGCAGATAGCGGATGCATTCTCTATGTGAAGCGTGACGCTGTGCAGGCAATCTAAATGACACACGGAACCAGGAAGCACTGAGTTGCACCTTCTAGAAGGCTTTACGAAGTATCCAAATATCCTGAACTTCTTCATCCTGGAGCCCCAGGGAAGGAAGATGCCCTATTCCAGATGCACAGAGACATACTGACAAGGTCACAGAGCAAAGACTTGGGCTATAGAGGGAGGCATGGGGCCAGGAAGCATCAGGGTATTACTCAGATACTTGCCAATGAGAGGTCCTGAAAGCGGAACAGGGCTCGCCTCTAAATCATGCAGCCACGGCATCTGCGTTTTGTTTCTTTCCTAAAATCATTAAGAACAGCCACTTTCATTACTCCTCTTGCATTCGGTGGCATAAAAATAGCTTCCCAAGCTAAAGGCACATGGGCTGCCTCCCAGACTCTGCTCCTTAATAACTTAGGACGCATGAGGTTACAGCAATGAGAATAATTTAGGGTTTGGAAAATGTTTGCGAGTGAGTCGACATTTAAATAACTTCATTATCATTCATTGACAGATTTTTTTAACCTGTCAGTGCAATTGATATTTCTATTACCATGTTATAACAAACCCCTGCACATTTTAAATACAGTCACCAGATTCCATTAGTCTACCCACTGTCAAGAAAATATCTCCAAATCCATTTTTCATAATACCTCAAGAATATAATAGGAAATCTACATCAAATGATGACGTGGGGCTGATGGAAATTGTCTCCTGATTTCTAAGGATTGTGCCCTGAAATACGTTTGCTGTCAGCCCAAACTTATATTTTAAATGTTCTGCTCAGACATTATGGTACAGCCTGAGCTGAAGGAGCATCTCTCTGTTTCCTGGACTCCCTGAGCTTTCTAAGTTAACTTGCAGAGTTAGTTCAGGGGGTTCAATCTTGCATTTAAGGGGCATCACATAAATTTGATATAAAGATATTTCCATTCTGCCATACTTTATGAAACTTGAAATGAAACACAAAAAGTTTATAATTTCTTTTTTAAAGAAGGGAACAGGTATGCATGTGTTCATATGTTTTAAAGTTCTGATCTTTGGTTTCTCTTTATGCTGTATTCTTGATGTTTCTAGTCATAAAGGGCAGTTGAGATAAGAAACTTTCATAATGTATTTGATTGGAGTGTGTGCATATTGTTCCAAGGAAACAGTGGCAATATAGTATCCAATGCAAAGCAGCAGCAATTTTTCTGCTATAGGTAATTTTCCCCATGATACAGAGAATATTAAAGATAACAGGTATACTTATCTCTGACGTGTCTGAGAGACATGTCTATTTTTGAGTATAAAAAATATCCAACATCACTGCAGATATATGGATCTTTGACTATTTTGCTTAAAAATAGGTAAGGTAAGTAATTTATGCACAGGTCTCCTCTTCGGCTTTTTAGGAACAGGTAAGAGGTAGACATATTATCCTAAATTAGGTTGATGTTCATGACTTCGTTTTTGCACATGCACACACACACACACACACACACACACACACACACACAGTTTGTCTAACTCCATTGTCTCCTCTATGCACCCTCCACTCCAGTTCTGTTTTCATGCCCTAGGACACACAACTACTATTTCTACTTGGCTAGAACTTTGGCAGCCACGTAGGTAAATTTGCTACTAACTCCTTCTCCAAGATGAGCCTCTCTCACCTCTCTATGTTTTTGTGACCACAGCATCCACTGCTAAGCAAACAAGCTATGTCGCTTGGGAGAGGGCAGAGAACATGTGTGGCTTCTCACCTTTTAAAACTCTACTTCAAAGTCACTTTCCTTGAGATGCCTTTTCTGACCATTCCAATCAGTTAGTGGTCTTTGTTCCTCTATGACACCCAGATCCTTGACGACTGTATTGTCATTGTTGATGTTCACAGTTTCGTTAGTGTGTGTGTGTCTGTGTGTCTGTGTGTGTGTGCGTGGTAATAGACTCCATTCTCTAAAAGCAGGGAAGTTCATGTTTACCCTTTCACCCTTTCTATTGCAATTCATTTGTATACTTCAAAGCTGGACTCAAATATCCCTTCCTGCAATGAACCTTCTCACATCCCTCTGCTTAACAGATTGACACTCAGCTCTGTATCCCTAGGTAACTCATTTAAAACTCTCCTTCTTGATTTTCATATTCTGTCATGTCTCACAAATGCACAGGTCTGATCTCCCTCCCAGTGACCATCTACAAGGAAGCGAGGTACACTTGTGATTAGTTTTTTGCATCTTGCAAACTACATAGTGCTCAATGTTCCTGAATGGAATTGAACACACTACCCTGATAAGTTCTCTGATATCATTGAAAATCTTATTTGCAAAAGTTTATATTAGATTTTTGTAGTCCTTTTGGGAGTGTGGGGGAGCAAGAAAACATCAGGACTCCTTGCTGAGTTTTGTCAGGCAAAGATAATTATGAGATATAAATATTAGAGAAATTAGGGGCTCATTAGGGAAGAACATATACAAATGTGTATGTGAAGTGTATTGTATATTAAATTAATTTATTAAATGTTGTGCAGAAATATAGCTATGGAAAACATACATTTATCAGCTACACAGGGCAAGATAAATTTGGGAGGGGAGGGTGCATATCTGTTCAGCTTCATAAAATGTTTTGTCTTTTGATACATGCCTAATCCGCAGGCATTTCTGATCCAACTGGTACACCATTCATCACTGTAATGAGGTCAGATTTCCATAGGCTACAGCGCCCTATACCCATAACTTACTATGCTAAATAGTTTGAGAATAGTAATAGTGAACATCCACAGAATGTTTAATACATACCACATTCTGGGCTGAGCACTTTACCAGGATGACCTCATTTCATTCTCACAACACACTATGAGTTAAGTAGGATCCAGATTTTACATCTGAGGACACTAAGGCTTCAAGATCAGCCACTTGCCCAGTGCCACACAACAAAAATGAATCTGGCCTGGATTCAAACCAAGCAAGCATACTTAAAATAGCTTGTTCCATTCAGGTGCCACAAGATGCATAGAAAGACAGAATAGAGTGTCTGAGAAAAATGGAATTTCCAAATGGTGATCCTCAAATTTAGATGATGCATGCTTCCAACAATGAACAACTATTGTTTGTAATATCTGTTGGTTATCATCGTAAAGTCAATTTTGTATTACAGTGAGGACCCCTTGCCAAAACATCTAATAAGTTAAGACTCCAAGTATGCTGGTAACAATGGGAACTATTGCAGATTTTCCCTCCAGCCTTGAGGAATGCCCTGCTGCAGACAGGAAATGGCACACATCTACATATGCCTTGTCTCAGGACTCACATTAGAAAATGAAGATGAGCTGCAACTGCTATTGTCATGTCCTATTTTTCTTCCAAAGGGCTTCACTCTCCTCTCCTCTCCAATGACACTCAGATGGCTTAAGGAACCATGTGATTGCTCTGTTCTTGGAATATGCAATATTAAATGAAATATTTATCAAACAAAGCCAAATGTTACTTGGCCCTCTTAGCCCTTCCATCAAAGCTTACATAGAAAAGTTATGAAAAATGTATTCTGAAAGGATAGCAGCTAAACACTTAGCAGGGACAATGGAATTTACTTGCTGCCCTAATATTAAAATGACTCAAATATCCTCAATTGCATAAGCTGATCCCTGAGTGTCATGCTGTATGCTCTAAGGTCAACTGCTTAGGTTTTATTTTTTCCCCATAGATGATGGGATCCTTGGTCTCTTGTGATGGATGCTTATCTGAGCTTTTGTACCTTTATTTTTCTAAAGATTAAATGAAGTAGATAATGAGTGGATTACTCCCCCACCTGTAGTTGGAGAAGCCTGGCCCTGCTGGTCCCTAGTCTTGTACCCTAACATTCTAGAATTCCAGTATTAGGAGTTTTAGGAACTCATTATCTACAGTAAAGCCTACAAGGTCTTTCTGAGGAGCTCAGCTTACAGAAAAATACCATCCCAAGGTCACTGGAGACCACACCAGTTGGAGTGTGAAAGCAAGGCACACTTGTCTACAGCATCCCATCTGCCTTCTACAAGGGTAAAATTATTACATCAGACAACATAGTTGACTTGTCATGCACATCATTACACTGCTTTAGAACATCACCATTTCCCCCCTATATCTTTGAGGAAAGCTAAAACTTCTAGACAGAGCTTCAAAGTTTTTTTAGAAATGAATTTACCTCTGTTCAACATCTTTCATTTCTTTTTTTTCCTAAATGAGTTTAAGCCCAAGTCTAATTATATATTAGACAGACATGGAGTTACACTTATAGAAACACTTGTTTTCCTCCACTCTGACCCATGCACTAGTTTACCTCTCGATTAGTGATTCTTTAACTCCTTCTTACAATTTTGAGAATCAATAAAATACAGTTTCTCATAAAAGAATAAGTTAACCTTTCTGATTCTTCAGGGGAAGTAGCTGAGACATAAGTAAGTTGAGCATTTTGTTAAGATCAAAGTCATGAAGACAACCCAGGTTTTCTGATTTTCATGCTAAGAGATTTGTCCCAATTTTAGGTTATCAAATATGCAAAACCACCTTCATCTCATCAAGAGAAAAACCATTTTATAAAGTCTAGCTATCTCAAAGTTCATTCATATTTAAGAAAAAAGGGTGATGCTATATGTGTAAACTCCCCTCCACAAAATATAAAAATAAAAAAGAGGCCCAAATATATACAAAAAAACCCCCACTTTGTCTTGCACACATAAGAGTTACACCAAACTGATAACTGTAGTCATTCATGAGAAGACGACAAGGACTACTTGTGGTAGCCTATCAAAAGACATTAAAAACCACAAATATGTATAATACTTAGAGAATGCTCTCTTGTATCCCTGGAGAAGTAAAAATTTTTAAATCCCAGAAACCAGTCACAGATCTCCATCCAATCCCATCTGAATAGAGTCACCCAGTCAACCCAGTCAACCCACAGACAAAATCCGTTTCAGAAACCTGGGGTTGTCTGGCTGATAGGGATGAAGCTCTATCACACACCATCACTGTGGGGAGAATTGCCAGGTCCCAGTGCTCCCCGATATTCCTATTTTTCAACAGAAAAGTAATCCAGGAAAAGCTTCCAACCCTACACACAAACTTACCACAGTCCTTTCCCTGGATTCTCAGATGCTTCAAGATGAACACACTATGGACAGAAGCATTGGATTCTTCTTGGTTTTATTCTTTCCATGGCACAAGAAGAATCTGGACAATTAGTAACTGATGCTGCAAAGCATTCACCAAAAGCCCAAGACTTTGGTTTTTTACAGCCAAACATAAGTGCAGCCTGTTTAGAGTGTGTGATTTTTAGGCATTCCTTGCAGCAGAGTAGTGGGATGGCCCCTTTGGTCACTCACTCAGCAACTACTTACAGTGAGTCTCCCATGTGTCAGGTCTTATTCTGGCACTGGAGATAAAATAAGGAGAGAAAAGAAAACATACACAACTGGTGTTCTTATGAGCTTAAGTTCTAGTGGGAAGGGAAAGACTATCGGCACATGATCAAACATAAATAGTATTGTCGAGAATGATAAGGACAATGGAAGAGGAAGTAGAGTACAAAAGAGAGAAAGACAAGGTAGAGTGCTTTAGGTAGCACAAAGACATCTCTCTAAGGATACATTTGAGAATAAATATGAGTGATATACCTTGTCCAGGTAGAGGGAAAAGCAAGAACACAAGACAGGTCCAAGCAGAGGGCATGTGACATGTGGCAAGGAGGTCAGCCTGTTGGACCAATGGCATCAAGAAAGGCAGAACTGTCATAAAGATGGTCACATGCCAAGAGAAGAGTGCTGAGACCACACGGAACCTCTCCAGCCACATGAAGTCCCTGGAGCTTCCGGGAAGGGGAAGAATATGATCTTACTAAGGGTGTAGTAGAGTGAAGGTTCTGGAGTTGCACTTGGGAGCATAGCTCCTTGTCTGCAGAATGGGGAGTCAGGATGGTCTCTGAGACACAGGATTGCTGGAAGGACTTGGCAATTCTAGGCATGCAGCTGACAAGCACCAATGCAAGTCATCACCGTGGTAGTCCAACCGCTCTGTTCACAACCATCTGCCTCCAGGGAACAGTCAGGAGATACCCTTTGAAGGTCCAAAGAACAAAATTACACAGGACGTGAATTAATCATTGATTTGCGTCTGCTTTATTATCTCAAATTCCAAAAGGAGAAACAATAAATAGAAAATGAATAGAAAGTGACAATGCACTGTGATTTCTTAAAATTTAAATAAGTTCCCTAGATGCATATTCCTAAGAGATATTGAGCAGGACATGTGAATAACAGTGGGACCTTATCATTTTAATATTAGGCTTCAAAGTTGAAAATATTACTTACTTGAAAACCAGATTCCACAAAGCATCAACACCACTGGATGGAGTTGAACTGGAGACATATCACTGTGGAGAGCTCAGTTTCTGATACCATGATCTACCTAAACTCTTCCTAAATCACTTTGGCTCTATAACTTAATGTTTTTACCGCCCCCCCCACCCAAGAAATCACCTACTTTCATTTTCTACATGCATTCCTGCTTTTTACATTCCTATTTTTTAAAATTACAATTCTCTTATTCTCTCAAAAAATAATATAAACTACAATTCATCTCTCCTTTGAATAGCAATTTTTGATTTTCAAAGCTGGCTCCAAGTCTTAATTGCACCAATAACTCCTTCAACTCAACGCCTTTGTATTTCTCTCACTGCAGAACATTTAGTGTTTATATGCCTACCATATAAGAAAAGTGATTAAGGGTCACCCTTCCAAGAAGAGTCAGTGCCAGGGCTTGTCATAGTAATGGGCTCTGAAATCGCCAATGCAGACTTTGCCAATGACCTGCTGAGTGACCTTGGGCAAGGTGCCCAACCTCTCTGAGATACGTTTAATAATGCTGATTGACCTCACAAGGTGGCTGGAAGGAATCACTGATCAACATGATGGTCAAACACTTAATCCATACATAGCATTTTCTAAATGCTTACTGATATACAATGAGCTCATTGCATCTAAGGGCCAAAGAGATTTGCATAATCACAAGAAACCTTGAACCCCATGAAACTGTTAATATTGTGCCTGGAGTGGTTATTTTTTCTTAAGTATCACCAGCATTCTAGGATGGTTTGTTTTTCATATTCTAACTGAGGGAAATGAATTGGATCAATGAATCTTTAAAGGCACCTACTAGACAAAGAAAACAAAAACTCCATTGCCCATTACAATGACAAAATTATAAAGTGCATAAACCACTGAACTTATCACTCAATGAATCAGATGAACAGAGTACAGCACAAGACAGATGCTAATCTGGGCATTGGGGATGACAAAATAAGCAAGGATTCTACTCTCAAGGAGCTTGCATTTTAGCCTAAGAAAAAAATGGGTCTTACCAATATAACTACTGTTTTTTCTTATTTACACAAGTATTCAGATGAATGAACAGTGTTGCATTAAGAATGACAATGGGGTAGCTACTTTGTATCAGATGACTTTGGAAGATAGATCTGAACACTTGGGGAGGGAACTGGCTGTGCACTGGAAGTAGAGGCAACCACAGTGCAGGGGACTCTAGCTCTGCAGGAGAAACCACAGGAGGCCCGTGCTTGTAGCACAGAGGGTGATGAATAGCAGGAGGCAGGCAGGGGCTGGCTCTGGGCATAAGAAGTTTGGGTGTGACAGTGTAGGACGGGAAAGCACGGGAGGGAATGACAGTAAGCATGGAACTGAGAACATTTTTAAAGGATCATTTCAGTTGCTGTGTGGAGAGTAAACTAGAGTTGACAGAATTAAAAAGAAAGTAGGGTGAATAGTTAAGTGATAATGATGTCTTAAACTAGGGAGGAGTACCAGCAATCATTCTCTCTCTCTCTTTTTTTTTTTTTGGTTAGGAGTTCAAGGCTATCATCCAATTATTATTTGCACAAAAATAGAGTCATTTGAAATCATTTCTATTTATAAATCCTATTTCCATTCATTATTTACATTAATTTTTAGCCATAACTTGTAATAATTTCTTCACTTTAAGCTCTTCTGTAGCATAATTCTGATTCAGTACCCGAATCTTCCATCGAATTTAGAATTAGGCAATTCCTGAGATATTCTAGTGAAAGACACACTGTAAGGGATGTGGCTTCTCTGACATTGAGGGTGCGGTTTTTATAATCAACATGAATAATTCAGGAGTGTATTAGTTGTGCTTTATTATTATCATTTACTTCAACTTGAACTATAGTTTGAGAGTTATGGACTCTTTTTTTTTAATCAGCAGAAGCTCATCCATCACTGTGCATCCCTGAGATCTACCAGGATATAAAACTTGCTATTCATGGCAACAATTGTGATATGAAATGAGAATCACTATTTTGTTCCCCTGGCATCTAACCTTAGGTCAAGCACAGGATCTAGAGATGGATTTGTACAGGAAGTGAAATGAAAGCCCATAGCTAGAGATTAATGCCAGTCAGGGTGCTCAAGGGAATGCCCTTTCTGGCTGCTTCCCAGAAGAAAAATGGTCAGTAATGTGGACTATGTGTCAAAGCTACACAGAGGGGTAGCAGAGGGATGACAGACAGGATACCCAAGTGTTTTGGCATCAGAGTGCATAAGCCTAATTTTCTCAAAATGAGCTATGATTTCCCAAAGTCCTGTTCAGAGATTGCCTTGGGAAAAGTGTCTCCAAGACTCATTACGTAATTCACTCAATCTTTAGCTGTTTATTATAATCTTTAGCTGTTTATTTCTGTGGTTAGATCTGCTCCAAACTTCTCTCCCACTATAGTGTAACTTCATATGTCTCTTGCAAATACCACCACCATGAACACCAGCTTAATCAGTCTTTCCATTCTGGGATGGGTAGATGTGAGTATTTTCATGTCATTAGCAGGTGTCCTGGAGCAAGCTTCCTAAGGACAGAGACTGCCTGGGCAGCTACCTTTGCATGGAACCTCCCATAAGGACTTATGTGTTTAGGTATTGACCTAATGCTTCTGATAAAGATGAGCCTAAGGAGAACCACTATTTCCATACCTCTGAAGGCATTTCTATTATTGTTTGCTACGAAACATGTTTGGAAATGCTAAGGGAGACCTTTTCCTTTGCCACACCTGCATTTTTATACAAATTCTGAATGAGAACCAATCTTTCCCTAAAATTCAGGGGAAAAAATCTCAGGCTCCTTAGTGGCATTTAGGGGAAAAGATTCAAGCACCAGTCTACATTTGAGGAAGTTGAACTCTCTCTATTCAAAAAGTGGGTATCACCCCATATAAAAAACATGGACAATGTTTGGTGTGCATAGGCAAATGCCTGGATTTGGTTTACAGAACATGATGGCTTTCTAGGACATGAGGGGTTAGAATTCTAGAGTAGGATTTGGAAATATGCAGGTCCTGAAGAGGCAGTCCCCTGAGAAGCTTGTGGGTGACTCCCCTCTATAGGTGGATCATCTTTAAAGTGCAAAGATCTTCTCTCATGCTGTGGTGTGGATAAAAGGAGCAATGGATGAGAGGAAGCAGTTTGAAAAAAAGCAAGTTTTTTTTCCCCTCTAATTCCTTGTAAAGTATACTTATTGACATGATTTCTGATTTTTACTGATGGTGAAAATAATGATCAAAGAGTTGAAGGAGGTTTCAAAGGTCAGTTTGACTCCATAGTCCTTACTTATAACCTCTACCTCATCCTATCTCCCTAGCCTAGTAACCAGGTTTGAACACAAGACGACCAATTTCTGTAATTCTCACTTTTAGACTATGACTCTTCCCATGGTGTAAGTGACAAGGTCATATGTGATCAGGTTTTGTTTTTGGCAAGTTATTAAAGTTTTATGAGCAGACAGGGTTTCCTTTAAAGATCCAGACACTGCCAAAATATTTCCAAGTTTAAAAATCCCCTTACCCTGACAGTGTTTCTCAGCTGGGGTACCACCATCCTCTAGGAATCTCTTTATAAAATTTTGGGATGTTTTAAAACTGTCATAATCATTGCAGTTACATAGAACTGGGGGCCTTGGGATGTACTATGTTCTGAATGTTTGTCTTTCCAAAATTCAAATCACTAATATGATATATTAGGAAGTGGGGTTTGGGGAGGTAATGAGGCCATGAGGCTGGAGTCTTCATGAATGGAATTAGTGCCTTTATAAAAAAGACCCCAGAAAGCTGCCTTGTTCCTTGGGGAGGAGAGCCAGAGAGAAGGTGCCATTTGTGAATGAGAAAAGGGACTCTCACCAGACAATGAAGCTGCCAGGGCCTGAGAGTTTGGTGTCCCACCCTCCAAGACCATGAGAAATAATTTCTTTTTATTTATAAGCCACCTACCTTATGGCATTTTGTTATAGCAGCCTAAGAAGATAGATATCACTTGTGATTTTCAAATTCACCAAGGCTCTCAGGTGACTAGAAAAATATATCTCTAGAACCAAACTTGCGTTTGCACACAAACATACTTTTTTTCATTTTAAATACACACTAAATTTCATGGGATATGTCTCCTATGTAATCTGAAAGAAGACTGTACTCTTTTTTATTTTACTGATAATTTTATCAAGAATGAGCAATGGTGAGTGTGCCATTTCTGCACATCACATCCCTGGGAACTGGAGTCACCATCCCTGCTCACTTGTTATCAGTCTGCATCATGGCTCTTCTGACACCTCAGTTGTTTCCAACAGCATAATGTCTACACATATAATATGTTTTAACACATTCAGTTACTATACATCTTCCTTTTTTTTACCTGTCTACTACACGTGCTGTGGTCAGCAGAAATTTTCTTCCTTCTTCTTAAAAGATATCCTTCCATAATGAATATTTTTATTTACATGGCAAAGTAAACTTTGTAGATGTATCTGTGGTTATGAATCAGATGTCCTTAAAGTCAGAACATTATCCCAGACTGTCTGGTTAGACCCAATGTAATTTCATGTGCTCTTCCAGGCAGAAGAGGAATGCAGAAGAGAACATTAGAGAGACTCAAATTGCAAATTTTCTTCACACCTTGAACAAGCTTGCAATTGCTGGGTTAAAGATGTAGAGAGCTGAACAATCCTCAGTTGAAAGCCAGAAAAGACAGAGATCTCATATCTACAGCCTCAGGAACTGAATTCGCCAATAATCTGAATGAGCATGGAAGACATTGCTTCCTCAGGGCTCTCAGGTGGTTAATGTGGCCTTGCAGCTTTGGCAAGTCCTAAGCATCAAAGAGGGTTTCCCTGGATTTCTTATCTGCAAAACTAGATGGTTCTGTAGGGATGCTCTTTTAAGCTGCTGAATGTGTGGTAATGTTTGGTGGCAACAGAAAACTAATAAAGTGTCACAAAGCATTAGTTCCTAGGAGACTGATAACAGCAGCACTGGGCAGTTGACTGCTAAGGTGGTTATGCAAAGTGTGCAAGCATCCTTCTTTGGAATCCGGGTCAGATACCTATCAGGCTTCAGAGGTAGTTCAACATGAAGTCTTTGTGCTCTGCACTCCCATTTTACTTATTATACAAGTGTGCTCTGCTCTTCCTGACACAGCTGTGAGAGGAGTTAGTGCATCTTGACCATCCTACATCAAAAATATTGTGTAGTAAAGACTAGCTTGAGAGTTAAAAACAATAAAATAGGGCTGGGGTTGTGGCTCAGTGGTAGAGCACTTGCCCGGCACATGTGAGGCACTGGGTTCAATCCACAGCACCACATAAAGATAAATAAATAAAAGGTACTGTGTCCATCTACATCTAAAAATATTCTTTTAAAAAAGAACTATAAAATAGTTTCTTGGGGTTAAAAAAAAAAGTACCAACAAACATTCCTGGGAAAATACTTCTGGGTTCATGAGTTCCTAAATATATCATCATTACAGTGCCAATTCTTCAAAGGCTGGTCTGCCTGACATTCATTGGGGGTAGTGGTGGGGGTTAAAATACAGATTCTTGAGTCTTTTCCTCCAAGCTTTTCAACCAATGGATAATGAGAGTGCTTAGAAACCTACAAATTAATAAGTTTTCTACAGTTAGGGCAATCTATTTTGGGAAAAGGTTTAGGTAAGAGACTTATATGAAGGGTGTTTGAAACTCTACAGGATAAATAAGACACAGGTGCAAAACAAACAACAAAGCAGAAGAAAGAAAACAAAATCAAAGTGTCAGATCTGTGCAAGTGTGCATAATCACCGCTCTCCTAAGAACCAACGAGTGACCCCAATTTTAAAGGGGAAATAAATCCCCTCAAACGACATGACAAAAAGGACCAATTACTTTCAAAAAGAAAGGTTACTTGGCCCAGTAAAAACACCTTGTGCTTTGGAAAACTTCATTGGCATCCTGGTGATTCACAAGGTGACTTCAGTTCATTTCTCTGCCTTCTCAAAGTTTTAGTGCATCTCTCTTCAAAATGGGAAGAACAGTCTCTAACTCACAAGGTGGTGTTGAAGATTCAAAGGACTGTCATGGTTTGGGTACACTGGAGCTATTTAACAAATATCTATTCTGTGTGTTCTCTGATAGAAACAAAAGCTTCCAGGGTGATAAATATATTCCAAGTTGACTAATCCCATCCTTGGTCTTTAACCTTTTCAGAGAGAAGAGCTTGCATCCCATTATTTTTTAAATGCCAGAAAAGGAAATTAATTAACATCTCTTAGTCATTTGTTCCAGTAACATCATTTATAACAGAAATGCCTTCTTCAATCCCACCTAATAAAACTCAAACCTATTATCTATATGCAACATGTACTCAAGAAGGGAAGGAATTAAAATGAAACAGCAAATGTAGTTACAGACCCATGGACTTCACAGCAGAAGATCAGAAGATTAAAGTTTGATGCCATCCTACTTAGTCATCATCATCAGAATAAATTTCTTAACCTGGTATCTCATCTACCTCCAGTGGATTAGTAATAATTATGATAATAATCCTATTTTGATATTCTTATATTCATTCAAGCAACATGTGCTAAAATATTATTTTATATGCCATAGGCCCCATAGAATACAGTGGGCCCAAAAATGAATACAAATTGATTGACTGCCTTCTGGCATCTCTGAGTTCAAGCTCGCCTAAAGTGAGATCTAAGTTACTGCCTCTTTCAGATATGCTCAGTGGAGGCAGTTAGACCCAAATCCTCTGCCTCTGCATTTGCTTCAGTTGTTTCTGGGTTGCTTCCGCAAGACACCTACAGGATGGCTTGCAATTCATTATATTATATCAACTATTGGGAAGATCCTGTAGACCAGCATTTGGCAAATGGTTTTCTGTAAAGTGCCAGACACTAAATATGTTTGGCTTTGTGGGCCAAAGAGTTTCTTTTCCAATTATGCAGCTCTGTTATTGAAGCACAAAATAATCCATAGGTAAGACATATAAACAGGTAAGCACAACAGTGTTCCAATAAAGCTTTATTATTAAAAAAAAAAAAAAAAGGTGGGGTTGCAGGACTTGGTCAGCTTTTGTTGATTCTGGTCTAGGTTCTTCAAACTAGAATTCCTCATTGCTGACCCTTAGCTTTTGATCCTGAGGTCATACATGTACACAATCACCTGATGGGCTTTTGATCCTGAGATTATACACATGTACACACACAGAGAAACAAAAACAGTGGTTGTCATGAAAGAGAGCTACCCTAGAGACTTTTGTTAAGAATAGGATAAACAACAAATTGCATGGGGTGGAGATGTAGCCATGGTTGGACTTGATGCTCTGTACAACCTCCTGATGACTGCAGAGGTAGAAATTTGAATAACTCAGTGGAAAAAAAAATCTGGTAAAAGCTTCATAGAATCAAGTACTTTTCTGACTCTACTGAAGGACTATTACCACATGCATTTTAGAATTTATATCACTCCACCTACAAAAGCCAAAAGCCATGTGATATCCAGAGATTATTGCTGAAAGACCCAGGAGAGGTTCAACAGAAAGCGTTCCAAGCATCCTTGCAAGATATTCACCCAGCCTGCTCTCCTTACCATTTGTAGACAGCCATTGACATTTCTGGGTAAGGAGATGCCTTTCGATTTGATTTGATTTTAGAAGAGCCACTTAGAGTCAAACTCAGAAACATATCTGATCTGCATAAGCATGTTATAATCCTTAAAAGTGCCTCTGAATGAGGGATGAGGTTCATAAGTTTGGAATACATTATCAGCAATATTAATAACACCTTCTAGTATTTTTCTTTTACCTTTTGAAAGGGTTTTCCTGTCTCTTTCATCTTGCAGATTCCATGCCATGATCAAAGATGGAATGGGAGACATAGGAGCTAATGTGCAAAATCATAAAACAAAAATTAGCAAATCTATCAACCATTGGTCCCAGTGGTATCTCTGCTGCCAACTCTCCTCTTTTCTTTGACTTAAGCCTCTCCAATTCACCAGGGTAAAGAAAATAATGATGTTTCTGACCTTGTGCAGGTAAGTTGGCCTTTCATACAGTGTCACAGCAGGGAAAACCTGGCTCATTCACTATTTTTAATATGTTGGCATCTGTAATCAAGGCACCGAGTCTTGTTCAAACTTCATAACACATCATAGCTGGAATTCTGAACCCATAAATTGTTATTTTCCTTGCTGAGAGCATCAGTCATTTCTCAGGTCACAATATGACTCCGTAACACTGAAGCTTCTCCCTAATTATATGAACTATTTTACATTTAAAGAAATTGTCAACACTTATTCTTTCCTCCCTTTATACCCTCTCTACATTCTTTCATTCCAAACTTATTTATGACACCCTTAACATGTGCTAGAGACTAGGGTCATTGGATTCAGTGTTATGAAAAAAATCACACCTTCAGCCTTTATAGAAATCACACCTTTATAGAACATTTTCAATAGTCTAGCCACAGACTACTATGGAGAGAATTCTTTCAGAGTTCTGAGCCAATACAAGATTATTTAAGCCACATCCACTTTTTTCTGGAATTATCAAAGATCACTCTTGTCTTATGCTCTGGAAAACCTTTCCCACACTGCAGATGAGGCACCTTAACCTTCACATTTTTTTTTCCTTTAAAATTTATGGACACCATTTAGGGAGATTTCAGTTCCCATTAATAATATGTGCAATTGATCTGCATTTAAGAGAATTTAATCATGTCTTGGTGACAAATTTAGCTTAAAGCAGAGCTTCACTTAGGACTTCCAAGTAAATTTCTGTTGAAAAGGTCAATTTCTAACATTTGTCAGCTGGAGCCCATACCAGACAAATTAAAGCTTCCTCTACTTTTGTGAGGCATAAACACTTCCAACACTGAATATCATTGATATTGTTTGTCAATTAGGAGAAACACCCAAAACAAAATAAGATTTTTTTTTTTTTTAACTGAAGAAGACCTGAATATTTATTTATTCAAGAGTTAGGATCTGTTTTCTTCCTACAAACTACTTCATGATGTACTGGAAAACAAAACAAAATACCTTAATACCTTACTGGATAATTAAGAATCAGATCAATACTATAAATAGTTGGACATCTATTATTGAGGAAAAGAGTTGCGGAAGGTTTCAGTTCTCTACTGAAGCTTATGATCCTAAGTAGAAATATAACATCATCTGAAAAATTAGAAATTAGCATGTAGTCTTCAAGGACAAAGTTTGATAGAATTCTGGCTCTATAGTATACATTTTGGAAAAAATTAAATCTATGTGATTTTGGATTTGGGGGAAAGCTTCATGGAACAAGAAGGATATTGTAAACAATCATATTAGACAGACAAACCTTCGGGTAGAGACACAACCATGCTATAGTAGTCATATTATTTATTTTTCCTTTTGCTTCTCTCTGTTTTATACTTTTCTACATCATGCAAATTATTTTAGTAAAAAGATAACAAAGTTTTGGGAGACAGAAAAAGTGAGGCAGAAGAGAGGATGCTCTGGAAAAATGGGGAAAAGATTAGTTTTCAATTTCTTCTAGTCTGCCTTAGAACAAACAGAACCAGATGTCCTGGTTTCTTTCCCTTTTGGTCCTCAATTATTAAATGCTCACAATTTACTCTAAAGAAAAGAATTCACGGCCAAACATCTAAAAATGATTTTGCTTATGAGGTCAGCAGCAAAGGACAGAGATTTGGCAGGTGTTTCCAGAAGGCTTTTATTGTTCTAGCAAAGCAGAACAACTAATAGGACTATGTCTAAGTACCACTGAGGCAAAGTGAAGGGGCAGAGAGCCTCAGAGTAAGGGAAGCAAAGAAGCTCATCATGTGGCTTCCATGCATACCTTCCTGGAAGAGAAGGTTGTGATAGCCATGAGGGATTTTTGTTTTCCTTAGAAATCCTTAGAATCAAATATCTCACACAGACACAGACACACACAAACACACATACAGACACACACACACACATACACACTCACATGCACTTCTCATCTTGGGGTGAGTGGCAATACTAACCCAGCACTCCCAAGATTATTGAGGAGCCTGTCGTTTCCATCCACCCTCTGATTACTATTGATCTGTTGGGCTCATTGCAACTCAACCTTACCAGGCAGGTCATGAAAGAAGGATGGATGTTATTAAAGATCCTGAGTACCTGCTCTGCAGGTATCAGTCATCAGAAGTCGACTAAATGTACCAACTTTTGGGCATACAGAAAGATTATGGAGCAGATCCCGGTGCAGACGGTTTTAAGTGAAGCACCTACTATACTACCAAAGTGCAAATTGGAGGCTCAAATTTATCAGCCATTACAAATAACTGAACGAAGCAAGCACTGGAGTAGTTAGATCCAATAACTATCAGTTATTTATGAAGATATCATGTGTCTGGGACTATGCCAGGCGTGAAAGAGAATGTTTAGAAAAAGATAAGGGGCACGGAGTTCTAAAACTTTGAAAATGCAGATATCTTCACACATGAGAGCCAATGGTTTATGGAGGAAAGTATAAATGTCCATTATAACTGGTCTTATAATAGATTCCCAAACACCAGTGGAGAACCAACAGACACACATCAGCCACATCGGATAGTATTGGTGCATTAATACTAATTATTAAAAATTAATGCTGATTAACAATTGGCCACAACTGTAGTATTCCAATATTCTACATCATTCAATAAATTATTCAAACTGTACAAACATTGATAAGTTAAAATGAAAATGAAATTAGAAATGTGTTAACTTACATTATTTTGAAAAAACATCACTATTTGAACTCTTCCTTAATTTATATCATCATCCTTATAACATTTGGGGATAAAAACTAGAAGCCAAAGGGCAGAATCACACCTGACATTCAGTAGACTAGAAGGTTACTGGAAATTGAAAAATGTTATTACTTTGGCACAGAATCATGAGATAATAAATTTAAATATAACTTCTCAACAGGGAAGTAGATATAAAGTGCTCAGCACATAGTAGGGTCCCAATAAGGTGTAATGATGAGTAGGACACATCATTATCTTACAAAATAATTGCCCATTTCACAGTTACATAGTTGCTCTAAAAAATGAAACAAGATCTAGTGTTGACCATATTAGGTATTTTCTTTTTAAAGTTACATTCTGTGTTTATATCACTATAGTTTTCATTATAAATGTACTGGTTCCTAAACTGTGGGCGATTTTCTTTCTCTTGCATATAGATACCACTTTCTATCCAATGATCGAGTAGCTATGAAGAAAAGCTGCCCGCTGCCTGCTTTCTTGGACAGGTTTCACTCTTCCCTTCACTGAACTATCGTCCATCCTTCACTCCTCAAGTCTTTGTTTTATCAGCCATAAATGGGGACAGTGGTGGCCCCTCTGTGCCTCCCATAGAGTGATAGGGATAAATGAAATAGAATCTAAGAATGTTCTTCAGATTTTTTAGAGAAAAACATGTGGCATCCAAACTACCTTGCTGCTTTTCAGAAGCAGGTTTTAGGTAGTATATATATTATAGAATGAATGAAAGGGAAAGAATAAAATAATAGTGGCCTGATAAAGAGGTCAAGTCTCTGACTTTTTTACTTCACTGCTTTCTTGTAAGATGGAACTGACCAGGCCTGCTTGACACCTGCTAGGCATCTGGGGCCAATGCTTGTTCATGAAGGAGGTGAGAGCCTTTTTTGATCTTTGTCATGGTACAAATGGCATTAAAAGAAAAGTCAAAAGATCAAGACCATGGGAAACACAAGGGAAAGAACCAAGACGGCCCTATTGACCACATGGGTGAAGGGTGAGCGGTTTCACTGAGTATCTGGAGATAGTAAGTGACCAATAAATAGTTCTTGAGTGGAAGTCTTCAATCCCAGTTTTACAGTGAAGAAATCAATTAGCCTTGGTTACGTTACATAAAATGAGAGAATATTTTGTCTTGTTGGCCTTGCAAGGTTTTTATCCCATGACTAATTCAAGTGTCACTTCAATGACCATTTCAAATACAAATAACCTACTCTCCACTGGACTGAATATCCTATTTGCATATTAAAAGAAAAAAATATAGCCAACAGTACAAAGCATGAAATAATACCTTATCTTCTCAAATAGATTGTCAGCTCTTAAGGGGAGAAATATCTATGTCTTAGACCTTGCTCCAAGCAACGTGCCAGCCCCTGCAGGCGTGGTCTAGAGCTTGTGTTAGATAAATTAATCAACCACAGATGAAAAAGCATCTGGAAACTGCAACTATTTAAATCTGCAAAGTGTTATTTGTAGGGAGGCTTATGTGCCAAAAGAACTATGAGAGAATAATTATTACAAAAAACACCAAGGTCATTCCAATAAACTCTTTTCATCCCCTTCCCCCCTATATGGGAAGTTAAAAAGAAAAAAAAGGAATTCTTTTTTTGGATATGTTAAGTATTCCAAGATTAGATGTAGTTTTCTATAGCTTCAGAGAACGATGGGGAAAGGCAGGTTGCACTCTGAGACAGTAGGTGAGGAATCCTGCTCTCTGGTTCTTTGGGCAGCCAGACATTGGCAGGAATCCCGACCTCCTTGCCTCATGACATTTAGTAGCTCTAAATGGACAGACAAGCTGGCCACACTCCCTGCCAGCTCTATTTTCAGCATAACACATGGCAACCAAGGGAAAAACAGACCCCGGCTCCAGGGTCTTGCCATCCCAATGCCTTCCACCAGCCAGCAGCAACAGCATCACCTGGGAGCTTGTTAGAGGCACAGAATCTCACACCACAGAAGATCCAGAAGGAAAAAGAACCCAGGTGGTTTGTGTGCTCATGAAAGCAGAAGAGCACTGCCCTGAGCCTAGCATGACATTGGGACACACTGCTCTTCCAGTAATTCTGATGTTACTCAAAGTGCAATAGGCAAAGAACTACCTTCTACAGTGAATCACAGGAGAGTTTGTAAACATACAGATTTATGGGCTATACCACATGCCTACTAAAGTTACTAAAGGAGAAACAAGATCTGTATTTTTTAAACACCACACAGTTATTTCTGGGGATCACTGTGTTATTCTTTCATAGCAGTATACTCTGAAGACCATGGGCTAGATTCCCCTCCCATCTCCCTCTCTCATTTGAAATTCTAACATTCAGGTTATTTTTCTTTTCCCCACTATTTACCAAGATTGGATTTTTTTCTCTCTCTAAATCATCTGGGGATTGTTTTCCTCTAATAAAATGGCTACACTGTTGATTAAGGAATGTGATAAACCTTCTGTCAATTACGTTAATTGATCTGACAACCTGATTAGACCCAGAAAGGGGATGATTTCCTCAGCAGAACCTTATTAAAGAGAAGAAAACAAAACAAAAGTCCATGTAATTAAAATGTGATCGCTGGCAATGAGTATTTAAAATCAGCCCTGAGAGGCAAACTTTTCTAAATGACATCTTAGAAGGCAAATGAACACAAGATGGTCATATAAATCAGTAGAATACTAGGGAAGAATATAGCCCAGAAATGCAAGGGATTTTTCTATTTCTTAACTCACTGGTAGATTTAAAATTCTCAAAACTCATGTTTGGCTTAGGGTAGGGACAGCCCAATTACTGATCATATTTTGCATTATGAACACAAATAGAAGGACAGTTACTAGAACCATTTGTGGTTAGGAGGGATTTTTGTTTTCTTTTCTTTTGTTTTGATTTGTTCTGGTTTTTTTGTTTTGTTTTTTGTCTTGGGCAAACATGCTGACAGCAGAATCTTGGGTCCATACCTCAAGAGAAATTGAGTAACTTATCCTAATGAAGTGGAGTTTACAGCATCAATGCCACATCATAGAATCCATGAGCACTCTACCCAAAATACCAACACTCACCGTGTATTCCTGATTCAAGAATGGATCCTTTAGTATTATTTTTGACACCTTTTCTTCTCTGACTCACTGTCAGTGGAACACTCCTGAGTTTACTCTCACTTGGGTAGACCCCAGACCCTCAGGAGTAGGAAAGCAATATGGGAACTCTGTTATTGTACACAACAAAAATATCTAGTTCCCCAGAGTGCTGTGAAATAGAACATTATTAGCTAATTAGGATGAACTGTCACACTGGAGTGTTTGGTTACATTAATTAATCAAGCCAATGATTGGTCTGGAGGGGGTAGGAAGCTGTTTTTTACTGTGCACCTGGGAAATTGTGCTTTTAACCAATGGCCCCTTAGAAATTCAAAGAAAAAGTCTTTTCAGATGAAAGATAAACAAGTTAGAACAAAGTTGATGGAACAATCAGAATGAGCAATTATACCTGTGTATGGTAGGTGCCAGGTATATGGTGGAGTAGACAGATTTAAGTTTCTTGTTCTCTTGACCAATACCTTTACAATAAAGTAATCAGAAGTTTCAGTTGGAATCTCTTGAAAATTGAGCATAATGATACTCTTGGACAATTACATGGCATAACAGATTAAAATAGACCAAAAGGAATGAACATCAAAGAGAAAGGAGGATTTAAAGACTCTGAGCTTCATTTGACAATCTACTCCCATGCCTAACCCACCTGAGATATACTGTGCTCTCATTTCTTTCTGGGGAGGGACAAACCATTCCTTCCACTAAGGCCTTCCTAATGTGACTGTCAACTCGGCCTTCACTGTGACCAATTCACTCCAGACATTATGTTCTATACCAGACTATTTGCATATGACCCTGAATATGCTGCACACAAAACCTTGACCTTTAAAGGTTTCTGACAATTCATATCCTATATAAGTTTGCTACTAGGCTTTCCTTCAGATGTGAAATTATAAGAAAAGGTCCCAGATTCTCCCTATAGCTAAACCACTTGGGTGACTCACACTCCGTGGTGGTACTAGAATTAAGCATAGGATTATAATTGCATTCCATTTCTCTGATTTGTAAATAATCTTTTATTCTAAGTTACCTAGAGTTTGACTTGGTTTAAACAGATGGAAATGTTAGCCCATTTCAAAAGGTACCTGAACAGGATTTCAATCACAGCATAGTATCAACTGGAAGACTCAGGGAATGCCATCCTTATGCTCAAATACCTAACATATTTCACAGTTCTGTGCAAGCACTCCAAGTGTCTTCACAGGTAAAGTCTTTACATCTGATAATAATAAAGGTTGTAGATGCATGTAGGTGGGCCTCTCAAGGCTCATGGTTCATTTTTTCATTTATTCATTCATATGTATTTGCTCTAATTATTTCAGAGTTTTTCATGGAGTCTCTTTTAAACAAAGGAATAAACATAAATAAGGAAGTTCTACCCTCCTAGATTTCATACTGTATAGTATAACATTCTAGTGCTCTCTAGGTAAATTAAACACTACTTAATAAAACAGATTATTCAATAATGCTGTTTCAAATGAAAAAAAATGTATTTTTGTAGTTTCTAAAACTCACTCAAATAAAATCATAGGAACAAAAAAAGATCATTTGAAAACTTTGATCAACTGCCATTCTCACCCTTATCTAAGAACAGATATTTACTATGGGATGTCATCTTTCGTCACCTTTAATAAACACTTTAAAAACTGTAATGGATGAAGCCATGAAAATGAGTGAAAAAACTCTTTTTCATATAAATTACTTCGTCAAGCTCAGATCTTATGATGACACACACATTTAGAGCTACTTAAGTATTTATTTTGTTTCTTCCCTCTTAGCCTATGAGAAGCTCCCTGAGGGCAGGGTTTGTATGTGCATTTGATCATTAATGTCCTATCTGCACCTATTACAATTGTGTGTTGCATAATGCTCTCAGCAATAATGTATACAATAAATAAAATAAGTTGATGATAAAATAGCATAAATGTAATCTTACATACTCAGATTATGAACCTCCCTACATTGTCTTCAAATTAAAAGAGGTTACTTCACATAATGCATCCAGACTAATGAAAAAGAGTAAAAGATTACTGCACATAATTTCAGACAGTTGGGAAAGGTAATTTTTTCTTCTCTTTCCCAGAAGATTCATAGGGGAAAAAAAACTGTAAGTAGATTAAAAAAAAAAAATTGGAGAAGAGTGAAGTGAGGTTCAGCCCAAGAGAAAAACTAAAGATTTTTATTCAACAATTCATAGTCTTCAAAAATGGGTAATTATCCTGCCAGCTCTTCAGGCCAGCAGCATGAGGTTGAATACATCATCAGATCTGATATAAAACATGAGTTTGCAAGTAAACAGGAAGTTTATCCTATAAAACCGAGCTTTCTATTTGCATAGAACTGTTTCATTAATAACAGGGATGGACTTTCAACAACTTACTACAGCTGTGGCTCTCTCTGACATATAGAGCTTCTTAAAAGAAAATAAAACGTACAAATCAGGGGGATTTTTCAGCAAATTCGATTCCTTTTATCTCCCAGACAGTGGGTGGAAGCAGCAGGTGGCAAATTCATTTTTATCTAATAACATTTGGTCATGTGGCATTTTATTTCCACAGTTAATGTAACTTAATGAACAGCAAAAGTGGGAAAAATCACTGTCATTTGGGAATTTAGTGAGGCATGTGGTGTGTGTGTGTGTGTGTGTGTGTGTAGGGAAAACAGGAAGGCTTTTGTGTCAGAGGCAAGACAAGAAGAAGATTGCCATTATATGTTCTATGTAGGAACATTTGAAACTTTCCCATATTTTATTGGTGGGTTATAATTATTCATAACAGCCGGATTTGTTGTTACATATTCATACATGTACATGATAACATAATACAATTTGGTTGATATTGTTCCCAATACTTTCCCTTTCCTTCTTACCCACTCCACCTGGTCTCTCTCCTCTACCTTATTGGTTTCCCTTCAATTTTCATAACCCATCCCCCACCTCAACCTTTTTTTTCTCCTTTTTCCTCCATAGCGTCCACATAGGAGAGAAACTATATGCACTTTGATTTTCAGAGTTTGGTTTATTTTGTTAACATAATACTCTCGAGGGAAACATAATTTTTTTAAGTCATTGGTTTCAGTCTATGTTGAGAATAGTCCAGAGCAATTGTAAGAGCTAGAGAGACCATCTTCATTAAATGAGATGTGGTGACTTCAGGCCAAGGCCTTAAAGAAATGGATTTACAAAACTAAACCCCAAGATCAATAGTAGTAAAACTGGAGACCACAAAGGTGGGGCTAAAAGTACTGCATAGTATAGACCTACGTGACCTACAAAGGTAAATAGGAATAGAGGAACATAGATCTGAACATTTCCACCAAGGGCAGTTGCTTGTGAGTTTCAAAGTTGTACCTTGTTTTATTTTATTTTATTTATTTATTTATTTATTTATTTATTGTGTACAAGGATTTTATTTTATTTTTTATTTTTTTTTAATTTATTTATTTTGATTCATTGTACACAAATGGAGTACAGCTGTTGTTTCTCTGGTTATACACCAAGTAGAGTCACACCATCTGTGCATTCATACATGTACACAGGGCAATGATATCTGTCTCATTCTATTATTATTCTTACCACCCTACCGGACCCCACCCCTCCCTTCCCTCTATGCAATCTATCCTTCCTCCATTCTTGCCTCCCTTCTACCCCACAATATGCATCATCATTCATTTATCAGAGAGATCATTTGGCCTTTGATTTTTGGGATTGGCTTATCTCACTTAGCATGACAGTCTCCAACATCATCCATTTACCTGCAAATGCCATAATTTTATTCTTCTTTATGGCTGAGTAATATTCCATTGTGTATATATACCACAGTTTCTTTATCCATTCATCTATTGAAGGGCATCTAGGTTGGTTCCACAATCTAGCTATTGTGAATTGAGCAGCTATGAACTTTGATGTGGCTGCAAAAATAGGTCCAAATCTTCATCACGTTGACCTAGGACCAGATTTCCTTAACATGACTCCCAAAGCTCAAGAAATAAAAGCAGGAATCAATGATTGAGATAGAATCAAACTAAAAAGCTTTTTCTCAGCAAAGGAAACAATCAGCAATGTGGAGAGAGAGCCTACAGAGTGGGAGAAAATCTTTGCCACACACACTTCAGATAGAGCACTAATCTCCAGAACCTACAAAGTACTCAAAAATCTTTGTACCTTGTTTTAAATCTATGCAATGCCAGCAAAACACACCTTTTTAAGCAGATAAAATCAAAAGGGACCTGTTATTTTATCACAAGATGGCCATAACCAAAGATCCCAAACTCAAGAAGAAAGCCAAGAGTTCTCGCTAGATCCAGAAACATTTTTAGTTAAGGTTTGGGCAAACTGTTTTGCCACAAGTCTCAGCCTTCTCACCCTATGGGATGTTGATCATCAGAGCACATCCTCTGCATGAGCTGGGAGGGTTCACAGGTCTGTTTTTGGAAGTACTTAAAAATATTAGCTTTTCACATAATAGATAAAATCCAGATGTCAGCTGGGAGAATTTCTAGTGTCCTCACTAGTCAATCTAGCTAGTCAGTCTTTTAGACTGCACTCAAGTTACTCCATTTGTCAGTTCAGTGTAGACCCCAAAGGAAGATGTTTTCCTCATCACCTTCCTCAAAGTCCCTCTCGTGCTTCCTCTGTTTGATTCCTTTGCAGCAAGGGTGTTAAAATATCTGGAACTACAAGGAAATTATGTGAAGCAGCTATTCCAGGGCTCCCCACTTACCCAAATACTCACTTCACTAATTCTTCTGTGCCTTTTAGGTGGAATATGTTTTGTTTAAAAGCAAAAATATAGTTGGAGAGAATGTGGAAAATGGAAACAACTGCACACTGTTGGAGAGATTGTAAAATGGCATAAGTGTTTGGAAAACAGTATGGAGGTTCCTCAGAAAGTTAAAAATAAAATTACCATGTGATCTGGTAATCCCACTTCTGGGTGAATAGCCAAGGAATTTGAAAGCAGGGTCTCAGAGAGATGTGTGCACACCAGCGTACTGAGCAGTAATATTCATGATAGCCAAGAAGTCGATGTAACCCAAATATCCACTGGTAGATGAATGGATTGAAAATGTGACCATATACACATCGACATATGTATATATACAGAAGATCCTCAATTTATGATGATTTTACATCCCCCCCAAACCCATCATGTTGAAAATATCATACATTGAAAATATATTTAGTACATCTAAGCTACTGAATGTCATAGCTTAGCCTCACATATACTTAACCATGCTCAAAACACATTAGCCTACCGTTAAGCATTGTGAGAAAGTAATGGTCAGAGCCATCAAGGGAAAAGATCAAAATTCAAAACTTGAAATATGCCCATCAATTTCACACCATTATAAAGTTAAAAGGCAATAACTGCAAGTCCAATTATCGTAAATTGGTAATTATTTACCTATGTGCCTGTCTACCTATTCATCTATTACTCAATCTTAGAATTCCTTTCTAAGGAATTTCCACAATATAATGAACCTTCAGGATATTATATTAAAATAAATAAGGCATTAACCAAAAATAAACACATTGAACACTATACAATTCCACTTATGTGAGGTATTTACAATCAATTTTATAGAAATACAAAGTAGCAAGGGCTTGGGGAGTACATGGAGAAGAGTAATTGTTTAATGGACATAGAGTTTCAGATTTGCAAGATACACAATTTCTAGAGATCTGCTTCACAACTTGACTGTACTTAACACTACTGAACTGCACAGCTGGAAATGGATATGGTGGTAAAGTTTATGTTATGTGTTTTTTACCACAATAAAAAGAAGATTAAAATGAACTTTGAAGACATACTTCATCTACCTTCCCTGGAAACTTTCTCCAACTGAAGCACCAACCATAACAAATTGAGCATATTTTATATATTATAGCTGGACCTCAGATTCCCTGTGGTTCATGGAGAGAGGTGAAAACGACTCAAGGTCATGGATTCAGGTATTCTTACATACTGTCCACTCTATTTCCACAGCTCATGCCTCAAATGCTGTCTTATTTATGTGCCCAAGCCCAGAAATGACAGAGGTTTGAAGGATAGATAGTTGTTCATGATCCACCTGCTGTTGCTTTCCTTGACCCTTTTCGATCTTTCATTTTATCCTTAAAGTGCATCCTGCAGAAAAAAGATGCATCTTTCCTATTCACTCTCCCTTGGCCTGAAACCTTCATATTTCATATTCGCATCATAAAACATTAACTTATGTGGGTTTTTTTTAACAACTTCCATACTGGAAATTTGCCTCTGTATGTGTATGTGTAAGAGACTCAAAATCAATTTTTCTTTTCCAATATCCAAATTACTTTTCAGGAAGCTGCCTCCTTCTTCAGAGACATGGGTCTTGAATGGGATGATTAAAATAGATCTGTGCTTCTCTCTGTGGAATTCAAAGGGGTCAGAATAATTCTCCTTTCCCGCTCCTAGCCATAGGTTGCATCTATAAGCACACCACAGCCAATGGGCCATGTGAGCCAGGGACTTCAAATTGAAGTAGGAAATGTAAAACTGAAACAAACAGAATATGGGCATTTGCTAGCAGCATCCCTTCCCAAAGCCTGTTGAGGTTATTGTTTTCCAGCCCCTGGGTCTGTGTTAGTCATTGGTCATTTCTAAGCTGGGACTTCACCCATGTTGATTGTTTTAAGAATATTTATCCTGCAAAAAATTCTCCCCTTCTGAGCTGGTTGTTATTGCTTATAATCAGGAAACATTCCTAACAATGTTTATTCATATATCTTCTTTGAAAGAGCAAGGGTTGGTGACAATCAATAAGCTCCAAAGCAATGGGAGTGCCTCTTTCCCCGTGGTTATCTGGGGAAAGGTTTTAAGATTGTCTCCATGCTCCTACCTCCAGTCTTGTCATCTTGCTCTTCATATTTCTTTAAATCCATGCTCATCAGCTGCTGTTCTGCTTAATGATGTCCTAAACACTTTTAAAACAAACCCACCTACAGCACTGAGCCTGCTAATCATCCTCCCACCTAAATAGATGTCTGACAGTCAACTTCTTCTGCAGGATTGCTGTCCGTCTGTTGGGTTTTCCATGCAGATGTTTTGCAGGTAGATTATGAACAAGTTGAACACCCACATGCATAATTTTGGACACTCATTCCAAACATTCTAAAATTAACAAGGCAGAGGAAGACCAAATTCCCAGCATCAAACAAATGACCACTGCCACTGATGGAAGATGAATGTGTGTGGGGGCAGGGGGTCTGAAAGGGTGCAAATGTAGGTCACACTGCTCAGATGTAGGTGGTGTGGCTGACAAGTCAGAGCCAGCCTTGTAGGGACATGGAAGACACATGGGGCTGCTAGCCTGATTACATCATTCTTTTTCTATCTTAGTCTTTCCTTACTTTTCCCAGAGAAATAACTCGTGATTTCATTTATCAATGCTGATGGTTCTTTATCTGTTCTAAGTCATTCATTACTGCCTTTATCCTTATGTCATTTTCCCACATACCTTCAAGCCCAATTATTCAATTATTTATACTTTTTCCCCAGCTCATAAGTACAGGGACCTGCTGCTGACTGGTCTGACTCTTCTTGTCAGAGTCCTGCTGTTTTTCTTTCTTTTTTTCCCCCCTAATTTCTTTCCTTAGCTTATTTATTTATTTATTTATTTATTTATTTATTTATTTATTTTAATTTATTTAATTTTGATTCATTGAACACAAATGGAGTACAGCTATTGTTTCTCTGGTTGTACACAAAAGACAGCCTCTTCAACAAATGGTGCTGGGAGAACTGGAAATCCATATGCAGCAAAATGAAACTAAACCCATATCTCTCACCCTGTACAAAACTCAACTCAAAATGGATCAAGGACCTAGGAATTAGACCAGAGACCCTGCACATAACAGAAGAGAAAATAGGTCCAAATCTTCATCACGTTGGCCTTGGACCAGATTTCCTTAACATGACTCCCAAAGCACAAGAAATAAAAGTAGGAATCAATGATTGGGATAGAGTCAAACTAAAAAGCTTTTTCTCAGCAAAGGAAACAATAAGCAATGCGAAGAGAGAGCCTTCAGAGTGGGAGAAAATCTTTGCTACACACTTCAGATACAGCACTAATCTCCAGAATCTACAAAGTACTCAAAAATCTTTACACCAAGAATACTAATAACCAAATCAATATATGGGCCAAGGAAATGAACAGACACTTTACAGAGGAAGATCTATAAGCAATCAACAGATTTATGAAAAAATGTTCAACATCCCTAGCTATAAGAGAAATGCAAATCAAAACCACCTTAAGATTTCATCTTACCCCAATTAGCTTATATATTTATTGCTTTTAGAAAAATATGACCCTTAGTGGTTTACCAGACGGGTTCTTATTTCATGTGTCACTCATAACTCACAACAATCTTGCAAAGTGGCAAGGGACCCATTCCAGTAGGACTGATAAGACTTTGAGATGAGAACCTGGAACTCACACTTCTCCTATAATAGTTATAAACCATCTTATTCTAACCCACTTTCTCTTCCTGTAAGTCTGGGCATGAACACAAGTGTCAGCCATGAAACTCCCTGTCTGCATTTCCCTACTAAGCCCTGGGGCTTTAATACTAGGTGTAGGGCAAGAAAAGGAAAATGTGCTCTCAACACTGAGGACTCAAGTAGGTACCAACAGGGAGGGAAGGATGGTGGATACCAAGGAAAGTTAAGCAAGCAACACCCATCCTTATTTCATCCTGCAAACTGTCCAACTTCCTCCCCAGCACCCAAACAGATAAGTCTCATGGCCATGCAGAAACCCTGATAACTCTTTCTTACTCATCTTACTTTCAGAACTTGATGGCTTACATCACATCCCCCTGATTTCATCTCTTGACTATTACTTAAATCCATTCTGCCTTAAGGGCTTAGTACTTTTGTACCGGGATTTTTACAATAGCCTCTGAAATGTTCTCCCTACTTCCAGAATCACATTTCTATAAAGTGTCTTCCAAACAACACTCAAAGTGCCCTCCATGTAAAATCCTTTGATGGGTCCCCAAGGCTTTCAAGAGGGATTCAAAATCCCTCAACATCCTCTGCAAAGACCTCTATAATCCATGACTTGACACACCATGGCTCTCTAGACTCAAAATTACCACTTGACCAAATGAACTCTTCCTTCCAGGTACATGGAAGTACATGTAAATCATGGCATAAGTCATGTCACTTCAGTATTCTCACCTTTTGTATTCTCCCTTTATTTTTCCCTTCCTCAGATGCTCATCCTACATTCTGTGAAAAGTTATCATATCTCCAAAGGAAACTCCAGGACAGTCCTCCTGGAACATTGCCCCCTGAGCCACACACTAGACAGGCATGACTTCCCCTTGTAATTTTCATGGTTTTTCCTTCTATGAATTTTAATTCACTTTGGTTTTGCATTTGAGATAGCATGCACTTATCATGCTTTTTGTTGATTTACTCCTCTTTAAAAATAAAATTGTGAACAACCTTGAACTCAGAGGTCACATCTTAATTATTATGTCCTCAGTGTCTATCACAGGGTCTGACATAATGCTTGTTGAACAGAAACTGAAATAAAAAGTTATATTGCTTTAGAGACGGGGCATGACAAAAGCATGACAACCTGTAGATATGGACTGTTTCAGGATTTTTTCATCTCTCTGGGATTGGAACTGTACCAACATTGACCATTCTCTACCCATATTTCCTGGACCGCATCCCATAGTGTTTATTAATAGTTTCACTTAGGCAGAATATGCCAGAGAACTAATCCCCCCTCCCCTCTGGGGCAACCTCCAATCAATGACCAACAGGTGGTATATAAATAATCTTATTCTCTCATCCCTCATATACATAACTCAGAGATGCATAACTCTGACCCCTAGACTTCCCCATTGAGATTAGGCTCCAATCACTTGATCACTTGATCACTTTCATTATCTATTCATTGACTGACCTCCCACCCCTGCCTAATTTCCCCACTCTCTAAACCGAATTTCCGGCCATCACATCCCTATTAACAGTTGCGTTAACATCCTATTCTCAGAATTTGTTTCTGGGTGAATTCAACCAAGACAGTATCCAACATTGGGTTTTTAAGCTTCAAAATAGTTATGTAACTCTATGAAGTGGAGACTAATATTGTCCCTGTTATACTGATGAGGGAACTGAGGTGCAGAGATATTAAACTGTGGTTCAGAGCACATCACTGAAAGGGCAATCTACCAGAAATAGGAATGCATATTTTATTTTCTCCATCAGCTTAATTCTTCCAGTCTCTTTAAGTACCTTTATTGTAAAAGTTCATATTGCAGTTGTTGATGGTGCCCTTGATTCAAAAGGTAGACCTCTAGGGAAGGGTGACAGTCAGCATTTTAAATAGCTGAGCCTGGCAGATCAGCATGGATTGCAAACTAAACCTCTTCTAGGAGAACATTAGATCACTCAAAGAGTGGCAGGAACAGTGCTGCCCTCATGGTGCCCACCAGGTCAGAAGGGTATATTCACAGAAATCAGAAAGTCGTCTTGCACAATCCAGAAAGCAAAACTGTAATTCTGCAGATAACTTTTTCAGAAGCCAGAGAAGGTTAAGTACACAAAGCACAGAAATCTCTTGACAACATGAAAGATGGCGACAAGAACACATTAAATACTCGACTTTATAAGCAAAGATAAATAAGTTCTAAAAATGAAATTTTACCTTTTATAACACACACTGTCCAAGATTAAAATATGGTAATGTGCAATGCATGGCGACTCTAGTAAAATAGGCACTGGGGTATAATATGAATAGGAGTATGAATTGGTGGAATCTATTTGAACATTCATGTGGCAGTTTATAATAGATGCCTTAATATAGACCTTAAACTTTAACCCAGTAATTTTTAAAGAGTTTCTATTAGTCTTTAAATCCATTATTTTTTCCATATGGATTTGCCTCAAGGATATAACTCATACCCACATATGTGTCAGTACAACCAAAATGTCCTGAAAAATCATCATAACATTATTTTTAATAGTCAATTAAAAAGAAATCCCCTCAATTTCCACCAACACAAGTAAAATAATTATTGAAACATAATTTAGAATAGCTAAAATAATAAGTGTGAAGTTTTGAAAGCTACAAAATGGCATGAAAAGGTAACATAAAGCCTTTAAAGTGTAGGGTTTATAATTTTATGTATGGCATGAACTATTTTTTTATGTTAATAAGTCTACAAAAAAGATCAGAAGAAAAACACAGTGAGTTATTAATAGCTATAGAAGATATCTTATGAGTGACATATTTTATTATTCACATTTCTAAAATTTCCAAGCTTTCTGCAATATACATGCATAATTTTGATGTTTATGTGCAATTACTTTAAAATATGGATCAGCTAAGCCTAGGATAAGAACCTATAGGTATTTGTTCCTGCATAAATAGACACCAGGCATTAAATCAAGAATAAATTACTTACAGGTGAAATAACAAAATGATATGTGTGTGTTCCTTGGCCTAATTGCTCCTTCAAATCTGGACGGTCCATGCCTTCTCTCCCCTTTCATTTCAATGTTCGCAGCCATAATAACATCCACCATTGGAGAGTGTTTTTGTTGATGGGTATGTGCTAAATCTAAGAGCTCATGGACCCGTGGGAAGGCATTTGTTTTTGTGGTTTCAATTAAGGTAGCAATTGACAAGCGAACAAAGTACTAAAACCAAGGCCATACACCTGGTAATGAACTGCTTTCCTGAATTGAGAAAAATGAGCTGCACTGTGAATACCAGTAGCTTCTTGACATCCCTAAGAACTACAGCAGAAAAAGTGTAACAAAACATAAAACCACAATCCAAGATAATCTTGTTGTGACTTGGCTCTGCCTCAATGTCCTACACCGTCAACTTCTTTCATTTTGTCTGAAATTTTTAAATTAATGAAGGTTGTTTGTTTCTGGAAGATCAAACTGACTTTGATCTTCCAAACTGAGTGGAACTTTCTCAGAGAGACAAATGGAAGAAATTTTGATGGAAAGTAACAATGAAACCAAATGCATTTTTAAAATTAATTTAAATTATATTAATAATAAAAATCTCAGTGGGACAGAGGGATCAAATCCTACTTAACATGAGCTTTTACATTAGCTGAGGAAAAGTTTCCTTTCTTCTTTTGTTAGGTTTTATCTTAAGGACTTAGTTAATTGCAAATTTAATATTTTATGCCCATGTTTGTATGCAAGGGACCAGATAGTTTGCCTGTTTATTAGTGCCTCCCTCAAACAAGTGACAGTTACATCCTTACCCCTGCTTGCTTTGCAATGATTTAGAAGGGTCATCCATCTTGCCTTAGTCCTAGAAATCTAGCCTGCAGAGTCTAGAAATAAGAAACCTCAGCTCTAGGAAAACTCATCTTCTGTGTGCTTATGGATTTAGCAGAGAGAGGTTAATTGACATGGCCTAAATTCACAGAGTTGCTGTTGGAATCACAGATAGAATCCAGCTTTCAATTTCTCTCTAGATATCTTTAAATTTTCACTAAGGAAACCCTTCATGTGGCAAAGATAAAAGCTTTGCATATCCCCAGCAGTCTCATAAGTAGCCAAGGAATTTGCCAAATCATGCAGATTTACAAGTTTAAAATTTAGATTTGGTCTCAACATTTATTCAACAAATCTTTCTTTTAGTGTTCACTCCTAGAATGGTAATGCTCAGCTCTAGATCGAGACATATGAAAACCCAGAATGGCTTTCCAGAAATGAACTTCTAATGGTGAAGAGGGGATACTGAAATCAGTGGCTCCACCCCAGGAAGAGGAAAAAACAAATTGTGCCAGAGAGTACTATGTCTAAGTACTTCAGGAGTTTGGCAGTGACACCCTGGGCTTGTCCTCATAAGACTAAAGAAGAGACAACCCGAGGGCTTAACTTGAAATAGACCATTAACTCTTATGGTAGAAGTTCAGGGTTTTGATAGCAGTGGGATCTTCTGCCTGTCCTCCCTTGGATAAACACATAATGTCAAAGGAAGATACACAGCCACAGAGTTGGGATTTCAGCTCAAATACACCAGTAAGATTCAGCTAAATTAGGCCAAGTTTGGAAAAATCCTACTTAATTATCCCACAACAGGAGCACAACTGACAGACCCCTGTTGGCCAACTTCTATCAGGTTATCTGCTCTACAGTAAGGGGAAGAGTTGCCACCCAGAACTTCTCTACTGAGCCATATTATTCGCTAACAGCAAGAAGTAAAATCAGGTAATGATTTTTAAATAAAACAATGTCATACTAAAATCAAAAACACTCTCAAAAAGAAGTATTAAGCAAAAACTACAATTAAAATGGTGACCCAAATTAAAACTACAATTGTAGACTAATTCAAAAATAAGGAAAATGCAAACACTATCATGAAATCATGGAATATGCCACAATCCACTGTGCAGATAAAAATGTTTAACCTCAAAACCCTTCATAATTGCAATGAAAGTAAAATAATCATTAAATTTTAAAATGGGGAAAAATAACGATCTAACAAAATCAGGAGGAAGGAGGCAACAAAAACAAAGGTAGAAAATGTTTATGCAGAGAAGAAACAAAAACATTAAGGTGACATTTAGGTAAACATATTCATATATTAATATTAAGCATTAACATGTGAATGATGAATTTATTAATAGAAAAAACAAAATCAGAGAAGAAAATTACAAATGCACCATATGGAAAAATTAAGTTACTTTCTATAATAATAAATAATAATAAATGCATTTCTAATAAAATAGATATTATTGAAATGCAAAGAGAAGTATCTTTTTCTTTTCATTTAAAAATAAAAAGTAAGTTTAAAACCTTCTAGAATTGTGAAGCAAAATTATTAAAAGTTAGCAAACTATTTTTCCCTCTTCCCTACCTCTACTTCCTCTAGAAAAAGCTATTATATGGCTATTTTGTATATGGCATATATAAATAATTTACATATACATATATAATTTTCACTCCAATTAATTTTATAATTGAAGCCGTCAGCTATTCTTGAAAGGGAGAATATGTGCAAGCCACCAACAGTGATGATTAATGCTCTTATCTTTCCAATAATGCACCCTTGGACTTCAGTCAAATCTCTCCCCTCACTCCTCCAAGCTGTCCTTTCTTCTTCTCTAACACAACCCCTGGGTGCTATGTGCATATGTGTGTGCTTCAGCAGGATAAATCATGTAGAATATCTGCCAACTCTACTGTCAACCACTGAAAATGGAATTTTAGAGCTAAGAGGACCTAAATAATTTAAAACAATCTCACAAGGTTTTATCAGTCCCTCCTATAATCTATGGCAAACTCTGTACTATCTCTGAGGTCGTGAGTAACTCAGTTTCTACCTTCTTCTAACCCCAATCTTATCTATATCACGTCAAAACCCTTATCTCCTTTGGGGAAACATTTAGGGTCGACAACTGTAAGTTATCACAACACTGAGTTTAGTTTAAAATCCAAATCTGAGAGTCCAGAGTGAAAAATGCATGTGCTGCTTGGATCCCAAAGTATCTTTAATCAACAGAGTGTGGAATATTCATTCACCAGTAGCACCCGAGGAAGGGGCTCAGGATGTGGCTGATGCATGTGCCAAGTGACTAACTTGTCATAATACAAAATGACAAGCCTCCAAACACTCTAAAAATCATACAGAATCCCTAAAAAATATTTTACCCTGTCTTTTTCCCAAGCTAAGGTATTGACAAGATAAAACCTGTTGCTGCCCAGAGTTTGAGGGAACAGGCACTCAATTTGCTGGAAGGTATGTATTTAGGGCAATTATTCTGGGAGCAACCCTGCACACAATTTTGCTTGAAACTTTGCAAGAATCTCTCATTATTTCCTAACCATGACCTTTCTTAGTCAAAGGATTTTATCCCAGTGTTATAAACATAGTAAAACATGGGAAATAACCCAATATCCAATAATGAAGGAATTAGTGCATATTTTGGATATATGTATTAAATGAAGATTTCCACCTATTAAAATAATGATGGAGACTGATATTGATGGACATGCTAGCATAATTAGTACACACTAATTTAAGAAATATAAATGCTACTGTTCAAATGTCATTAAACGAGGCATCTATTTGTCCACATATGAAGAAAAATAAGCATATATAACTAAACATGAAGTTATTATCTTAGGATACTTGGATTCCAGTGAATTTTATATGCTTTCATTTCTAAATATTTAAGAAGTGAATATTATAATGGTAATGAGCAAAGTAATAAAGGTATTCTCATTTTTATAATGAAAATGAGCATGCATGAATAAGGTAAAAAAACACACAAAAAAAACTGTACTGTTGATGAAAGTACAGACTCAATTCCAAATTTCTTAGGAAAGCCTTATGAACAGTCCCAGGCCATTGTCTTTCCTTTGAAATCTGAAAAGCATCATTTGTCTCTCCGTACATGTTGCCTTGAATTCTCATCAACCATTTCGTCTGGGTAGAGTTCTCCCTGTAGAGACCAGGAACCTGCATCATTTCACATGGCTATGTTTATATGTCTGTACATGTATTTATTCACCAGGCTCTCCCCTGCAGCTGCACTGGAGCATATGTATTGTATTGTCACACCTAAGCACATATGCCAGCTCCTCTTGTTCCAATTTCCCAGCAGTCTGGCAAATGTCTTAAATTGGAGATAGCTGTTTTTATACTGAGTCGTATTCAGAAATTTCATGAACACGCAATTGTGTAGAATATAGATGTCAAACCTGTTGCTAATGTAACTAGCCAACACTAAGGGTGTCCAGAGCCCTTAGCTGGATCCTGTTTCATTCCAGTGACCATTTGTGTCCTTTCTTTGGGCCAGTGTGGACAACTTAGGGAGCACTTTTCTGCTTCAACTGCAGAGTAGCTGAGGAAGTTCACTGTGTGGATGAAGGCTTCCCTCCAAGGCCCACACTGGATGCATCTGCCATGGGCTGCAATGGACTGCACTGTCCATTCTGATCATTCATGCCCAAGGGTCCACAGTCCTTATCCACAGCCAACCAGGAACAAAAGAAGAACGATTCTCTTCACAGAATTGCTTTTGAGACAATGGAAGCCATCCTGAGCAGGCAGCACTTCTCTGCCTTTTTCAGATCATTCCTGAGTGGTTCATTTATAACTTCAACAGCCATCCCAATCTGCATCTATGGCCCATTAAAGTCCATCTAAGAATATGCAGGCTCCACTGCCCCATTTCTGTCTCTTCCATCATCTTCACCATTCCATTTACTCCACCTTTTGATTTCATGGTACCCGGGCCCTTCCTGACTTCCTTCAGGTGCGTTGGAAGAAATGTCTGTGTATGTTGGGGATCAGTCTTCCCCTGAGATGCCACATCAGCCAGGCAAGCACCTGCACCAGACAGCCAGCACCTGTCCTCCACACAGCTCTCCTTCCCTGGATGCCGTGCTCTAGCCTCTTGATTTTTGGGAAGGACACTCTGATGTAATTTTGTGGAAACCCACAGAGCACAGGGTCCTTGAGTACTGCATTCAATTATTTGAAGCTGCCTGACTGCCTGGCTTGCCCTTTATCCATCTCTCTCTCATTCTGAGGACCCTCACTGATTTCACCAGGGTGAAAAGAAAGTATTTCCTTCTGTCAGAAGTCATCATCTTTTCCTTGCAAAGTGGCTATAGGTATGAAGTAGGAGACCAAAAATGATATCAAGTTAGGGAGAGATGGTATTCTCAGGAATAGAAACACAAACACACACACACATGTGAGCACACATACACAGACACACGGGATTCCAAACTCCCCTGTGAAATTCACATGCTAGTACCGTCCACCAAGCTACATGTGGGCACACCCTTCCTAAAGGGTGATTCATACGTTACTTCATTATGGGGTGGGTAGTGGTGTGTACTTATCTATCCCAATTAACAGCTTTAAAGCAATTCATCCCACATCTTTCCAAGATTTTTGTGCATTACAATAATGTCAAATATTAAAATTTACTTCCAGCTACAATCTGATTCATCCATGTCTCTCACAAATCACCTCCAGTTGTTGCTTCTCTCCATCCAGTCCAATAAAATTCTGTCCTTTTCTTGATACCTCTGTATACACACACATACCACAACTTATTACAGTACATACACACACACACACACACACACACACACACCCAAGAATACTGGCATGTAAAATATATTTACAGGCCTTACTCTGCATATGGATGTGGATGCAAGAGCAAGGTCAAGTCTCCAGAGCCTGGCACAGTGGGAGGAATCCAGGTTGTAAATCACTGCAGAAAAAAATGACTTTAAATGTCCTCCATTCACTCACTCCCACCAACTTATTGGTATTTTTAGAGCCACACCTATCTGCTTTATCAAAGCAAAACAACTTCTCTAATCATATAATGCAGAATAGTTCCGTTCCCTATGGCCTCCCTCCATACACACATATTTAAAACTACTCTTCTTTGCACAGGCAAATCATTTTTAAAATTGTTGAGTGAAGGAAAGTTATTGAGAATTGGGCTCTGGATTCAAGGAGACTGATTTTTCTCATAATGTTAAATTGGGGATAGCTCCTGAACACTTCCATCTCTCACTCATATGTAATGACAGTAGCAAATTATGTGAGATGACATAGGAAAGGTGCCCATCCTATATTTGGTACAGAGGAAGTTGTCTTAAGTGCCTATCTTAGACAGAGGGTCACATACAGGTCTCATCCCCTCAATATCTGAAGGAGTGTGTGGTATACAGAAATATTCCCAATGATATCAGTTAATAGAACTGTCTCTTGCAGAAGGCCAAAGCAACTCTAGTATGTTATAAGTTGCTTTTAAACGACACAGATTTTCTCCACCTCCACTTAACATATCAAACTATTTTCTATTGAACATAGAAATCAGGTACACCAGCAATGATGGTGTGACTAGAGGAATTCTTTCCCAACTATGGTCATATGTGGGTCACCATCAGGATTCTATGTGATCCTGAACCAAAGCATGTGCACTTATTCACTTTTAATTTTCTTCTTTAAATTAACTATTTTTCTTTGCCTTGTCCTAAGATTTTAATAATGACAACGCTGGTTGAATGTGCTGTTAATCATTACTAAATGTACATAAAACAAGTAGTAATAACTAACATTTTAAACATGTCTATCCCTGGGTGTTTCCACTGTCATAATTACCAGGATTTGAAAGCAGAATCCTAAGACTTGAATCACTACTCCAGGTTTCATATATTATTGATGTCTGCCCTTGGATAAATCACTTAAACTCTCTAAGCCCCAGGTGCCTCACATTAGGTTAGGCTCACAAATTTCTTGAAAACATCAAGAGGGAAAATGTACGGGGAGGTATATGTAAACTGTAAAGCACTGTGGACATGCGTGATGTTCACTTTTAGGAGATGTTCAAGAGATCTCTGTTGCTGCTGCTAATTCTGTAGATGAGCTTCAACAAGCAAGGAGCTAGCTCTTCCAAGGAAAGTGAACTTCCTACATCCACATTCTCCCCGGGGAAAGTGTCACTCAGGATTTTACAATAGTGTGCACCTGCAGCTAGAAACACATTGGGCCTCCCCACTCTAGTGGTAACAGTGTTGTAAATGGTACAGAAAACCTCCCCTAAGAGTTCAAGGATGAGAACAAAATCTATAAATGCCCTTCCCTCCTCCCTTTTTCTATAAATGCCCAGCCCTCCCTTTTTCCCCAGTCACAGAGCCTCAGACCTATCCTCTATACAGATAAACTTCCTGTCATTGGCACCAAGGTCCTGAACTCAGTTTGGGGCAGTGCATAGTCACAACACCTGACCCCACTCTGCACTGTCAGTACCTGGAGCCACAGCACAGCATGTCACATTTCTCAGCCTGAGAACTCCAGTGGCTTCGCATATTGCTTCTGCCAGTGTTGTGCAATCCTAGTTGCACATTAGACTCACATGGGGAAGTTTTTAAAAATAACAATCTGGCCTCATCCCAATCCAATTAGGATCTCTTGGTGGAGGAGGAGGTTCAAGCATCAGGTGATATCAAAAGCTCCTCAACAGTGAAGACTGCTTGGGAATCTGCATAATCCTTTTGGAAGTACTGAAATCCTTTCAGGGTTCTCTACCTGCTTTAGGTGAACCAGAGCCAGAGATAAGCCTGCACCTGGGCTCAGTAGAGTCCAAAGAGAAGTGGAAATGAAATACAATTAATATGCTTCATTTGAGGCAAATTCATAAATCAAAATAACTTTTCAAGAAAGCAAAAACAAGCAAAACACAATGGCAACAACCCCCAACAGCCTGTCTGCACCTCTTTCTCATGAGATGGTCCTTTTCTTTCTTGCATAGTTCAAGTGTAGATTTCTGATCTTTAACCCCAAACTACAGGAACCAGAGCCCCTATTGGCTAGATCATTTACATTTGAACAGGCTTCCCAGATTATATAAGTACACGGACATTTAGAACCATGGCTTGTTAAGGGATTGCATTGATTAGAAGCCTGCACAATCCATTTACTACAGTGCCCGTCTTATGGGGTTCTCCACCTGGTTGGACAACAAAAAGAAATATAACAGAGAGATTCCTGAGTTTGACCCCAGGCATTCAGGATTGATACCTGCTTGGCTGAATTTTTAAAGCTTCACATAGGATTCTGAAGACAATCCCATTGTAAACCTGTGCTATAATGTCACTGGGCTGTAAAAATAAATAAATAAATAAAAATACAGGGGGTGGGGCGCATATATTGCCAAAGTATCTTTTCTATGGGCAAATGTCACTTCCAAAACAAACTGCTCCATGTCAATTCTCCTCAAAACAGTAAAAAGAAAGTCTCTTTCCTGTCAATTTGCCTTTCGTCCAGAAGGGAACACAAATTTAGAAAGTACTTAAAGCAGTGGGCATTCTGAATGTTCATGATTCAATGCTGGAACCAAAAGCTCCCCAGGCATTATTAAACAAATTGACGAACATGGCAACTGGATTTAAAGGGAAGAAAAATGCTGCTGGAGCTGCAATAAACGGATTCTTCATCCGCATGTCTTGTAAGTAAAGACCCAGGAACCGACTTCATGGATTTTCATGTGGAGGCGACAATATTTACATCTCAAAAGGCCACTCTACATCCTTCTCAGTGAGGCCCGCTATTGAGGATTCTAGAATGAACGCAGGATGAAACGCAGCTTAATTCTGCCTGTTAAGGGGAGAGAGGTTTCACAGCTCACCCCCTGGGTGCTGTGCATGTGAGGCAGTTATTATGACCTGCACGAATGCAAACTCAAGCCAATTACTGCTTCAACCACCTGGTTTGCTTTTCAGGGGAAGTTTGAGGCATGCAAGATAGAGCACTGTTTCTGTCTGAGTTCATGACTTAACACAGAAGGATCATTTTTTTTTTTTTTTCTAGAAGCATTGAAGGCAGGCTGAAGCTTCCAGAGAAGTCCATGCTAATCCCACTCAGTAGGTGGCTGCTGGAACTGGGCATTTGTGAGGGAAGACTAAGCAATGTCCTCTTTCACCATATCATTTTAGATGACAAAGTGGTTGGGGGGAGCCACCTGCCACTCACGGGCAAAAAGGAAATGCAGGGTGCATCTCTGGTTTCTAAGTCCACACCAAACCTTTACCAACTCAGTGGGAGGAAGGTGCTGAAGTTGCCTTCTGTCCCAAGTTTGAGATTGGCTTCAAAACACTGTCATCCATCATCCTAATAAGCACTTAAAAAGTAAATCAGAGACCATTAAAACACTTTTGACATTGAGCCTGCCTCCTCAAGCAAACCATAAACAGCCAGAATTTACAGCATCTGCTAAGGGGAGGGAGGAGGATGCTGAGTTTAAAAACAAATTTATTAGCTTGTTTCTTATGCTGTATTTTTTCCCCCTTTCCCCCCTTGGGAAGTGATAAACTAAAACTGCTGGATGCCGTGAGGAACTGCCAGATTTGTAGTTAAGGTTCATATCATTATCCTAGCTATTCTGGATTTCAGGTGGTGATTTATAAGTATGTGCAAGCGAAGAGCCAGGAAACATTTACTCCTTTAACTAAGGGGCCTAGGGCTATTTGACCAAGATCCACATTTAAAGTGCCGGGTGGTGAAATAATACTGTCTCTCCCTTTCCAGTCAGCATTCCAGAGGACAGAGTCAAGTAGGACACTGAAATAAACCGGGAGAGATGGAAGCCAAGCTGTCATTAATGTTCAGGGTGACCTTGAGCAAGTCATTTACCTCTCTAAACATGAGTTCCAACTGTAAAAGGTACGAGTTGATCTTGATAAGGTTAATGGTCCCTTTCTGCACCACAATCCTGCCATCTAAAGAGCTCCTTAGCCAGCACAGTATCCATCAGCTCATTCGGGGTTTCTTTGAATGTCTAATAGAAGATTCTCTCTTCTCTCCAGGTTTTGTGGGGTCCAAGTGTTCCCCCTTTCATGCTGATGAACCTGATTTCAAACTTCATTTTCTTTCTCCCATGCTCAGCACTGATCTTGGATTTGTACTCTTTTTTGGGTCCTTGCTTAGTTTGGGATCTGTGGTATAGTCAGCTGACAGAGGAGTCTGTGCCCATTTTCAAACACACAGATTAACAGATGGGACTGTGATAGAGGCAGAATACCAGCCTCCACTGAGGAAAAACTGTCCGCTTTTAATCAAGCAGGAGCACGATTATCTTCAGTTTGTATCTCTTCTCTTCATTCCAGATCTGCACTTGATAACTACTGTTAGAGGTCTCAAACTGACCTCAACGTCAACCTTTTCTTAAACTGAGTTCATGATCTTCTCCAAAATGTGTCCTGTTTCAGTATCTTTCTCTCAGTGAATGCTATCCCTCTTAGGCATGCCAGGCAACTAGTCTCTATCTCTGACACACCTTCCCTTTAACTGCTTCGTCCTCAAGCCCTGTCTTTCTCCCTCTGAGGATTTCTTGAATTTGAACAAATCAATACACCCCCATCAAACCCACCTCTGCATGTATTATCCAGCTCTTGCTTTCCTTTAAGATTTCTCTGCATGCTTGGCAGCATTTCCTCTTGGACCCTCCAAGATGCACATTTGCCCACTCTTGTACCTTCCCAGCCTGCTCCTCCCCAATCCCGTCCCTCCCTCCTACAACTCCCCACCTCTGTGGTCTCGTCTCATGACCTATTTCCCATCTCCGTTCTAGTTACATTGGGGCCATTTCAGTTCTTCTTCCCTGCCGTGCTTCTTGGTGCTACATCTATAGCTCTGTCTAGGTGACTTCTATTTTCTTTTCCAAGTATGGACAGGAATTTATTAGAAGAGTGAGAAATGAGAATAACAGTGTAGCACGGCACGGACCACTTCTGGAGAAAAGGAACTGGCTCTTACAGAGTCTGGGGTTTTTGAAGGGTTGGGGTTCCTTTGTCCTACCCTTGTTACACCTTCCCCTGCAAGTGGCTTAGTGCCCCTAGTATAGTCCTCAGCGATTTGTTTTCTGAGGGTCCTGATGACTTAGTCACAAAGGGAGGGTCCTGAGGCACTGTCAGAAGGCGTGAATGGGACAAGATCTTATTCACTAGTTCCCTTAGGGGGTTATAATCAACTATGCTGGAGGAAGTTTGGCATACTGGTTTCCATTTTCCAGATGTCTCTGCTTCCATGAGGCTTCCTGTGATTCCCACTCCTGTCACCCATGGACTCTCGGATGCATGTCCGATTTCTTCCCTGTCAGTCACAGCCTTCGCTGCCTCCAAGTCTTTACACCTCCTTCCCACCCCACATCACCTGGTCCATTTCTACATTTTGTTATCATTTTGCTGAAAAAGCCTTCCCTGTCACTGTAGCCTAGATAGAATCCTCTAACCACAGGTCCGCACAAAGGCAAAGATCTGTCCCACCTGGCAGTTAATTTTGTGAATATTCAATTATTTTTGTGTGGACTCTGTCCCACTAAAAATCAAAACATCTTGGGAACTGAAACCTATTCTGTCTTTGCTCACTAATACATTCCCAAGGTCTAGTACATCAAAGGCACTCAGAGATACTTACAGAGTCAATGAAGTGGACAGTTGCTGATGGAAATAAATTTTGTTTTTCCTATCATCCCATTTATCATTCCAGGTCTAATTCCTTCCTTATAATTATAGAATTTTCCCCTACTGCTGATATCTCTCACATAAAATTCCTTGTATCAATCCCTTTATAGTGAAGAGTGTTTACTTTTCCAATGTTTTTATTTTTTCTTTCACTTCTCAATTGGCCAGCATCTTCTCAACTTCAATATCATGCTCTCAAAGAACTTACCCATAGAACCCAATCTAATGAAAGTTCCTCCTTTATTCTCTTTCAGGTCAATTCTGACTTTCCCTTCCAAATAGGATTGTCTCAAAATACAGTGAATTTCGTGGGTTTGTACCTTTCTAGCAAGTGTTTTCCTCAGGAAGCTCTAAGCTTCTTGAGGACAGGTACCATCTATTTTGTCCTAATTCTAAACCAATGCCAAAACCTTGAGGGTGGCTGCACATAGTAGGTGCTCAGTAAATTCTTGAGGAATTAATTCAACTAATGGCCATATCGTTCTGATCTCCACATCAAGGTTCTACTGGGGTAGAGACCACATTCCTGGGTTGTTTTGCATGTCGCATAGTGCTAAGCCCACAACTAAATTAGGTTAGAGCTTTTCAAATCTGGAGGGTTTTTTTTTCCTTCATGCATAGGATGCCTTGTGCACAAGCTTAGCAGTAACCCCAGCCTCCATCCACTAGATGGCAGTCATATCCCCCGTCCCCAGTTGTGACAACCCAAAATGTCTCAGGACTTTGTTAAAAATCTACACAGACAAAATCTTCCACCCTCATCCCTCAACACTGCTGAGAACCACTAGGTTCTGTGCCTAAGTCATGGGTAATGAACTGCAAGCAGGCTTGGCCATCTTTGGGTTCTAAAGTGTCCCTCAAACTCTAGGAGGAATTGTCCCATTTTGGCCAACACATAGAGCAAACATCTAAGAATACCTGATGGCTCCTATGAGCACTGTTCTCTTCAGGTGCTAGAAACGGCAGCCAAATTGGCCAGGAGCCTATGCTAACTCCTTCCTTCGTAATTGTTTTCTCAATAGCTGCAGCTCATTTTGAACATCCTTGGAACACTAGGTGAATTTATATCTTGTTTACTATTCCCTGAACTCACCAATTATGTGTTCATCATTGCAACTATTTTTTTAATTCTTCCTGTCTGCTACATCCTCCTGAGGGTTAAGAATCCACACCTGTTTTATTGTCCTCTGCCAGGCAGATGAACACCTGAGCAAGGCACTGTCTTAATAATGAATATCCTGGTTGAACTTGGCCATTTGCTATGCACTCTTGCATTCCCTGTCTCATCGAACTCCGTGTGTGTGTGTGTGTGTGTGTGTGTGTGTGTACTAGAGGGAGGCAGACAGGGAGACAGTCAAATTACTCAGTGGTCAAAGGTGTGAACAATAAGCAATTCCATCTCCACCAGAAGTTCCAGTATCTGGAGATGGAGAACAATAGGCAAAACTGAAAAAGTTTTAGGCTTCATTTTATCTGTAAATGAAAGAACAACAGCTTTCATAATAATGCTTTGAAAAATTGTGTAATAGAGTATACATTTTTATATTCTCTGCAATACCGACTGCTTGAACACTCTTTATGAAGAGGTACTGGTATGATAGCGAAGTCCTTTTGAATAGGGGAAGGTGAAACATTTCTTAATCTCACAGAGTAAGTATGCATGTGTGAAGCCCTTAATCTCAGCTCCTCTGATTTTAAATCTTATGTTCCTTCTCCACTATCCCACTGACTGTCAAAAGGATCCCCTTATTCTACTGGTCACCCTCTCCTATCTTTCTACTTGGTCACTTTTTCTCTTACTGTTGAATGTGATCTGCTGGATCTCTGTCCATTAACTTGAAAGGGTTCCTTGGGAGATGTACATCACTTCAGAATCAGGTAGCTCAAATCAGATGCCCTGACTAGCTTCTGCGAGGTGTGTGTGCAATCCACAATACCCTCCAGCACTGACTGAATAATCCTCAAGTTCCCTGAGTTGCTTTGGTTCCGGGGTTGCTTAATGGTGTTACATAGTAAGTGTCAGGAAGCTTCCCAAAAGCAGGATGTGATTTTAGCTCTCACTTCTCACAGACACCACTCTTTCTCCATAGATCAGGAACAGCAGACTATGGATGAGTGATGATACATGTGCTGGCTGACTCAGAACAATCTTAACTTATTCCTGTTATCTCAATGCAGTTATTCACAGTACCCACTCTCAGAGGCAGTCTAGTTTGAAAGATAAATTATACAGTCGTGCTAAATATGGCTTGAGTTTCACAGTGCACATGATTGGCTTAATGTATTGCCGGCTTTCAGGTTTAATCACATTTAAATGTTTATAAAATTCCTCCCCATACATTGTTCATCATATTAGAACAGCGTTAGGGAGTGGGTGGCAAATTTCTCCTTTCTCTTCCAAAGCGACATTTTTACTTTCTAAATGGGAGCCTTACACTCCCACCACAGTTACCCCCATCACCACTTTATGGCAGAGAACAATGACCCCTGCAAACGAAAAGCAGACAGGGAGCCTGAGCTTCAGGGAGCCCCAGCCCATTTGCACCTGTACCATAACCACTGTGTTAGACAAATATGACTAGGGACTTAGACACAGTCTTTGTTTCTGTCTTCCTTTAAATTTTATTACTTGGGAACACTCTTCCCTAGCTCCTGGGCATAATCTCAGGCAGGTCCCTGAGTTTGAAGTTCATTCTTATGTAACTGTCCCAAAGTCACTTCAATTAATTTAATTAGTTATTCATTGAATTGAACAAACACTTATTTAATTCAATAAATAAAATGACCAGTTGAAGATAATAATCAACAATCTGTGTTTGACTATATTCAATCCATCCTCTTCTCCCTCCTTCCTGGCCTTTCCCTACCCTGTCCTTGAACTCCTTAAACCCATTCAGAAGGACACCTGCATTGTACAAAGGGTGTGTGGTCTTCCCTCTAACTAGTCTAATGGGGCTTCTTGACTTTCAACTTGCCATCTTGATCCAAGAAGGCAGGAGAGGGAAGAAGGTGAGGAGGGAGAGCTGATCTCACATGGCTGGGTAGTTTCCAGTACTTTGGGCTCTAGAGATGGGTCTGCTGAACTGGACCAAAGAGGACACCAGGACACTGTCCAGCATGGTCCTGGGGAAATGGTCCCATTCTGCAGCTCCAACAGATTCCTTGACTGGCTACCTAGCAGGAGGTCAGCTCTTGCTTCTCCCTCTGGATTTCCAAGGCAAGAATCAAATTCCAATCCACAAACCACTTTGGTTATCCCAGTCAAGAGTCAGGTTCTAATCTTTGGATCCCCAAAGTGGGGAGAGGAAATAGCCCAGCAATCTGACAACTCTCATGAAATCCTCTTCACATGTAAGTCCTGCAGAATGCCTGTGTGCCTCACCCTTATCAGTCTGGACTGATGGTCATGCACTGTCCTCCTGAAATAGGCAAGACAGAGTGCAACTTCCTCTGCAGATGACAATATTCTCTCACTTTCTCTTCCCCCATGCATCTTTATATCTTTGCCTAACTCCTCTATTTGATTAAAGGTTGCAATTGTCCCAGAACAAGTTCCAAGAGTCATCTGTCTTACAGATAAATACAAGGGAGGCAAGGGTGGGACTGGGGAAAATGTCCATCTCACATGTACTTTTGAATTCTGGCTTCTGTTCCATTTGGAGCTTCAGTAGAACTATAAGGTCTTGAAAGAGACCATAAACCCTCTTGTGAATATTAATGTTAAGGGCCTGGTGTCCACGAAGGCAAACCAGGCAAGGAAGATGATATTCCTCCTCTACCCATTAAATGCAACCCAAACAATTCTTATTTCTTTCCTGCATTGCCCATGTTTCCAGAAAAGCCCTCTCTAGGGTCCTACTACATCCAATTCAAGCACCTTACTCCCACAAGGGAAATCTAAGAAATTGCTTTCCTGTGTGCTATGTCTTATACCAAGTTGAGAAATCCCCTCTGATCTGCTGAACTTTTGAAGTCCCAGAAGTAGAAAACACTAAGAAATATATAAAAAGGTCAAGAATCTGAAAATGCCACTTGTAAATGGATGGTCTTATTGGGCAGACGGGTCTCCTCAGGTAGTGAACAAAGCTTACATTAGGGCTTAAGAAAGAATGAAGGAGATAAGTTTCTTTGGGCACTTTAATTTTGAGCCAAGGACAAAGTTTTGATTTCCTTTGGGCAGATTCCACATGCCACGTACTAAACATACAACCACCACTGAGCACAAATACAGAACCTCAATGGAGTATGAAATTACAGGGCTGTCTCACTAAGGGAGAGGAGACCACTTGGCTTTGCTCAACATGAAGACCACAGCGAGCTAAGAAGTAGAGTTCCAGTCACCTGTCCCCCTGGCCATAGCCTCCCCATCTGTCCTGAGCTGGATTTTTTTTTTCTTTAATTGAAACTATGGTTGCACCAACACTGGCATTTCATTATCCCTGAATCTATAGTTTATATTCTGGTTCATTCTTTGTGGTGCACATTCTACAGGTTCAAGCAAATGCATGATGGGCATGTGTCCATCACTGGTATCACACAGAGTAGTTTCACTGGCTGAGAAACCCTCAGTGATATGTCTGATGCTCCCTCTCTCCCATCTGTGATGGCTACTGATCTCTTCACTGTCTCCATAGTTCTGCCTTTCCAGAATGTCATGGAGTTGAAACCACACATTACACAGCCTTTTCAGACTGGCTTCTTTAGCTTAGTAATATGCATTTCATTTCCTCCATGTCTGTTCATGCCTTGAGAACTCATTATGGATTTTGTTGTTGCTGTTGTTTCTTTTACATTTTTGTGGTCCTGGAGAGTGAACCCAGGGCCTCATGTGCTGGGTAAGCACTCTGTCACTGAGAAAAATCTCCAATCCTTTTCATTTTATTTTGAGACAGGATCTTGATAAATTTCCGAGACTGACCTCATACTTGTAATCCTCCTGCCTCAGCCTCCTGAAGAGCTGGGACTACAGGCATGCCCTACGCCCACTGCTCATTGCTTTTCAGCTGAATAATATCCCATAAGATGGATGTAATTAAGTTTGTCTCTGCGTTCATCTGCTGAAGGGCATCTTGGTTGCATCCAATGTGGGGCAATTATAAATGAAGGTCCTTTATATCTCTGTGTGCAGGTTTCTGTGGACATAGGTTTTCAATGCATTTGGATAAATACCAGGCAGCATAATGGCTGGATCTTACAGTAAGATTACATTTAGTTTTGTCAGAAACTGCCATACTTTTTTTCTAAGTGGCTGTACCATTCTGCATAATGAGCAGTAATGAATGAGAGCTGCTGCTGCTTCTCTTCTTTACCAGAATTTTGTGTCATCAATGTTTTGGATTCTAGCCGTTCTAATAATTGTTCATTGATTGTTTTGCTTCAATTTACAATTTCCTTGTGATAAATGATCCTGAACATTTTCTCATATACTTACTTTTCATATGTATGATTTTCTTTGATGAGTTATCTGTTCAGATCTTTTGCCTATTTTTTTCAAAAGAGAATTGCTTTGTTGTTGAGTTTTAAGAGTATTTTTATACTTGCTTCAACAGTCCTTTATCAGATATGTTTTGCAAACATTTTATTCCATTATGTTTCTTGTCTTCTCATTCTCATGAGAAAGGCTTTTAAAATCATCTGTTGTTTTAATTAATAAACAATTTGCCCAACTGAGAAATGCATGATGAAGAAAGAGTCTGAGGAATTGCTCAGTGTTTCCAATATATTTGGTCTTAATGGATCTGATAACACTGCACATTATGGGAAAAATGAAAGCACAACAAAATCAAAACAAAAACTTGCCATTTGTTCATATTATTAAAACCACACACTCCATATATCTAACTCTGTCCACCTATTTTATCTATCTATCTATCTATCTCTCTATCCATCCATCCATCCATCCATCCATCCATCCATTCATTCACCTAAATTGTATTAGGCAGAAGTCATTTCAAAAGGTATGGAGGCAAAAGAGGAATTTGAAAAGAAATAAGTGTTGGAATAAGTGGATGAGTGGTATGAAAGGACCTTGTCAAAATCATTGCCCACTATCCTGTCTTTCTGTTTTGCAGATGTCAGGGATACAGTTGGATATCTCCTAAGAAACACATGATCTGGAATCTTCTAGTCTTTTTTCTTTTTTCTTTTAATTTTTGCATTTAATAACATGGATTTCTTTTTTTTTTTTTTTTTTTGCATTTTAAGGTAACATGAGTGTTGTGTGAATACCCAATATTTTTTTCAACAAGGACATAAATGCAAAAGGTATAACTTGTATAACTTGAATACTTATCTAAATTTTTGTGTATTTTTTGTTCTGTTTTCAATAAGCTTCAGCAATTCTGATCTATACAAGATGATAATCCTTTTACTCAAAAATGTGTTCATACTAAAGAAACAAACTTTCTAAAACTTTACTTCGAAATTATTTTAAACTATAATTTTATATGCTGTATTATGTACTATATCTTAAACAAAATATTTTGCAATCATTGAGTCCTTGCAAATTAAAATATTGAATTTGGCAGCATTGCTAATTTGAAGTAGGCAGGATCACAATCCTGGACAAATGATTGCCTTCTATATTTTTTTGCAAAGCCCAAAGGCCCCACCTGCTATCCTATTCCCTCTGCTGCAGTCCAGGGCTGCCTCTGATTTCTCCCCAGGGCCCAAGGTGTGCTATCACTCATGCTGCCCTCTCTGCATGTTTAGTGTTCCACAAGGCAGAGCACTCCCTCCATGCTTTTGGACTCCTGGATGAAACCACCACCACCACACTTAACTGTGTCCTGCAGAGGAAATTTAACACCCAAATTACACTGGATTCCTGCTTAGGATGACATTAGCAAGAACTACAGAAGCTAATAAGCAGTCCCTCTTGATGGTCTCTAGCTTGCTTACTGATATTGCAATCCCATTAGGACCCAGGACAAAGCCAACCCCGTGTCTTTCCAACCCCAAGTGAGAAATTCCCTCCTTTCTGTTCCCTTCATTTAACAATTTATTGAGAAGTGAAAATTTGCAGTTCAGGTAATTAGCTTTTTCTTTTATATTTACATAACCCGAAATTTTTTTTCATGCAGCATGTTACATATAATGGTTTCAAATTGATTTCTGTGATTTTGTAATGAAAGCATCCCTTTCAAGCAAAACAATGCAATAGAAAATTGCCCTGCATGTTTGGAGGAAATACTACAGCCCAAGGGCAGGCACATTCTGTGCAGAAGTGAATCCAATGTTTTTTTAAAAAGATTTTCTTGATGGTGGGAAGGAGCTGCAGGTTTATTAGGTTCTCTGAAATAGTTGTATGCCTGGAAAATTCTGCATAAACAGCGTATTAAAACTATGTGATGTTTTATATAAATATATTTCAGTGATCTATTGTTTAAATGGTTCTAAAATAAAAACACTTTGAAATAAAACATGTCTTCAAAAAGATAATAATTTCCTATTTGGTAAAACACAAGGCTCGTATTGAATATCATCTATTGATGCAGAACACAAGAGTTGATCTAGATGCAGCACATATAGTCGCTCTGAGCTAAATTACACGGTTATTTGTATCTTGAGAGTTATATTCAACACAGCATTCTTCATGATAATGGAAACATGGAAATAACCTAAGTGTTAAGCAGATGATTGATACCATATTATTAAGATAAAAATTAAATAAGTCAATGCATTCATTAAAATATGGTTTTTTAAGTAATTTGTATCTTTAATAAAAAAATTCCATAGTCAGACAGAATTGAGTTTTAATACTAGCTTTCCTCCTTCCCTGCTTACTAGTTCATTTAATACTGAGCTAGCCCCTTAAGTTTTCTGAACCACAAATGTCTTATCTGAAAAGTTGGGATTTAAAAAAGTAAAAAAGTAATTAACTTCCTGGGTATGTTGCTATAAAAATTAAATGAGATGATGTGTGTGAAGTGCTTAGTCAATGATAAAGTTGCTTTTTGAGTATTTCCTATTATTATTAGATCAAACCACATGGAATTACCTTTTTTGTTGTGATTTGAAAATGGTCAACATTTGGAAATCTCATTTGGTGCAAATAAATACAATGAAATATTGGATGAGAGAAGAATGGAGGAACTTTAGATTAAGTAGAGGGAAATGAGACGGGGAGGATGCAGGGATATGAAAATGGTGGAATGAGACAGACATCATTACCCTATGTATATGTATGATTAACAATAGAATGAATGTACATCATGCACAACCATAGAAATGAAAATTTATACCCCATGTATACAATGAATCAAAATAATGTCTGTAAAAACAAGAAAATAAAATAAAGAAAAAAGACAATATAAACTTTCATTTAGAGATATAAATAGGCACAAATATAACTGCTACTCTGAAGTAAGAGATTAATTAATAAATTTCTGTAGTTTTAAAATGATATTGGATTGAAGGTCTCTAGTCATAGCCATTGGTTCTCCAAAATTTCTCAAGGGTGGACACACACACACATGCACACACACACACACTGCAGACAACGACAAACACCTAGGCTAGTGGTAACAGTTATCTATCCAACTACTAGTAGTGGAAACTAGGAAGAAAAATAACAAATGGTTCCAGGCTACTTAGAGGAGAGAATACAGGAAAGAGGAGTGTGGGTGATCCTGTCCTGACCAGGCCTGCACTGAAGTCCATTCATCCTTCTCTTACTCCAGAATTAACAAGTTATGTTTGGGCCTGTCTATGCTCTGGATAAGATTTTAAAGTCTAGTTTGTGTTCTGTCTTCTATATAATTACACTTATATACATATATGTAATCTACAATTTTATAGAGGAAAACAAAATGTTTAATTATGGTTCCATCCAGTTAAAGCATTCTAGGAAAGCATACTGACGTAGAGACACATGGAAGGCCCGTGAGAAAGGCACAGAGACTCTGAGAGGTAAATCAATGGCTCCTCCTGGGTCTCTTTGTCCCTATGAATATGCTTCAGTGGTTAAGAACTGCTTCCTGTCCAAGGGTACTTAGCTCTGGAGGAGGGACTTAGAAGGGGATTATACTCAGAGATCAGAAGAGAATGAATTTTTCCAGGACAAATGATTTTTAAATTCTTAGAAATTGTGCAATTCTCACACTTTCTCCATCTCCTTTCTACTATACTTTATATATAGGTCTCCCTGTAGCAGTTACAGAAAAATTCAAATTGCAAAAAGAAAGAAAAAAGACCAGCGATATTAGGATACAAAAAGATGTGAATTAGCCCATTAAAGAAAACTGAGACCCACAGAGATATGACTTATTTATTTTCCCTATTAAAAATGATCCTTTAATTGAAAAAAAAAAAAGACATCATCTCATTTTTTTCTTTCACAATGAAACCACATTGAGACAGATTAGAATCCTAATCAGCTTCTGGAAAAGCAGATCACCCAAAAAAGGCTACACTGCAGGCTTTCTGGTTCATTTTCCTTCCCTTGCTTTAGTATCCTGAGTAGATGGAAAATCAAACGTTGTCACTTAAGCTGCTGTTCTTGACTGAATTTTGGAATAGTCAGCAAGGTCTCTATAACAAACGAATGACCACAGGCAATTGCCAAGGTGGATCCATGCATGGTGTGTTTGTGTGTGCGTTTCTGCACACGCACACTGTAAATCAGGGCATTCAGTTGCTGAGATGCCAACAAGAAAGATTAAAATAAATGGTGTATGCATTAAAATTCCTGAAGTAATAATTTTGAGTATGGTGAGAAATGAATGATTACTAAGGGAGAAGGGGTGGGAGGACCCCTTTTACTAAAGGAAATTAATTAATTAAAGGGTTAAGACTGATTGGTTAGAAAATCACCAGGAAAGGTCACTCCTAACAGAATCATTATACTTAAACAGTCATCAGCTTACCCTGCAAAATAAGTGGCAGAGCTGCTGAGTATCAGAATACAAATTATTTGCAGTGCAAGCTGCTATCCATACCTCGTTCTGCCACTGGAGATACGCAGAAGCTGGTATGTGCACGCTTATATGTGTGCACATGTGTATGTGCACTTGTGATCTCATTAAACCTAACCCACCAGCTCACTAGCATAGCCCCTACAGAGCAGAGGTCTGTGGCTCACATGCTTAGATCAGGTGCACCTTTTTTATCATCTTGGTATGTTTTTTATTTAGAAATTGAGAAGACAACTGTATTTTTAGGAATCAAGACCATTTTTTTAATTATACTGCCCATCAAGTAAACCTTCTTAGTGAAATTTCTATCAAAGGCTAGGAAGCCTCAGATCCTAATACTTTCCTGCTAACTCTTCCTACATCCACATCTGCTTAAAAGCTTCCTTAACCAAGGATAGGAAGTGGGGGGATTGCCTTTCAGAGATAAGATAATTACAGTGACCTCAATGGAGTTCAAGAGTAGAACTTTAGTAGACCCATTGATATATATCAATGTAGATACCGGGATCTCACAATCCCCACAAATTACATAAGATTCTGGAAAAACCACATGTTGCCAAGTTTAATCCTAGGAAATAAATACTGGCTGTCTAATTTCTTTCCTAATTTTGAGATGACTCAGAAAGTCTTCTCTTATTTTACTTTCCTAGCATACTCTTAGGGATCAATAATATCTTAGAAGCGGTTTCACTTGGATCCCACCTAGACAACTCTAGAGATATTCTTTATTCACTCATTGACTGATTCATTCATTTAATTAATTTTAATGAGCCTACTTAATGTGCCCAGCATTCCAGGAGGCTAGGGGTACACAAAGAAACTTTGTTCTGCCGTCAAGGGGTTGACAGTAAAGGCAATACAGAAAAGCGATGAAATATATTCAATATGATGGTGCTCAAAGCAGCTAGAAGAGCAGGGTCTCAGATTCATGGAGGAAAGCAGAAAAGGGTGTAGGGAAATTACTTGGTAATAAGGGCAGGAAACTGTTTCACCATGCTGGACTCCAGTGCAAAGTTCTTTCTCTGAAAGTTGGCAGTCTCCCCAAGTGCACAAATACAGATGTTTGCTTGTTTCTAACTCCTGAACCGGAGAGCCACTAGCTCAGGGGCATCATCACGGGACAGCATTCTGCAGTTTTCATGGATGGTGCCTTATGAATAATGGAAACTTTCAAGAATGATTTTGGTTGGAGAACAGGGATAAGTCCTTCTTGTGGGGCTGTGTATGTCAGCACTCTGCCCTGGTAAATTATCTGCAGACAGCACAGTCTATCACAGTGAGCACATCACTGCTCATTTTTTTTCCCTGCCTGCCATGCTTCTTATTAACTACCATCCATTATTTTAAAAACATTTCTGAAATCAAAGGTAGGAGCAAAAAGAGAAACAAAGGGTGATAGGAGACAAATGCACTGCAAATTCTGGTCCCATGTGCAGGAAGATGGGGGAAAAGTCTGGTGGGGAAAAAACATAACAGCAAATTCTTTCAAAACAACAGGCATAGTCACAGGCTTGGATGCTTCCAGGAGGTTCAGGAAAGCACAGATCTTGGAGATACTGAGTTATACACTGGGAGTGCTCACATAGGGAAATGATATGTCAAAAAGAACATAGGCATTTGGTCCATTTACTGAGAAGTGATGTTAAGTGGATTTTCATCAAACTCCACATTTACTGGTATAATCATACTATGGTAAAAAATATACTCTATAAGTATATTATTATTTTTGAGAATTGCATGATATTCTTTGAAATATCTGGAGATACTCTAAGGTTTAAAAAAAGAAAAAAAAAACAGTAAAAAAATCACTGCCTTGAGTAAAAGCAACTTCCTATTTGACTGCTGATAGCTCCCCAGGTGCCATTCATTTGGCATCCAATCCACCTTCCTTGGAGCACCTCATGGCACTCCTGTTGCACCAGGTTGTTGCTGGAATCTTCAGTTGTTATTTTATATTGCACTGGTGACAAAGCAAAGATATATACTGTCGCACAGAGGGATAGTGATCATTCTCCCCAATTCCCACCACATGGATGTATGCCTGTCTACAGTACAACTTATGTTTGCTTCTTGAAAAAAAAGGACATCTTAGTGGACTTGGGAACTAAAGAAGATGGAAATATTAACCAGTTAAGAAAAACAAAACACCGTAATTCCAAGGAGTCCAGACAAGTTCTGCTCTAAGGGCACCTTTGACAAACACATGAAATGAACCACTCTGTTGTGCTCTCCAGAGAATCAGAAGTCCCTTCAAGGTGAGCATTCTCCTCATAGAAATGGGCCTTTTTAGCAGGTTTGTAAACTACTGAGTCAAACATAGAAGAAGAGATCAGACTCCAATTCAAATCACCTTACAGGCACTGCCTCCTTATTTCATAAAGTTATAGACTGATTATTAACATCTTTGATTCTCAAACCAGAGACCCTAGCTCCTGAAATGTAAAGTCTATCAGTGATCTTTGCCAACATTAGGTTCACCAATCCTGACTTAAATTCTTTTTTTATACGACAAAGGGATCTAAGTTTATGATTTACATGAGCAGCACGATTGCATTTCAGGACAAGATGCAAAAGAGATTACACTCTTATTGCGGATGATAAATTTGCATTCTTGTGAATGCAGAATATTTTAGCCATGACAAATGGCAAGAGGGGAGAACATGGTCACTCAAACTTGGATGCCAAAAGCAATCAGCAACATTAGTTGAGCGACTTCAGTCAAGCAAACCCCAGGAAAACCATGGGTCAGGAGTTCACTGATTCTATTTGTCTTTTGCATATTAAAATACCTGGGTAGCTTGTAAATGACCTATGTCCTGGACTCAGCCCCAGAGATTCTGAATCAGTTAGTCTTGAGTGGCACCACACATATATAACATTATAATATTTTTAAACACTCAGAAGAGTGTTTTGAATGTGATTTGAATGTGTCCAGGACCAAAAGATACTGGCTATAAAATGTTGCCAGGCACATTATCAATAGAACAGCATTTATAATAAAATTAGTGATTTATTAATGCATTAATGAGATAATTATAGAATGCGCTCTATATGATTGGCAATGTCCTTTGCTCTGGTGCTGAATGCAAAGAAGTTGCAAACTAAATCCTCTGAAGGAGTCCAATATCCAGTGAATTACAAAGATAATGGATAGAGGAAAACACGAAGACTACTTTGCTCTGCTCTGTCTCCCCACTAAGGATGATGCCTATCCACAGAGCACCTTATAACTCGGAGCATGCTTCTTTCATAAACTTACCAGATACCATAACAATTCTAACTAAGGGAAGACTTTTTGAAATACCTATTTTTCAAATGCAGATTCTAAGCCTCACAGATGCTTTTCAGTAAATCCCTTTCTTCTCTTTACATTTGAAGATCTGAATTTCAATTTGTTTCTAACTTACAATGCTTCTGGCAAGTTCTTAAAATATTTTATTTACTCTTTGCTTTGATGGAATAATTATTATCCCCAAATACGATACAGAATTCAAGGTTTTTAAGAGTAAGACAACTTGTCAAATTAAATCCCTACTCTCCATCAACTTAACTGTGGATACTGGTTCTCTAATTTAGTGACTCTAAAATACCAGGTTTCCTATCTGCAAAGTCACAGTGAGTTTATCTGTGTCTGTCTACCTCTAATTAGCAATTAATGAGCTATGTGGACACAATTAAAGAACTCAAAAATCCTAGAGGAAATAGGGATACCAATGGTTTCTCATTATCACTGCAAAATATGAGGACATCTATTATAAGCAAGGCAAAGATTTAAGGTAACAACTATTAGAAATTTGGAATGTGAGTGCTAGGTTGAAAAACAGTTTGTAAAGTTACAAATTTTTCTTCTTAAAAATGAGGAGTCCAAGATCCCACCATTAGAGGCACAGCTGAGACAGGAAACAGGACATGTTCACATCTATTCTCAACATACACAGGACATAACTTCTGTTTTCCAGATGACTCACCAAAGAAGTGATCTCTCCAATAGATTTACAGTTTTCATTATATTTATAAAAGTTTAAGGAAAATTCAACTAGGTGAAATAATTTTCATTTCCATTCAGAATTTCTAACATTTCTAGAAAGTACTTTGAAACTTAACAATTAAATTGAAGAATTGGCAGCCTATAAACTCAATTCTTTCAAATAAACAAACCTATTACATCTGACCGGTGCAAGTCTGAATGTTAACTATTCTTTTCCGCCTCCTAAAAAGATGCAAAAGTGATCTCTAAAGTAAGATGCAGGAAGCAAACTACTGCTAAACATTGATTCATTGCTGAAAATCATACTTACCCTCTTCTCTAATTTTTGATGTGTCTTCAAGCCAATAGTTGTGCTTTGCCTTTGGCACATGGCTATTCACAGAACCTGTGCCTTCCTGTCTCTACTTGGGTCCTGACTGGTATCACACCGGCACTCGGTTGCACGATTTTCTTAGGCAAAGCAACCACACTGTTGCTAACTCCCTTCCTCAAAATACATATCCAGTAAACAGCATAAAACTGAGATGAAATGCAGTGAACAGCCATTGGAGACCAAGACCTGTGCTTGGAGTTGGTAAGAAAATCTCAGAGCAGGCTTCTTCTTAATCCCAGCACATATTTCAATAGATTGACACCAAGACTTCAGGCATCAAGGAAAGAACTTTTGGAACATGCTATTAATGTAGAGAGCTCAGATCTAATGAAATCCGACATTCACGTGGAGCTTTAAATCTATTTTCTCATAGAACAAATCTACATGAGATATTCTTGTGTTGGACTAGGTTTTCATGAACAATAAGGAGCCAGAAGCAGAGCTTTTGTTTAGGGCTTTTCTGAACTCTGATTCCCTCCATAGATCAGATATGGTCTCCACCATTAGATGTTAGCCATAAGCCTTCCCAGAGGAAGGCTGTATCTTCATTCCCTAAAGACAAAGCATCAAAAACAAAAGATGTTTCTTGAATATCATATCATGCAAGATTCTAAGAGCCTTGTGGAATATGAAAAGGTGGACTTCTCAGAGGTGCTACAAAACGATTCTTCACGAACAAAATCACTGTGTTTCTGATAAATCTGTCTCTTAGCTAAATTCAATAGAAACTCAATCTAATCTCCATTCTGAAGTACGGGAAGTATTAAAGGCCCATTTTTCAATGTGGAAAATGAGACCCAAGGAGTGCAACATTAACAGAGGCTTGCACAGATCAACCATCTCATGGGTGGTTCTTCAGAAGGATAAAGAATCCATAAGGAAAGAAAGGGAAGCCTTACTTCCAGTGGGTTAGAGGACTGGGGGAAATGAATGAACTATCAAATCCATGAGGAAATTGGGACCAGGAAGTGCAGAGAGGAGAAACCTAAGCTCACATTCTCTACCTGCTGTAGTCTACCAAGGCCCGTTTCTAGGGCTTAATCCATCAGCTTTTTGCTTGCCATTATAAAACAGCTTGGAACTTGCGTCTTGATCTTTGCCCTACCACAATGGGTCTAATAAGATAAAATCCCCAATTTTCAGTATGAATATATACTGCAGACTTATGTTAGGAGAAGATGGAGATCATGGACAAATAATTCTCTAAAAACAGAAAACCTTGGTCCCCATGCTGACTCATAAAGCTGAGCAAATCAGGACTGTCATAGAAGAAGCTGGATCAGCAGTTCTCTGCTGCCTGGAGTTCAGGCAGTAGCTGACTTCACTGTCCCCCTCCCCAGTCCCACATGCTTCCGGGTGATGTGACTGAAGGAGCAATTCCACCAAGTGTTTTGGCCACCGAATGAATAAGTAAGCAGGGACAATCTTAAGCAAGAGTTTTTCAGTTCTGCAGATACCATAAACCTGACCCAAACAAACAAACGAGAAGTGGTGGCTATAAGCAAGAGAGCACAGGTACATATGTCATGTCAGCCTGTGGTCTCTGGAGAGCATCGAAGAAAGGGGAACTCAGAGGTTAGACCTGAGAGAGCAGCACTAACAAGAGTCACCTGGTGTCAGAAAACTCTGATTGCAAGGTCACAATAGGCCAGGATCCACAGATGCCTGCCAGACAATAGAGTATCCATGCTGTAATATCAGTTTGTCAGGTCTTGAAGAGACAGGTGTTCAAACTGCTTTCTGCTACCCTGAAGAGGAAATGTCCCATGCAATGCAGAAACAAAAGCATAGTTTAAATCCTAACACTTCTTTGAGGTCAGGAATGAAAGATTCTCAATGGGAGATGGGCAATAACTAATTGAGGAAGAATGATCCTGAAAGCTGGGAAATGATGGCAAAATACATAAGAAAACCAATATCACAATAAATACCAATCTAGTTTCCAGGGTCTCCCCACAAAATTTCCCTTGCCCCACCAAAGACAGCTTGGTAACAACCTGCATACTTTGCTGATCCATGCCTGCAATTATTTCAAAAGTGTTTTGCACACTGCAATGAGCACAAATTTCCCAAGTAATATGATTTAGGGTTGGGGGTGGGAAAGACAGATTTTTTTTTTTGTGATGTCATCTTATTTCTTTCAAACTCAGAAAGTAAAAGCCGAGCTCACAGTGGCTTGATTCAATGTTCTCATTTGAAAGGTGCGATGAAGCAGGACATTCAAAGATAAATTCCTTTCAAAAAGCTCTTTTAAGTCTTAGTCCCCAGAAATGCTGGCAGAAATAAATATACATTTTTTTAAAGAGAGGAAAAAGGAAAAAAAAAAAAAAAAAAAAAAAACGCCCTGTGCCTTTCATGAATTGATTGCATCTCCTGCTTCTGCAAGCTAAGAAGTCATAATCCTCTGCAATCACAGATTGTTTGAAGCCAATAAACCAAAGGTGACGACCTTGCTAATACATCCCAGCAGGCGAGAGAAATAAAGTCGTGCTGAGGAATAACTCTTCAGCACCCCGATTCCCTTTGGAAAGAAGAGAACAGAGCCAAAAGTGCCCCGGCTTGATTTATAGTTGAACAGTATTTCAGAAACTTCACCTGAAATAAGAAAAAAAGGTTTCTCTAAAGCTCTCCAGTAGAGCTTCTCTCATCTCCCTTGTCCTAGGAGACTCAGAGAAAGCCCTCTCCTGCTAGATGCCTGGTCTATGACACTGTTCCATGTCCCCCTTCCTAAAGTTAATTCTTGGTCTAGCACAAGTTGCAGTGCTCAGGATTAGGAATTCAATGGACCAAAAGGACATTACATTTCTACTTGAACAACCCCCTAATGCTAACTGAACAGAAAGAAACACCAACACGAATAAAGTTACCTCCACTTTACCATATTAAATTCCAGCAGGCATGGAAACATCCCTGTAGACAGGTGGCATAACAGTGTCAATCTACATGCTCCGATTAAATTACTATGTGTCATCTCCTTCATGTGCAATGACAATAAATTAGAGCAAACCCTGACATTTGAGTAAACTATATTCTGTTAAGCTTTGATTACCTCTGATGAATAGTAGGGGAAAGTTTTAAATCAATTAATTAAATCTACAGATGACAAAGATAAAGTTTTTAATAATCTTCTTTCCCCAATAAATTTATCCTGGTGCTGAACATCTACTATGGGCCAAGAATACACTTGGTATTGGGAAGACAAAAGTGAATAAGAAATCGTGTGACCTTCAAAGCACTCTCTGTAATATTAATAAGTGTACAGAGAATAATACATTCCAAAAGAAAAAAAATACATGCAACAGAAATGGTTGGCCAATGAGCAACAATTCATACTCTCCGTCAAACATAGTGGTTAGGAGGGTGATTTGACCAGAGATCTTCCCTGGGGGAATGCTTTGGAGCTTGACTGGCTGACTCATTCAGATCTCTTCTCTATGGCTTTTATAGTTTAGATATGAGGTATCCTCCAAAATCTCATGTGTGAGACAATGCAAGACTTTTCAGAGGTGAAATTCTTGGATTATGAGAACCTTAACCTAATCAGTGGATTAATCCACTGATGTGAATTAACTGGGTGGTAACTATAGGTGGGGAGGGTGTTGTTGAAAAAAGTCACTGGGGATGTGACTTTGGGTTTTATGTTTTGTCCCTGTTGAGCAAAGCCCACTCTCTGGTTCCTGGTTGCCATGTCCAGAGCTGCTTTCCTCTGCCATGCACTTCCTAACGATGATGCTCTGCCTCATCTGGGGCCCAGAGCCATGGAGTCAGCTGTCTATGGATTGAACCTCTGAAATCATAAGCCAAAATAAAATTGTCCTCCTCTCCATTGTTCTTGTCAGGTGTTTTGGTCACAGCAATGCAAAGGCTGATTAAAACAATTGCGTGGCTTCCACACGACCCTGGGTAGATCACCTCCCTGTGCCTCAGCTTTCCCCATATATGGAAAGGGTACAGTGATAGCGCTAATCTCAGAGAGCTCTTGTGGGAATCAGTTTAGTGAATACACATCTGGCACATAGTAAATAGGATAATGGCTAGCATCATTATTTATTAGGCAAATCAAATACAGGAGAAAAAACATTTCAAACAAAGGCCACAGAAGTCCAAGATCCAAGGGTTTTGCTTGTCTGTTTGTTTTGAATTATTTATTGTGTTTATTAGGAGGTACATACTTAATATATATTGTCACCAAAATCCTGTGAGACAAAAACATGTTTTCAGGTGAGGAAATGAAACAGAGATTTTAAAAAGCTCCCCACTGTCTCAGAGCTAGTAAGTGGACAGAGCCTGGATTCATGCCCAGACAGCCCCAACACCAGAGCCAAAGTGCTGACCCCTTACGTGAATGGCCTTCTAAGAGCATATGTTGTTTTGGCAGAACCTACAAATAGTTCACCAGGAATGGAACACATAATACTTTTCTGTTATTGAGAATGTCAGTAAGTGGGGTGGTGTCAAGGAATGTGGGCACCCAACAGAAGGGCAGCAGAAGTCAAAGCAAGGTCAAACAAGACTCCAGAAAATTAAGCTCTCCAAAATACATTTTTATATTTTGAAAGGAGAAACTGTTTAGTACAGGTTCCAGAGCAAGTTGTGATGGGAGAAAATGGTGACCAGAAAGGAAATTGATATTGCTTCAGTAGAACACATGGACCAGTCTCTGCTTTGCCAAGCTATCACAGGGACCACCAGTTTTGGTTAATGGACACATGAGATCTTGGAGTAAGAGCTGTCTGAGGAAAAACTACTCTAACCAGAACAAGAAGGCTGCTGAGTGTTCCCCAAAGATGTGGAGGTGGGCTGTCACTCATTAACACCTCAAGGAATGAGGGGGACCTGACAAGCAGATCAGTGCTTCCACATATATGCAGAAAAATAGCAGCTCCTCCTACAGTGTGGAGTATGTTCCTCTGACAGTAGCTTTAACAAAAGACTTCTGTGATGAACTCCACCAACTCTGACCATTTCCCTTTCTCAGAGTCCTCTGAAGGTTAAGACATGTTCTAAGTTTTATATAATAAAAAGCCATCTCCTCTGGATGGTATCCTGTAAGCATTCTTTGGGCTTATGAACATGCTTGGATTTGGGGTACTACTATTTCATGGTTTGCCTTCCTACCCCTGGTTTCACTTCCTTCACCATTTAGTCCAGAACCCCTTAACAACCAATGAATCCCTTAAGCCCCTATGCCCACTTGTCCTTTCTCAACACCTCCTGTAATTGCAGAACCAACCACCTTCTTGTGTATCACACATGACTCCTTGGAGCAAAAACACAGCCATGCCAACCCTAGAGAAGGGGATCTAAGGATCATGGCCCAGGGAAGTTCCTCTCCAGGAATCCCTAGCTGCTCTTCCAAATTGCCAAGTGTCTTTTCAGGTCCATCTTCCACTCAATGCATACCCAAATGGCCAGACGACCCTTAACCTACCTACATTTCTCAGTGCTTCAGATCTATGGGTGACTCTGCTCTGGACTCCCTACTTGGTAAAAGAGCTGCCTCACCCAACTCTGTCACCTTCCCTTGTTCTTTGATCTACTATGGCTGGATAATTGCCCCATCTAAGTTCCAATTGCACGCCCTTGCCATTACTGCATTTCTACTCTCTCCTAAATTTTCCTACACCTTCTATCTTTTTTCACTGATTCCTTCCCTGAAAATGTGAACATGGTTAGGCTGGTCCTCACCAAAATAATGGAAAATGTTCCTTTAGTACATGATCTCCTCTATGCAAAATCATGCTCTTCCTTTTGTTTCCCTTCATGGCCACTTCCTTGAAAGGGTCTTCTCCATATCCTTTTCCCATTTCCTTACTTCTCATTCTCTAGTCATGGGTACTCAGGGGACATCAGTAGAGCAGATAGAGGCATGCTCTCAGCCAACTCCAATCCTCCAGCAGATCTGCTGTCAGTGTCTTTTGCATTGACAAATTTTTTGGTTACTTGACAAATATACTTTTACTTGGTTATTCTATGGCATTTAATGTTCCCTCCCTTCACTTGTCCCTAAGCCTGCCTGGAATTTCTTCTAAGTCTCCAGTGGCAACTTCTCCAGTCCGCCTCCAATTCCCCTGTTTGGCAAGCATTGCTGATCTCTTCAGCTCTTCTCTTACACTTTTCCTCCGCATTGTTTCTCTAGGCTTCCATAAACCTAGCTCCTGCTGCTTATTCTGTTGCCTCCCAAAACCCATGTTCACACCAGTTTTGCCCGGACACCAAGGCCATGCATGCATAATTCACTGAAAGCTTCCATTGGAATTGTCTAAATTCACCCAACCTCAACATGTTAGAAAAGAAACTCACAGTCACTTCACCTTATCCATCTCCCCTCCCTAACTCCTTCCCTTCCTGATTTTCTCCCCTTAGTAAGTAACCTCACCACCCACTGGACCACCCAAGACAAGTGGGAAAGTCGTTGCTGATATATTCCTCCCCTTCCCCCTCTTGCTCTTTCAAAAGGTCATGTCCATTTTTTCTTTATAAGATTTTATTGAAATCACTCTCTGCTCCCATACTCCATTCCTCCATGCCCCAGAAAGGTCATTTCCTTCTCACTCACTGACTACCATTCTCATGGTCACCAATTGTGCGTGTGTGTGTGTATGTGAATTAGTCCTCAATATGACACCGAGATAATTTTTCCTGAAATTTGTATTTCATTCATTCTTTCCCTGCCCCCCAAACTATCATAAATGCATTACTTTCTTTGGGCTAAATGTTAGGATATTTAATACAGAGGAATTTGAACCTACCCATTCCACACAGAGACTGTGTTGTGATCTAGAGTCTTTTCCTCAATTTACTATGCTACCAACACCTAAAGGTGCCTGGAATACAGTATGCACTCAATAAATTAAAAATTAGTCTCCTCTTATAGTCTAATTCCTGCTCCTTCAAGATCCCACTCAGGTCTTCTCTCCTCCAGGAAGCTTTCCCTTCTCTGTCTCAGAGTGCCAAAATCACCTGTGTGATGGCACCTGAAAAACTGATCTAATGCCTCATTTATTTATCTGTCTCACCCACTAACTGTGAAGTCCTAAAGGATGACAATTGGATCTTATTTATATTTGTATTCATAACATTCAGCACAAGCCTAGGTGCATATTTGTTTACACATTCAACTAATTTGCCAAATCTCACTTAACCACCTATAGTCAGGCACTGTCCCAGGAACTGAATAAAAATGACAGGTTCTCTCTCCCTTAGGAAATTCATATTGCTGTGATGTCTTCAGCACTAAATAAAATTACAGATCATAATGCAGTAAATGAAGTAAACAAAGAGCTATGGTAGAAAGAAGCAAGGGCCCAATTTTAATAGGGCAGATAAAAATGGTCTTTAAAAAATTAGTCAGTATTCATGTTAATATTAAAAAAATGAAGAGGAGCTAATTGTTCTTCATGAATAAGAGACTATGTTCCTAGAGGGTCTGAAATCATGTCCTGGGACTCCTTTGACTTTGTATATGTACGCATGTGTGTTCAGATCTCAAAGAGCATCTAATCCCCACTGTTTGATTACCTATTAATAAAACACTCAAGTTTTGACCTAAAAGGACAAACCAAAGCATGGAGTGAGCAAGGAAACCCTCTGAGTGGCCGTGAAGATGTGGGAGCATTTGTTTATCAATGAACCCGATGGTGGTAACTATCTTGCGGGACTCCATGGACATAAGATTTCATCAAGCAGTGTTCAAGGCAGTGTAAGAAAAGGGGAATTAGCGTTCTAAACTCTTCCTCAATCTATAGCCAGGTTTGATATCAGAATGCCAATTGCTTTGCTTTTCTCTAGCAAAATTTTCTACACTTGCTTTCTTGGTTCATATTGATAAAGTTATTAGACCAGCAGGATGACGCTTGCTTGCTTTACTGTGTATTTCATCCATTATTTGCTAAAAGGAGAACAGAGAGCTCAGCAGAGTGCCAATCACAGAGGCAGACAAGGAGTGCAATGACACAAGCTGAGGCCAGACTCTCGCAGTCCCACAGATCTTCAGGAAAGTCTGTAGCATCTTTGGGCAGAACTCAGTGAGATCCTTATAGCGACAGCCTTCATGTGGTGTGCAGTAAGATCCTGTTCAAATCAAGGAGGCTGACAAGCATGCCCAGGGCTCTATGAACATAACCAGATTCACTGACTAGACTTTTCGTGCTTGGCATTGGTCACGTTCCTCCTCTGGGAGTGCAATGAGACTGCATTTCTCAAGATCGTGTAGCACATTATTCAAAACTATAACTCCTACATGCAAAGTGGTGGGTTAAAAGTTTAGGACATAAGTATATTTTCAGAACCTTTAACAATTTTTTAATATCTTTCTTCAAAGCAAAAAGAATGTAATGATACTTACATGAGCTAGGTTCTATTTTGGGTTAGAGCACATAAAAACAAACGGTATGAAACCATAACAAAACATCAACTAAGACTTGACCACAGCCTGCACTTGCAGGTTGGTATGGAAACAGAGAAACATGTCAGTAATACTTTTTTTTTTTTTTTTTTTTGGTACCAAGGATTGAACTCAGGGGCACTTAACCACTGAGCCACATCCCCAGTCATATTTTGTATTTTCATTTAGAGACAGGATCTCACTGAGTTGCTTAGCACCTCACTTTTGCTGAGGCTGGCTTTGAACTCGCAATCCTCTTGCCTCAGCCTCCCAAGTCGCTGGGATCACAGGTGTGCGCCCCCTCCCTCCGCTTCACACATGACTTTTACATTGCATTACCACACTTCCATAACTATGCACTGAGCGTCTGCCCTTCATTAGATTTTGAGTTTCTGTAGGGAAGGAACAGTTTCTTACTCACAAAGTTACTTCCACTGACTACCTTGCACAGTAAGTGGCAGAGAGAAGTGTCTAGTGGATGTTTGTTGAATTGAACTTAAAAAATCTACATCTGTCAACCATTAGAAGACAAAGATACATAGTGCACTGCAGGATTAAGAAGAAAGAAGTAATCACCTTTGCCTGCAGGATGGGTTGAGAGCAGAAGTGGGGTACACAGTGGCACGGCTCAATACCATGAGAGATTCTCCCTATCACTAGCAATCAGGGAAATATCCATTAAAACATACTACGATCAAGACATGTTTTCTGTCCAAAATACTGATAAAAATAAGTACTGAAATTGCTCAGTCCTGGTAAAAGTGTGGGGCCTTCTGAAACATGTTGTTGCTTGTGGGTATGTTGTTTGAACCTCTCTGTAACATAACCTCAAGAATCTATTTACATTATATATGCACATATCCTGATACAGCAACATCATCTTTAGAATTATATAGTATTTTACAGAGATAGTTACCAAAATTGAGGGACGTATTTAAAAATGTCATTGATTAAGTACTGTAGATATTAGCAAAGGTTGAGGAAAGGGACTACAGATTTGTAATAAAGGTAAGCAAGAGGCAATGTGGCACAGGCATGAAGAGAAAGGGACTTAGGAGGCAGTTCTGCTGTTTTCCTGGCTGCATGACCACTCTGCATGTTGCCTAATAGTCTAAGTCTTATTTATCTCATCTGGAAACTGGAAATACTAATAAGGCCCATTTTATAGGGTTGTTGGAATAAAATTAAAAACAACAACAAAAAAACTTAGACTACTTCCTAGCACATAGGAAGCATTGCGTAAGGTTAATTAAGCTTGCAGTGATTTAAGGCAACATACAATTCCACACTATGAGGCCCTTATTACCCTGACCCAATTTTTTAAAATATATTCATCTGGACAAATAACCAGGACTCACTGGTAAGTGAAATAAAGCAGGCTGTCAGAAATCAGTGAATAGTATATTCCTACTTTCTTAAACAAACACATACACAAAACTCAATGCTAACATATGTATATATCTGTTGGTATTTTTTTTACTATGGATCTAAAGACAGGAACAGAATCACCTATAACTATCAATAACATTGACCTCAGGAAAACTGAATCTGGATGGAAAGTAAGAAACTACTTGTTTTTATTCATCTTGACATTTTTGAAATCATTATAATGACTATACATTATTTTTGTGATTAAAAAACAATAAGGTTTAATAAAATAAATCTGTAAGCCCAGAAACCAAAAGTAACTCCATATGACACAAAAAATGGAATGGGACTGGGAGTTACAAAATTCAGTAGAATCCAAAATGCAAAGGAACAAAAGTGGCTCCTGACCTTGTGTGGGAACTTGGCTGTCTCCTGCCCACCTGGGGGAGGTGCCAAATGTTTGCAATCACAGGTATGCACAGTGGCATTGGGTTTCTGTAACATGAAGAGTACTCTTGCAGGGAAATTATGCACATCATTTTCAGGGTGTGTATTTCTGTACAACAACCTTGTGTTTACAGTTGAATGAAAACTGAATTTTGAGAAAAACATTCTTCACTGCTGGCATGAACAATCTGACACAGGCCGCCCATGGCTCTGCCCTGAGACATGGAGTAGGAAGAGAAAAGAGGCTTCCAGGTAGTGGGAATCAGGCTGGGAAAGCTCACAATCCTCAGATCAGCTTGCTTCAGCCTGAGCCCCAGGAACTCCCCAGACAAGGCAGACTGCCCTGCTGCCTGGAGCATCCTGTGGCTTGTGGCATTATCTCCCCACACACCACTGGGGAACTTCTGTTAATCACTCTGTGTCTCCCGGGAAAATGGAAAATAGGGCTGGCAACCAGTGCAGAATCACTGAAAAAGCTTAATGCATTCTCTACTCTAACCATATGTGCCTTCGTGTCCCCCAGAGCAGGTTTTGCTGCTTGAGATGCACTTATCTTTGGAGATCCAGTGGGAAACTTACTTGTATCTTGTGTGGATCTGAGAATGGGACACTGAATTTGACAAGTCAGCATGGTAGTCAATCTGTAGGACAGGCTTGTGGGTGTGTGTCCCTTTAGGAGAGTGAGCTCTTAGCTCCCCCAAGGACTTTCTTACCACCTAAACCTCTCTCAGCAAAGCTGATTACCCCAGTACAGAAGGGAGAAAAGATGAGTATATTCCTTCTCAGACACACTGTATCTAGATTTTGACATTTTATTTATCTCAACCTTTAAGCTTATCTGGCTTCAAAATGGTAACACCACTGTGCTCCGCAAATCTCAAAGCTTAATCCACCCTAAGGTGGAGCTGGTTTTAAAGTGCAGTTAATTGTTCTGAATGGGATCTTGCCTTTCCTCCCACCTTGACTCCCTGAGTGAACAACAACACAATGCAAAACAAAATCCACAACTTGCTCCAGGATTAAGGTGTAATCAAAGGCAAGACTAACTGGGAGCAAAAGCTCATTAACTTGGTGCAGAGTCTGAGCCTGGCATCCCTGGCCTCTTGATCCAGAGAAGTTTAAAGTCATAGGTCAAGAGAACAAGGTCAAATGCCTCTTGGACTCTGGCCTACTCTAATACCCCAAGGGCATTTGCCACTTGCTTGCTTCTGACTATTCAGCTAGCAAAATTTTCAAAGAATGAGGCTTCAACTAAAAAGTGCTTGTGTCTATTTTTTTTAGACAAGAAGCAATTTCTCTGTTGCCCAATAATTTTTTAGAAGTAGGGAAAATACTGATCAGAATACTACATTCTCTATATACGTACATGTGATGTGTGTGCATATGTTTGTGTGTGTATTTTATATATATGTGTGTGTGTATATATATATATATATATATTTTGTTTGTTTTTGTTTTTGTAGAGAAATATCCACCAGAAGACAGAGCCTCTGGAAGACAGATAAACAATGAATGTATGCAATTTCCTAACATGTCTGCAGGTCTGGAGGCTGCTAATTACGTGTCTTTGGGCACATCATAAAAATTAATTAAGAAGGTGTAATAACACATGTCTAGCACTAAGCACAATGCCGGAAGCATAGTGAACAATCAATAAATTTTCTTTATTATTGTTGTCACCATTACTATTATCATCAGCATCTTCATTACTTTCATTAAACCAGCAAGGTGCTGGGTTAAGGACTTAAAGGCTGGTTGAAAGGAGAAAATATGCACACAAGCAAAGAGAAAAAGTGACACTTAGTTCCTCTCTTTATTCCAGCATTTATGGCTGTGTGACAACTTATCTATTTGCATTAGAATGATCTTATTTGGGGATCTGGCACTTCTGGGTGGTGCTTACATCCCTTATTCAATAGAATTACATAAGGCAGGTTACATGCAAGTTTATTTCTTTCTCACCTTAACTGCCCACAGATTTCTGTCCTGCTCCAGAAATGAACCTTAGAAGACAGAGCCCCTGTGCTGTCAATCCATGGATACACTCCCCTCCCCCTCCCCCAACCAAAAAAGTCCAATGCAATAAAGGAGTCACTCAATTCATCTTTGTTGAATGAATGGATGAAAAAGAAAATTATATATTGATGATCATCTGGTAGAGATAAAATTGTTGTGATCACCAGTCTGCTCAACAAGAAACTGAGCACCATCTATATGCTAGGTCCTGTGCTTAGTGTCGTGGGTGCCATGAGGATGTGCAAAACCTGCTCTGGGGGTGGGGACAGGGTTTCAAAATTTTTGCATAGGCTAGAGTTCCACACAGAAAGTAAGAGCTGCTGCAGGAGAAAATGAGTCCACATTTGGTTATCTAGTTTCCCTCGGGCATGGCTTAACTAAACTGAGAAATGCAGGGCTCTGTCTTCCTGATCTTCATCCTCCATCCACCCAGCACTGCAGCACTTTTCCGCTGAATTAACACCTCCTTCAAGGTTTCCTAATCACTGATATGGGCATCCTGAGTGGCTCAGAACTGTGAGTCCTTCCAAAGTCCAGGTGAGGTACTATAAACATGCCCCTTTTTATGCTCTCCTTTCTTTTCTAAATGACCTCTTAAGTGTGTTCTCTTCCTATTACAGTAACAAAATGGCCAGATTCTAATAGTGCCAAGTATCCATAGTGGCTATTTCCAGTATATGACATGCATAGCTAATGACAATCGTGGGTATAAAAGAAAAGCATATTAAATATTTTCAGGTATAATACATGTTTAAACATATTGAAAAGCCAGCAGGCTGTTCCTGCCACACCTTCCCAAGCTTTGGCCCACTGAGGCTGCTCAGTCAGGAGGGAGTCTTCCTAGAAATGGAATGTGGTGTGATTTTTATTTCCTTAACCCTCTCTCCTAAGATTGGAAAAAACATTCTTGTGCCTCATCAGAGAGAAAGAAGCATACTGAACCTGAGCTCTGTGGTCTAGGACAACCTGCTCCTCAGGTCCCCCAGCATGCCCTTCCCACTGTGTGGCTAGAGTTATGGCTGCTAAAACCTCTTCCCTAATGAATCAAAATTACCTATCTTTTCATTTTCTAATATGCAGACTACATGGCATATGGTAGATGTACTGCTGAAAAAAGATGGCTTTTATTCTTATATATGTACATACATTAGGAAACTCATCAAGGAAGCACAAGCATACTGAGTCATGAAGATTCCGGTCAAGAGTTACTGAATATGAACACTACAGTCGGTGCTGAGCGCTTAATACACTGAAGAATTACACTTCTGTTGAGGCTCCTGCCAAACAGCCCATACTTTCAGAGACATCACTGAAGATTATCCCCAGGGTTGTCACCATCCTACCCCTTGCTCAAGGATCATTGTGTGTTCCAGGACTAACCAGGAAGAAGCAGCACTCTCCTGGTCTCCCAAGATGGGTTCAGGTGTGTTCAGGAAGAGTCAATCAGGTGTGAGAAAAGCTTAGTCTATTGTAAACATATAGGATATGTTTGTTTCTGAGGCATTTTCTGTTCCTAGTTTGAAACCCTCAGTAGCTCTACTACAAAACTGTCTTTGTATACAAGGAGTTACTGGGGTAATTTGTCCCTAAAGCATTTGTGCCTGTTCAGTTGAAACAGTAGTGTTTACACCATATATATGTGAGAGGCAATAGACTGTGAGTCCCGGATGTAAGGATGTGTGTGAGTGTGCACTTGCACGCTGCTGGTGAGCTGCAGGACCATGGACAGCAAACTGTGAACGTGCCACACAGGGTGTCTGGCTTCTGCACACACAGAGGTTGTTCTGCTCTTTTTTGCAAAGGCATCTCATTCTCCCCTTTGCTCCATAAGTGCCAAGATTAGTGAGAACTATGGAAGCCAAGTGCATAAGCACGACCTAATGAACAACACAGCAAAAAAATATGCTAGAACAAGAGAAGAGGTCTGTAGACAAGGTAATTCTCTGACCTGTCTGGAGACAAAGCCGGACCCGTTGCTAAGGAAAACAGAAAAGGAACACAGAAAGCGGGGATGCACATAACCAGGGACCTTCTCACCAGGAAACAGGAGTGAGTGAGTGAGTGAGAGGCAGCAATAGCTGGCATCATGTTTAAATAACAGTAATTATTGGCTCAATTCATCTACATACCTCCAAAGTGAGCTCTCGGTGATGCTCCCCAGGTTATAGTCATAGAGCTTTGTCAAAATGAGAATCACCTGAAGGAAAAAGAAGAAATCATGGTTAGTTTCAAACAATTACAATCTCTTAGAACTGAAATGGCCCAAGGGAGGGCTTAGGATTCCTTTAATGGGTGCTTAACAAAATTGAATGAATTGTTACAGCATTTGCGGTGCTAACTGGGGAAAGGTTAGCTCGCCTTCTACTCTTCCAAGAGTTTAGGCCAGATCCACTCCCCATCTTTCTCCCTGTCATCCTGCAGCAAGGGTTACCTGCTACTCCGAACATTTCTTGCATTTCTTGCCCTGGTGGGTTTAACACTTTCTTTTGGGAAGCTGGTAAAGCTATCAAAAACACATCCCACAAGGTAACACCTGAGCAGATGGTTGGGAGAGAGGAAGATCAATAACACAGGTCCTAGCCTTCTCAGCTGGGCCACCTAGGAAAGTTGCTTTACTTTTCTGAACCTGGATGTCCCTACCTATTAACCCAGGTGGAGGGTAATGATATCTCCCAGAAAAGGTTCCTGCGAGAAGTTAACTTGGTAATCAATGCAAATTACATGAAAATTTGCATGGAGTTCTGAAATGTTCTTTTCCTTTCTCCTTTGTGAATTTTGTTTTTTCTAATTTCCCAATTTTGGAGAAAACCATTGGATACAAGCAACTAAATACCATAGAAGAGGCATTCAGCAGCATTTTAACAGGAGCAAATCTGATTTTATGTGATCATAAGACATAGTATTTGTGGGTGAGAGGCCTCCATGAGAAAAGGAAAATAAAATTGAAAATTAGCAACAAGTCCTGGGAAGGAAGTTGAGAAACTGAGGGATGCTGAATCCTAAGCTTCATCAGCTTCACCACAGACCCTCCTCTGATTTTTTAACACATTTTTATTTTTTACCTCACTCAGATGAAATGAAACTATTTGGTCTATCCCTTCAAAATTGAAGAAATATCTATTGAGTTCAGGATTTTTCCTGATACCAAAGAAATACAGTGAAGCCTGAGAGTGTTGTGACCCAAGTAGGACATGACCTACTCATCCGGGAATAGGGAACTTGGTAGACAGTTCTTCAACCCTTCTCAGGACCAATGAAAGTCATGGCCTTGAGAAGGTGGCTTCTTTGGTGACCACAGAAATGACCATGGTCGACCTGGTTAAATACAGGAGGCCCAGGAATCCTGGGAAGATTGAACATGGCAGCCTGCCCCTGACCACTGATTGGCTCAGCCTACTCACTGGTATGCAAGGGAGAACACACTGGGTCTGCTTGGTTTTCCTTGAGGTTCCTATTTCCCTCCAGGAACTCATAACCTAGAACTTTTGGCCCAGTCCTACTGTTCCCAACTCAGCAGAAAAAAATGTTGACATCGATTTCCCAATTTTCTCTTAAGGCCAAGAGATCAGTTCTAGCCACTGTGAGCACAGAACATTCTAACCTTGAATTCTGAGGCAGCAAGTAGCCCAAGAGTGCTGAATCCTTGCAAGTTCCACTCTGCTGCCACGGGGCGCTTGATTTACCAAAGGCAGGAGCATCAGTGAGCAGATTCTTAACATTCTTTCACAGCAAGCAAACTGGAACTCCATGACCTTAGATTTGTTCTGAGCTCAAGGAAATGAACTCTGGTAATCTAAAGAGGATGGAGATCCCTGCAGACCCATCCTCTAGGGCCACCCCACTTCTAACCCCCAGCACAGGCTTCTTTCTAGGAACTTGCTTCTTTAGCAAAATGTGAGCATGTGTGAGGTTCAGGGCACCCTGTGGGCATATCAGATGGTACGCCTGTGGGAGTGGGCAGGGTGGGGCATGCGCTTAACAGATCCACATGCCAATTAAGTCGCTCTAAGTGCTAAATTTCAATCACCACCATCCCAGGAATGCTGATCAGCGGCAGCAGGGTGGCTGTTTGTTTGAAGACTCAGAAGGATGCTGCTGCTTCACTTCATTACTATTTTGCCAAATGCACCTATAAATCCCCCAACAAGAAAATGGGGTGTGGGCATAAAGCATTTCTAGGTAGTTGCTCTCTTGATACAGTACCGCAGTAAACTATATAATGAAGTTCAGCTGGTCACAGGCCATGTCCCCCCTGCCCCATTCATTTGACAAGGGAATTCACAGGCACCCCAGAGAAGGAATCCTTTATCCCAGCATGTAACCCCGTTAGCCGCATGCGCACACTCACAGAAATTATTTAAGCAGTTCCCAGGGCGGGTGAATGGGAAGGTGGAAATCTGTTCTCTGCCTCTTCTTGCTGGGCTAGGAAAACTAAAATGCCAGTGATATACTCAGGCAGCTTATCAATACTGCACCACAAGAGGTGTCCGTTATGGCATTTCAAAGCGTATCAGCACAAATCAATCTGTTTAATCTGTCTGTTTTCAGAACCACAGTAAGAACGGAGGCGGAACTGCTAACCTTTAGTTATGTTTTCAATCGATTATTTGAGGTCTCTCTTCCCTTCTGTGCCCCTTTACTGCCTCTGTGTGTTCTTCCACCTCCTCACTCCTGGAAGTTAGTGATGCATGGATATATTAGACCCGCTTTGCTGTTTGTTTGCAAGTTTTTCCATTGCATGCATTAGCTGTACTATTTAACAGAATCAGCACCTGTTAAGGGGTCCATGGCCAAAATCACAATCTTAAAGTAGGGAAGAGTGAAAGCTGTACTTCCTGCCTTTTCTGGTCCTATCGTCAATAGTTTTGCATATTTTTCAAACTAAAAACAAACAAACAAAAAACCCACAACTGTTTCATCAAGTGAAATGTGATATGTACTTAAATAATTTATTTTCATTCATTCTATTGACAATTTTCAATTTTCTGAGTTCAAGCATATAGCATTTAATTTTAAATTCAATGAGAGCAAGCCTCTTTTGATGAACATGCATACAACCACCAAAAATGGAGTATCCATCAGCTTCCCATTCATCTTTCCATCTTGTCTCCATTTTTGTAGTACCAAAATACTCTTGATTCAAAACAGTAAACAGTGACCATACGATAACAACTTTTTCCGGTTCCTCTTCACATCTTAGGATATTATCTTTAAATAGCTTTAATACAAATACCTATGACTTGATAACCTCCACTTACATTGTACCAGGACTTGAGCATTCAGTTATTTCTGGAATTTTCCACAGTGACCTGTCTCAAGTACCCACCCTGACACACACCAGTCTTAGCACTGCTGTCACCTCAGGAAGTCTGCCCTGGTCTTGCTGCATCATGGTTGCAGAAGTTCCTGGGAGGAGCTTCACTTGGTCCATTCTTAAAGAGAATGATGGTGCCCACCCACCAAGCCACTATTTTCCAATCATCCATTCCTTGGCAGGTGGGAGGGTACCAGACACAGGACCAGGTTCTGTATGGGAACCTATGTGAGGTCTCCAAAGAACTGAGCAAAGCCTTCCTCCCAGTACCAACAAAAGTTTCATAACCTGGGTTCTTTATCTATCACCTTCCTGCCCAGTTTTCCACAATCCAACTGAATAATTCTATCACCTGTGGCCCCCAGCCCTCTGTATGTATGGGGATGAAAAACCCTCACAAAGGACTCTGTGAGCAAAAATGCCAATTCACTCCTCCCTTCCTCTAGCCCCAACCTCTTTCTGCACCGGCTTACAAAACAAAAGCATTCCTGGAGATAAACAGAGACACTAGTATGTAGATGACGCAACAGAATATCCCACTATAAATTTGCCAAAATCGGTGAAAAACATTCTGCTGTACCAAAATGGCAGGGCAAGCCATCTCTCTTTGTATGTGTTAAAATGAATCAATTTGCAGTTTCAATCATGCCCCTCATTAGCCATGGAGCAACTTTGAGTATGACAGTATTTTTAATTGTTAACTTAAGAGATAATTTAGGAATGAAACCCCAAATATCTAAGGAGCCCCAGAACACTCTCTTAGGAACTTAATTCTATTCATCATATCTTTAGAAAAATTCTGTTGTAAGTACTAGTAGGAAACCAAACTTCTTCTAAAAATGTTTTTATTTCTAAACAGCAGCACAAGAATTTTCATTTCTTTCCTTAATGGGGGAGAAAACAATGTTTCCCCCCAATTTTTTGCCAAATGAATGAATTTACTCACAGGATAAAGTAAAGAAAGGGGGTATGTCTATGTAATTATCTGGACACTGTCCTTCACTTCACCTCATCTCCATCTCAGGGAAATCTTAGAAAACAGGAATATGATTTTTCGGTCATGATTTGCATTTTCCCCTCTCACTGTTTCCAACTTTGAAAACAAACCTCAAGGAAAACGAAGTGTGCCTGAGGCTCCTTAACACTGGGCAATTCGGTCTACAAGATCTTAAAGTCTCTTCCACTCTGATGGTCAGTAGCTCCAAATCCTGAATAATACTGATGTGGACAGGATCCTACTCTATAAAACAGCCTGATTTCTTTAGTAGTTCCTCTCAGTCCTTAGGGTGGTTGTGTAATTGTGACACAGGGAGAGACCCCTACAGAACTCAACTGCGCTAAAGTTCACAATTCCTCTCTCCTGGGGTGAGACACAGTCTGGCTCCTGTGAGCAAGGGGAGCCCATGTGAAGATCAGCAGGTTGGTGCAGGGGCTGAAGCTGCCTACCTCCATCCCTCCCCAGCCAGCTTCCAGCAGGTCCAGAAGTTTCTTCATTGTCCCAAGTCAAAAGATGGCCTCTCTGCTTATTGCAGCAGCTTGCAAGAGAACACTTGATTGGATTCATTTATGTAAGTGAATGGAAGAAAACACAGGGACAGAGAATTACATGGGACTTGAAGGGACTTGTAATAATCTGTCCTGGGGATCGAAGAGTAGGATAAAACTGTGTTCAACAGTCAGAAATTTGTTTTTACTTGTTTCTTTGCACTCTAATTTTAGAGAAGAAAATTCACAACTGATTTTCCTTAAAATATGCATGCTCCAGATTGTATCTTTGGCTAAGCATTTATCCAACTTTCCAATTTAAACTGAGGTTTTCATTCTTTTGGGGAGCCTTGAATCTTTTAAGAATCTGATCTGATAAAATCTATGAACATGAAACAATGAATATAACTGTAATGATACCATTGATCTTCTCAATCCTAGAGAGGTTATAAAATTAAGAACTTCTATAATTCTCAGAAAATAGGAGCTTTTTCAGAACAAAGAACTTGCAGCTCTAAAATTCTACACACTTAATAAACATGTAAGAAACCCTGTTAAAAGGCAGGAATATATATATATATATTACATATAATATATATATATATATGTTCATATATATATATTCAGTTCCAATCACTGAAAGCTCACAGTCTGGTAGAGAAGCAATTGTGTACACAGATCTTTACAAGCCAAGGAGGAAAAGGTACGAAGGAGAAAACTGTTTATAACTTTCAGAGATGAAGAAAGAAAGCCATCCTAAAGAATAGATTCATAGATGAGGAGGCACTCTCAGAAGACGTATGTGATGTTTGTGGGGACTGGGGGGTGCAGAGATGCATTCTCATGGAGAGGTCCAGAGGTGTGAAAGCTCAGAGAGCGTTAAGAAGATAATGAGCCCTAAAACTCAGCGTCTGAGCAGGGAGGCACACAATAACAGAATACAGAGCAAGGCCTCGGCTCTGTGGTGAAGGGCCCAAATATTAGGCTGGCAATGCTCTGCTGGAAAGAGAAAAGGCGTTGGAATCAAAGAGCAGATTTTGAGTTCCAGCTAGTCATATACTCATTAGAACGTCTGTAGCAAGAAGAAACAGACACCTGGAAGTGACTCAAATGGTGGGGTGCTTATTATCTCATATAGTAGGAAGTCCAGGGCTTATGTAGTTCCAGGACTAACTTAGACTAACAATATCATTAAGGATCCAAGTGATGCCCATGTGTCTTCTCTGATCGGATCAACACTCAGTGCTGCCTCCCTTCATGCTCACAAGGTGCCATAACGTGGCTTTCCTGAACACAGAAATAGCTGTATACGGTAGAGAAAAGAAAGGCCTCCCTTGCCCTTATACATTTTATTTTGTTGTTGTTTTATTATTATTATATTATTATTTAGTTGGGGAGTGTGCTAGCTTTGTATCCCTGTGACAAAATATCTGAGATAAACAACTAAATGGAGAGATGATTTATTTTGGTTTATTTTTTCAAAGATCTCAGTCCATGGTAAGTTGGCTCCATTGTTTTTGGACCCATGGTAAGGCAGAAGGTCATGGTGAGGAGCATGTTGGGGAGCAAAGCTATTCAACTTATGGTGGCCAGGAAGCAGAGAGAGAGGAGGGTCACAAAATTCCCCCAACAAGGGCCTGGCCCCTATGACCTAACTTCCATCCACTAGGCCTCAATTTCTAAGGATTCCATACTGCACACTAATGCCGCAAGTTGGTGACCAAGCCTTTAGCACACGGACCTTCAGGACCGTTTAAGATCAAAACAATAACAGGGAAGAAACTCTTTCCCAAGACTCCTCCCAGCAAATGCCCTTGGCCCTCACTGGCCAGGATGAAGTCGTACGTGTGCCAGTGCTCTCGCTGCAGAGAAGACTGGGAAAAGATTCTCTAGGTAGCAGGTTGACTGTTCCTCAGAGTGACTGCTGAGTAACAACTAGGGTGTGATCATGAATGAGTCACTTGAGCGCCAAACTGATGTCTCTTATTAATAATATCTAGCATTTATTGGATGTCTACTCTGTGAGCCAAATTGCATTATCAAGATCATTTCAAATAATCATTTTTGAAAATACTTTTTAGTTGTTGATGGATCTTTATTTTCTTTATTTATTTACATGCGGTGCTGAGACTTGAACCCAGTGTCTCACACATGCTAGGCAAGTGTTCTACCATTGAGCCACAACCCCAGCCCATCAAAAAATCATTTTTGATGAGGAAATTGAAACACAGAGAACTAATGTAAATGTCTAAGCCAGCAAGTGGTGGACAAGTTCAATTCACATCACATCCAGAATCCTAATCACTGTCAACTGTCCTCTGTGCTATGTTATCCAAATGAGTACAGTTGTTAGCAGAGTCAAGGCAGAACCACTGAAGTGCCCTCACTTTCTCTTCACTTCAAAAGCATTTATTGAAAACCCTTTATGTCAGCCAGGTGCCATGGGGCATGTCTGTAATCCCAGCAGCTCAGGAGTCTGAGGCAGGAAGATCTCGAGTTCAAAGCCGGCCTCAGCAAAATTGAGGCATCAAGTAACTCAGTGAGACCCTGTCTCTAAATACAATACAAAATAGGGTTGGGGATGTGGCTCAGTGGTCAAGTGCCCCTGAATTCAATCCGTGGTATACCCCTCCCCTGAAAAAAAGAAAAACCATTATGTCCACACAATGCTAATCACAAACCCCTTTCTCTCACTCTGCCTTCTTCTAGAGAGTACTGGGAAATGAGTTTCAACTCTTTATTGACATCAAATCAATGGCATTTTAAAATTTTATTTTAAAATTTCTGAACCATGGAGAAGACCTTTCTCGTGTTCAATCTCTTCAGTGAACTCACTACCAAACCTGGCTGTCCATGACTGGGGGATTTCTGATGGTGAATGTGCTCACCCCTAATCTACAAGTTAAAGCAGACAATCATCTGAGATTGAAGTGAACATGTGATTGCAAACTCTTGGATCATCAAAAGGGAGTGAAATCAATAACTGCTAAACTACATTAAGGTGCCCCAGAGAGGATTTGAAAGGTTGTTATGATTACATACACGCACACACACACACACACACACACACGTGTGTGTACTTGAAATCATCAGACAGAAGTCAGCCAGCACACACAAGCACAGCAGGAGAAATGAAAAGCCAGTAGAAAGAGAGGGTTGAATTTGGGCTGTGTAGCCACCCAGATATCAATTAGTAGATTTTTGCCTCTGGAAAGTATTTAATCCACAAATGACCTTCATGTTTTGTAGCATCCCACAGATAACTTAATGTAATGTCTATCTATGTAATATCCTCAGCATGACACTGAAATTGAGTGAGTTACACAGTTACTGCACCTTCTCTGGGGAGCCTAAAAGACAAGACAACCAACAGTGATGCAGACAGAGATAGAGACATACCGATAACAGAATCAACCCCGACAGAGCAAACTAGAGCATGTACATAATGGAACACATTTTAGCAAATGTGTCCCTCCTATGCATCTGTCCCCTTGCAGAGCCAGAGGTAACATGCAACCAATAAGACCACAGTCTACACAGAAGCTATGAAGCCCTGTACCAGGAGTTGCCACATGATAAAAATCATAGTCCTCATTCAAGGAAACTCCTATCTCTTCATCATTTGTCTGCTGAAAATTGCTCATGCTTGTTAGTAACAAGCAAAGAATGCTGGTAAATATAGTCCATTAGACTCTAGCCCTAAAGCCAGGTCTTTAAATCTAGAAAACAAATCCAAGCTCATCAAATCCACTACACAGAACTTGCTTTTGATGGAAATCTTGAAAATACCACCTTTGATCTTTGACAGGCTCTTCGATTCCCCAAGTGGAAGGATACTTTTAACTCAGAAACTAAGTCCTCTCTCCTAAATCTACTAATCTTACAATGTCAGATCAAAAACACTGATTGTATACTTCAGTTCTATGCTTCCTCCTCCACCACTTCCTCCTCTTTCTTCTTCTACTCAATAATAAAATAATTATCTTGCCTAAACACACATCCCTATATAGTGAATAATGTTGGTCATTTAATATTCTTCTTCCTCCTACTAAATCGCTTTGCCCTAAGTGATGCTCTGCGTGTCCTCCACATTAATCAGGGGAAGAGACAAGCTATATTAAATTACATTATTATTTTTCTTGGGAAAAAAAGCCAGCTGTACCAATGTTATCCCAAAGGAGGACGAAGATGAAATAATTATACAAAAATATGAGGAAAATTCATTTTCTAGACAAGATCTCTCTACCTGTGGATAATAAAATACAGAAGTTAAATAAACCAAGAGACCAAAGCTTCAAGACAAGAAAGCAACTGGGGCTGGGAAGTTGGGAGAGAGAAGTATAACTCAGGGTGGTGTTTAGAGTACCAAGGAAATTATGCACAATATCTAGCCCAAGCCTACAAACTGTACATCCTGCTTAGTTACCCTCCATAGTGCTTTGAAGGGGAGGGGCATTATATCCAAACCATCCACCTTCAAGTTAGTCCCTATTCAAATTAGGTCACATGGTACATGGCTGCAGAATTCTCTGTATGTGTTAAAGAATGCAAAGTATTTATTGCATTATCTTCTCTCTGGAATAAAAGAGACAGATGCGCCACACGTTTAAGCAAGAAGGGAACAGTCTGGGTTTGGTAGAAGAAAGATGGAAGGGATGTGAGGAAGGGAGATATTCCTTTCCAACTTACCAATGCAATGATCTGAGAAAGACAGATCTCCGCACGCTCAAATCACTCTCTGTCTAAATCATAGACACTCTCTAAATATTAAGACTCTCCCTGTGAGAGAACCCACATGAAACGACACACCATTAGGCAGCAAACTGCGTGTTAACGATGAGGACCTTTCTGTTCACGTGCTTCCTTCTACTTAGCTTCAACGCAAAGAAATGGAGCAAATCTTTCCTTCTCCACTTTTCTTTCTCAGATTTTATGCTGTTATTCATGAATCCAAAGGGGTCATCAGCTCAATTCCAAAAGATGCTATTTTTCAAGGTTAACACAAGATATTGCAGGAAACTAATAAATAAAAATGTGTATATTATGGTGATGCCAGTGTCAAAATACCAACCCCAGCATGACACTGGATAAAAATTGAAAAGAGTATAAGCTTATATATTTTTTATTTTCCTCTCACTTTCCATATAGCATGACTAAGAAAAGCACAAAATAAAACAAGACAGTCAATAAGCTAAGATCACAACTTTTCCTTTCTTATGGGCTAAGGAAGGAAAAAAAAAACATTTTGCTCTTTTAAAAACAATAACCTTGACTTCTCCAATAGCAGAATTTTTGTTTTCCTTGTTCTATAAAGGTGATCCAAAGCTTTAAGAATCTGGGATGAAACAAAAATTTTAATAATAGCTTAAAACCCTAAGTAAAATGAATTAATAAATAACAAAGATTTCTGTTGGAGGGAAAAATTCCCACGTAAGTTAAGTGATCCTTACATATATTCCTTGTCTCTTCATCACAGAACCAAAATAGTTTTATAAGACTATAATCCTAAGTCTTCGCAATGCCATGCTAGTGGATAGGTTTTTATTTTAATGGCCATTTTATCATCCTTTTAAAAGAAATTTAAAATTGGAAAAGATAGGAAAGAACATCTAGCAACCTATTCAATGAATAAAGTAGGTTATGCTTTTGGAAGAACTAGTTCTTCAATAAGGAATATTTGAGAGTAAAGAATAATTTTAATTCTTATTTGTTTGTTTTGGTACTGAGGATTAAACCCTGGGGTACTTTATCCCTGAACTACATCCCCAGTCTTTTTATTTTGAGACAGGCTCTCGCTAAATTGCTGGGGATGGCAATCCTTCTGCCTCAGTCTCCCAAGTTGCTGGGATTACAGGCACTTGCCACTGCACCCATCTCGTAATTTCAATTTCTTATATACTGATTTGTGTGCGTGAAGCAGAAGCTCACTCCTATGTACAGAAAGAAGGACAGAATTGGGCCAGATCTAAGCTAGAAAGTTGCAAGAGGTAGACCTTGTACTACAGCAGGCAGAATCGGGTGCAGTCCCAGGTTTTGTGTGGATGAAAGTTATACGGCTTGGGTCTCTTTTTAAGAAATACAATATTAAGAATAAAATGAGTTCAGAAGCGAATATTTATTAGACTGTGAAATTCAATCACAAGAAATTACCAGTCCCTTAAAGACTCATGCTGTTTCCTTCTGGGAAACCTTCAGGTGCTTTAGCAGGAGTAAGTAAATAGAAAGGCTTTCAGATTGTAGCCTGGACCCCACTCCTCATCTGAAACCATCTACAGCTCCCCCAAACCTCCAGCACTAAGAAAAGCCTGTGCCCCCAAAGGCTCTGAATACTAAACTTCATTAGCTTCACTGTAAATTCGCCTTTGGACAGGATTCCCCATTGGATGCTCATTAAGCCTTTTCAATTGTAGCAGCCCTAGGCTAGGGATCAGGAAATAAGAATTTGAGCCCAGACTCCCGCAGCACACTGTGGCACAGACGGGGTCAATACACCTCTTCCGGTTCTTAGGGTTTCCTGCCTGGCTTCACTATATGCTTGCTGGGTTCTCTGCCATGATATCATGCAATGCTGAATATCTCCACCAGCTCCACCTTCAGGGCTGCTAGCCTTCATATTGCTATTCATGTTGCTCAAGTCAAGAACTCTGAGTCCTCCGTGATTCTATCATCCCCTTCCACCTTGAAAACATAGATAGTTATCCAGTTTTTTTTGTAGATCTAACCGCCCTCGACCTGGTCTGGGCTACATCACCTCTCACTTAGAAGACTGCTCTGCTTCTTACACTGCCCAACTAACTGCACATTGCTTCTCCTACGTCATCCTATATACTGCTGACACCACAGTATGTTTTAAAAGGTAATCTTCATCTACTGAAGGGCATCTAGGTTGATTCCATAATCTAGCTATTGTGAATTGAGCAGCTATGAACATTGATGTGGCTGCATCACTGTAGTAGTCTGATTTTTATGGATAAAGAAACTGTGGTATATATACACAATGGAATATTACTCAGCCATAAAGAAGAATACAATTATGGCATTTGTAGGTAAATGGATGATGTTGGAGACTGTTATGCTAAGTGAGATCAGCCAATCCCAAAAATCCAAAGGCTGAATGGTCTCTCTGGTAAATGAATGACGATGCATAATGTGGGGGGGAAGGGTGGCAAGAATGGAGGAAGGATGGATAGCATAGAGGGAAGGGAGGGGTGGGGGCGGGGGGGGGGGTAAAAATAATAACAGAATGTGTGACAGATACCATTGCCCTGTGTACATGCATGAACGCACAGATGGTGTGACTATACTTTGTGTACAACCAGTGAAACAATGGCTGTACTTCATTTGTGTTCAATGAATCAATAAGTAAATAAAAAAAAAAAGAAATAGAACAGAAAAAAAAAGGTAATCTTATTTCCACACTATTTGAAACATGTGTGTGGCTGCCCATTGATGTTAACATAAAGTCTAAATGGCAGAATATGACCCAGATGGCCAAGGATGGCCTGGCTCCTGTCTTCACATTCAAGTCAAGGTCATGCCAGTGCCCCTTTTACTTTCCCAACTGCATGCAAGTTCTCACATAACACTTTCCTACTGACCTAAAGAGCTTCAGTATTTGCTGATGGTCTGATTGACTGGCTGTGGTTTTGTTGTGGATAGGCTTTTCCAGTTACGTGAGTCATTACTGCAGCTAGCCTGTAGAGTTGAGTTGGGTCACAAAACCCAGAGCAATCACAAGCAAAGAGCATTGCCATTTCATCAAATTCCAACATTAGGAATGATAATCCAAATACCTTGCATTTCCTCTTAAGGGATTAAATGCCACAGATAATTCAATGTCATGTACTTCTTTTGTGAGGGCTGAGTGGTTGTAAAACACATCTATTACCCAATCCAAAGGTTTATGGATTTTTCTGTCCTTTCATTCAAGAGTGTTAGCTTTCAGGCACAAATCTGCAGGATTCCTGAAGGTGGGCCAGGACACTGCAGACATCCAATTCCTACTCTGTGGGTTTCTCCTACCTAGGAAGGGACTATTCTGGATAGCTGCAGACACACCAGGCATAGATTTATAATCAGTGTCTGAATTCATCTATTTCCTACAAAATCCTCAAAATGTCCTTCTCTTTATAATGGGGGCAGTATTTTGCCCAGTGTTGTGGCAAATTGGGGTGTAGAGTTAGTAGTTGAGAGGGCTGGACTTTACAAAGTCCATTTTAATATCTTAATTAATGCCTGTTATGGTTTGGATAGGAGGTGTCCCCCAGAAGCTCCTATATTAATGCAGCAATGATCAGAGGTGGAATTATTAGGTAATGAGTTGTGAACTAGTCAGCCCATCCTAGTTTGAATAGACTGACTGAGTGGTAACTCTAGGCAAGTGGGGCATGACTGGAAGAGGTGGGTTGCTGGGAGCATCCCCTGGGGGCATTCCCTGCAACTCCTTCACTCTCTCCCTCTCTACCCAGCCCCCTCTCCTGACACCACCATAAGCTGAGCATTTTTCCTCTGCTTCCTCCATGATGTGCTGTTCTGTCTTGGGCTCAGAACAATGCAATCAGCCATCAATGGACTGAAACTTCTGAAACTGTGAGCCCCAAATAAACTTTTCCTCCTCTAAGTTACTCTTCTCAGGTATTTTGGCCACAGCAACACAAAAGTTGACTAAATAAAGACTTCATTAATGAATTGACCCTCTTTTCCTTATTAAGTGAGATTGATGAAATTAGAATCCTCTTTTCCAATTGGATGATTATCACTAATTTGCTTTATTATTTTTTGTGTGTGTTGCTCTGCTAAACATTTTGAATCACATAATCTATATGCTTTCTCAACTACCTATGAAGCCAATACTCTTTTCCTTCTTTCTTCTGGGGCAAAAATTAGTGAGTATTACTGACTTGAGCAAGATTAGTTGGTGCAGATGTGGGACAGCTGGAATCTGAATCTGAACAAAATACGCTCAAGTTATTAATCATGTGACCATTCTGGAGAAAGAAAGACAACTTTCAAGAAGACCAATGCCAAGCTTTCTTTGTCTATATATTTCATCTATCATCTCCCTATCATCTATCTATCTATCTATTTATCTATCTATCTATCTATCTATCTATCTATCTATCAGTTCATCCATCATCATAGTCACTGCATAGTACTTGCTCTGCTAAGTGTTGTCAGGGATACTAAGAAGATATCTGCTCTCATTGCACTATAGCTGGGGGGAGAATCAGAGCTGATGGGTTTTAAATTGAGTGTTTTAAAAATGGAAGAGCATGAGAATAAACAGAAACCAGCAATCCCTAGCTAAATGTAGACAGGAACCTGTTAAAGCTCTTACGGCAAGCTAGGAGCTTTTACAAACAGCATGTCATTCAATCCACTTCACAAACTGGGGAGATGGATTTGAATGAGCTGGCCTACTGTATGATTAAACCTAGATTTTCTTGGGTTCTTGCTGGAGGTGAAGACTTGAAAGACGGGCTGTGTTGGCTCTTCTACTGGCTCAGGGATCATTTTTGTATCACACCTACTGAGACCACTGTGGATTACACAGGTAGAGAGGATACACCTCTATTTGGAGGTATATCTGGAGGTATAAAGGGGTCATGTTCAGGAAAGAAGAGTGAAGACCCCCAACAATCAACAACAAGGCCATATATCTGCTCCTCTGCTAATAGAAGATTTCATGAAATGAATATCACTCAATGTCACTAACTGAAACACACGGAATGAGGCCTCCAATGTCAAGGTTAAGGAACACTAGAGACAAAGTATACGTCTATCCCACATGGAAGTTCAGTTGCAAAAATGGATAAATATGTCACTGCTGCTTCTCTCACTTTGTAATCCTTTAATTCTAAATCAAGACACCAGTGAAATTTAAAATTCCAACACCCTGTCTGCTCCAGGAAATGCAAAGCTCCCAGGAAAGAACCCACTTCCTTCCTGGCCTTATGACAGGGACTGGGTCATTGTGAATGACTGTAGAAAAAATGAGCACAGCTGTTCAGGACCTGGAACA